>CAPT01000167.1:0-340269 GCA_001039675.1 Nakaseomyces delphensis CBS 2170 | reverse complement strand
TTTTTTTAGCTTTTTATATTATAATTAATGAACCTGCTATTTCCAACAAGGTTATTGATTTTTGGGTACGTTACTGGGCAATAAGTGGGATCTCAGACCAAAATTAGATATGTTTTAATGTTATTTATATTATATATCTTAAATACCGCTCTGTCGTTGCACTTAAGATATATTTGAATAAAAATTCTCACTTAGTATGCTCTGAGAAAATGAATGGGTTTTGGCTAAAGTAATTTAAAAAAAGATATACAATGTATGTACTATTTCATTTTAAATACAATTAAACCAAAGCAGTCAAGATGTCGGAGTCACCGGCGTCCAAAACGGAAACAACACCGACTCTGAACAACTTACCAACGGCGGTACCCAATTCGTTGTTACCACCTTGGAAGTAGTAAACTCTGGTCTTGGACAACATAGCGTAGTATTCCAACTCAGACTTTCTCAAGACTGGGGTGTTGGCAGCAATGATGACCAACTTGGACTTACCTTGTCTCAAAGACTTGATGGTAGACTTGTAACCAAGGGTGAACTTACCGGACTTGACAACCAAAGCCAACTTTTGGTTAATGGATTCTTGGGACTTAACTGGGGCCTGTAGTAAAATTCAAATTATGTCTTTCTTTATTTGGCATCCTGGAGAACACTTATTATGAAGAAAAGAAATAAATGCGATATGTTAGTAAAATTGTTTTGTTTATACAGGTATTATTGATATGAATTATCCTGATACGATTGCATTTTTAACCAATTTGGTTTTCATCCATTTTTTTTAAAATTCGCATCACGATAAATCCAATCAAGTACATGAAAAGTGAAGTATAATTATACGGACCATCTCTGCGTATTAGTTTGTTTTGAATTTGATAGTATTTAATTTAACACTCCGGTCACTATTGGTTCTCTTTAAACCTTCCAAGAAAGAAACGTATTGGAAACAAATAACTATTATAGTTTTAATACAATTGAAATAAAAAAAACAAAAAACTTTCACACATCAGTGTGCTTCACCAAAAGGCATGAAATGAAATGAAAAAAAATTTTTTTTCATTTCATTTCAGAATCTTGTGACTGTCCACATCAGAACACCACATACACTATTCAGTCCTGGTAAAAATTTATAAATCTGATACGAATTTTTCAAAAACGAAAACTGTCACCTTCCTAAATAGGAAATTTCCTGCAAACCAACGCTTCATTGGTAATTTTGCAAGGAGGTGGAAGGGAAGTGTATACACACAGGCAGGAGGCGTGGGGGCGGGAGGGGCCGCCAAGAGTCCTAGTAGCGACGCGGTTTTTGTCCCTTCTAGAGCCTAGGCGGACGGTGTTCTTTGGCCTTGGCTAGGCTGGGTTGTTCTACAGGAGAACGAGCCTGGTGGTGTAGGCTCGGTAGGCAGGAATGTTTGCGCGTGTGTGTTGTGAAATTTCTCTTTCTGAAACCCAGTACCGTCGTCCTGCCTGTGCCTAAGGGGGAAACAGCTCTACTGGGCCAGGAAAGCTTCCTGGAACGAAATATTGCAAAAAACCTCTTAGACATTCGCAAAAAGCGAGATAGATGTTGTATTTGACAGACGGTAATTCTTTTTAGTAGTCTATTATTTGAACAACAAGAAGGACCCCAAGTCGGAAAACGTATGTGAAATGATGCTCAAACTAAATGTTGCAGTTACCTGGGTATTAGAGAAGTAGACGATCATAGGGAATGCTTTGGAAATAGTACAAAAGATGAGTTCCATAAAATAGCGGAAGCGATATTGCGAATGAACTGGATATGTGAAACCCACGGAAATAAAACAAAGAATAACAGAAATTAAGAAGTGGATCAGGATATGTAGAGATGATAATAATAAAGAAATGCCAATGGCATGATACCCATATATGAACTAAACAAGGAAGATAGTCTCCATTGGATACACTGATCGCTATATGACCAAGATACCCATTTAACTGATTTACCAATTGCTGTAGGCACTCTTTACTAACAATCTAGGTTTATTTATTTTTTTTTTCCAAGAAATAAAATTAAGACAAATGATAACACAATCCACCCACCAGGACCTCCCTAACTTATCAAGGTATATTTAATGAAATGAATATTGTTTTCTTTTTTATTTCCCTTTTTGAGGAGGAGATGGGGTTGGATTTTTGAGTTGTTTTTATTTGAAAGAATGAAAAAAAAAAAAATTGTTAAACAATAATATACAGAGATAAAACAAAAATGAAGGTTGAAATCGACTCCTTTTCTGGTGCTAAGATCTACCCAGGCAGAGGTACTCTGTTTGTTCGTGGTGACTCTAAGATCTTCAGATTCCAAAACTCCAAGTCCGCTTCTTTGTTCCAACAAAGAAAGAACCCAAGAAGAGTTGCTTGGACTGTCTTGTACAGAAGACACCACAAGAAGGGTATCACTGAGGAAGTTGCCAAGAAGAGAACCAGAAAGACTGTCAAGGCTCAAAGAGCTATTGTCGGTGCCTCTTTGGAATTGATCAAGGAGAGAAGATCCTTGAAGCCAGAAATCAGAAAGGCTCAAAGAGATGACAAGAAGAAGGCTGACAAGGAAAAGAAGAAGAATGACAAGGCTGCCAGAAAGGCTGAGAAGGCTAAGTTGGCCGGTTCCCAAGGTTCCAAGGTCTCCAAGCAACAAGCTAAGGGTGCCTTCCAAAAGGTTGCTGCTACTTCTCGTTAAAGAATGACCAGTTTTATTTACCAAACTCATTTTTTAATTTTTTATCTTTTTACTTCTATAAAAAAATCGTCATAAAGAAAATAGGCAATATTAATCTCACCCCCCTACCCTGTTGTCACAATCGTTATAAACATCCATCAATACCAGATTAATATTATTTTAATTTAAGTAGTAATTCAAGGTATGGCAGTTATATTTTGAAATTGAGAGGAAGTTTAGTAAATTTTTCTTTAATAAGTATTCTCTCTCTATTTCGTAAAAGTGAAGAGGCAATTCACAAATCTTGAAACCATGTTCCAGTTTTTGTATCACCTTATTGTTTCTTTTGTAATTTAACAATATTAAACTACTGGGTTTCCCTATATCTAGATCTATTTAATTTGATACTAGATGTCTTGATGCCCATGTAATTTACCTTTTTCGGAAATTTACAAGGGTTTCAACAAACTTTCCCTGTAGGCGAAAAGAGACAAAAAGTGCAGAAAAAAGCTTTTGACGCAAGGTATGAAAGCAAATGAAATTGAGGAAACTACTTTAATTAAATTAAAGATTGACGGAGCAAAATGTGTCTCAGCTAATTGTGATGTAAAAACTTGATAATGTATAGATATAAAAAGGATGACTTTGTCGACAGAAGGAGTGGTAATGTATATAACTTATTTAGTAGTTCCTTCTTAGAGCTAGGTAACAAACTATTTAAAGATATGAATTGGTTTAGGATTTTCGTTCTTAACTTTTTGGTGCTGGTTACTGTACATGCACAAACTACACAGACTATTTGTGATACCACGATACCTTCGAATACATTAGAAACCACACCTTTTTCAACGGCACTAACGCAGATGGTCGCCAACGGTAAGAAAGTTATGGGATATTTTGAATATTATCGGTCAATAAAATATGTCAGTGAGTGTGGAAGCAAACCTCAGGAAATAACGACAAAGACCATTTACGGATTTTAATGAAAGATTATCCCCTTTAGTTATTGTTATTAAGTATATTCTTGGCTGGTCCACATTTAGTTCGTTAGTTTTTGGTTATAGTTTTTTCTCCCTTAATTTTAATAGCAACAATTTGTTTGTTTTTTTGTGCATTTTTTTTTTTTATGTAGCTATAATAGTATTTCAAAATTGGTTTTTTGTTTCTATTTTGCAGGCATCCTCAGCCGTTAATTATTTACTCGTACCCAATCGAATCCTGTGTTAATTTGGTGAAAAATATGTTAGTAAATGAGATCACTTGTTTTGATTAAATTTGAAGAAAGCGGTGGGTACATACTAGAAATTCGTCCATGCTCATTCCTTTAGGGACAGCGCTGGCCTCTTTTATCACTGCTAGCAAGTTAGCAATGATTTTTTTCCTTTTTGCTGTCTCCTTTTTGACACTGGTTTCCATACTTTTCAGGAAGTCAATCTTGGCTTCGTTGGTGGGATCCCAGTTCACTTCCAATGATTTTATCTGGTCTTCGGTCTTCGATATATCAAATCGAAGCTGCTCGATGACACCTAAGATCTCATTATTTCCGGGATCTTTATTCAAGTTGTTCAATTTACTTAGTAACTCTCCGCGTTCCTTCTCCAAAGCCCGGTATTTGTCTCTTAGCTCCGTGACCACCTCGTACGTGCACTCCTCAGCCTTGATCCCCTCTGGCAGATCCAGCGGCTGTTCTTTGCAACAGTAGATGGTAACTTTACCAAAGACTTTGAACGCGATCTTATCTTCGCTGGAGAGTTTTTCCAACGCCTTGAGAACGTTGGGTTTTGAGATTTTGAAATCCTTCTGCAGGTTATTTACGATATCATTAATTGCGAACGGCTTATACTGTTCAACAAGATAGTTTTGTATAACTGTTTCGATGTAATTCTCGTCAGTACTCACGCACTGTTTCTTCTTTGGCGGCATGTCGGTTTGTCTTTTCTCCTACTTTTCACATCCAATATACAGTTCATTTTTTTTTTACTTCTACTTTTATATCTCTTTAAACTGGCGGGAACAGACGTTCTAGTGAGATCTCGCTGAACACGAGAAAATAATACATCTATATAAGTGAAACAAGACTTTTATCCGGGAAACGTCAGAACATGCAACCTGTACATATGTTCAGTACAGATTGTTACAATGAAAGCGTTACTGTTAAACTATCAATCCGAGCGACTAACTTATACCTATGTACATTTACATATACATTTATATATTTCCGTCTTGCATAGTAATGACTCCACGGTTTCAGCCCAACTTTTTTCCAACGCCGCCGGCCCCTACCCCCCACCTGCCCGGAAAAACTAAAAAGTTTTTCCGTGAAGCTCCATGAAAATTCCAGTAACTTCCCCGCAGAAAAGAAAGAAAGAAATAATTTTTCCGGGCAGGTGGGGGGTGTTGTTGTTTTTCCGACAAGATCTACACAGAAAACGACGTGGCACTTGTTCGCGCATATATATTATGCATATTTTTCTCACGATATTTCAAACTCGGAGGTGACCCCGCTATTTTGGTGAAGTTTTTTTTTTTTTTCATTTCTGTTGCTCCTTAAGGCTTTCATTGTTGTTGTTGTAGTGTCAAGGAAAGTGGTTCCATAGTGGCCCCCCCGGCAGAATTAAGAAATAGGACCCTTGCTTGCTGTGCTAGATCAAATAAAAAGAAAGAAAGAACAAGAAAAAAAAAAATTTTTTTTTGTTCTTTATTTTAGTTTTCAATCACATTAAGTTATAAATAATACAAACACAAATAATAAAAAATAAAAGAAAACAGTATTATATATAGCTAGAACGACATAAAAAAAGGTAGAGAGAGAAAAACTGATATTTTTTAAGCATCTGACTCCTTTAAGCATCTGACTATTGTTACTAGAAATGGCAGAGGTACAAGCTGGAGGACAGTCGAAATCGACGACAGTGAAAAGTGATGATACGCCGCGGCCGCATGTGTGCCCTGTTTGTCAACGGGGGTTCCACAGGTTGGAGCATCAAACCCGGCACATGAGAACGCACACCGGTGAGAAACCGCACGCGTGCGATTTTCCGGGTTGCGTTAAGAGGTTCAGCCGGAGCGACGAGTTGACGAGACACAGGCGGATACACACGAACTCCATGCCGAAGGGTAAGAGGGGCAGAAAGAAGAAGCCCGAGACACTGCTGGCTGAGCAAAGGGCGCGCGAAGAGGCAGAGAAAAACAAGGACAACCCGGATTATGTGACGCCACCTAAGGGCGGTACGAGGAGGAAAGCGAAGCGTGCTACTACGTTTGAGCTTGGCGAGTCCAGTCAACAGCACTCGTCGACGAACTCGCCGGACACGTCGTCTCCGTTAGCGACACCAGAGGGCCACATGAACATGAACCCGCCACCACCAGTGATCCAGTACAACCACGTCCAGACGGTTGCTGTGCCCCAACAGCAACAATCGCTACGAGCTGTTTCATCTCCAATCGGTTCGAAACATGTGCTGGGGCACGCGGGTAGCGGTGGCAGCAACAACAGCAGCAGGGTGCGACTTAACGCGCTGTCCTCCCTGCAGATGATGACGCCGCTGACGAGCAGAAACAGCAACTCGTCGGTGAACCTGGGCTCTACGTTTATAGACGCTCCGGGCAGCAGCAGCAGCAATAGCGGCATAGTCCTGCCGCGGCCCCAGTCGTTGACCGACTTCGCCGCGATGCAGCACCTCCACCGTACAGACGGCGTCATGTCGCCGCCGTCAGTGGTGAAACGGCCGAACTCGGTGCTGAGTCTCAACGAGCTGGTTACCCAGAACGCACTCGGGCACACGGGTGCAGACACAGGCTACAACTCCTACGACGACGGCGACGACGACGACGACTACAACCACCCAGAGCTCGACAGCCAACTACGAAAGAAGTCCAAGACCGGCACGCCGACCACAGGCCTCAGCCGCTCCACGAGTGGCCTCAACTTGCTCTCGCTCAACACACAAGACGACATGAACAAAGTCAACGAGAAGTTGCAACAGCTCTCGTCGCCCACCCCAACTCCAGCCCCAACCCCAACTCCAACCCCTGGCCAGGGCCTGGGCCAGGGCCAGGGCAAAAGCAAACTTCCCCCCATAAGGAGCCTGCCACTGCAGTTCCCAACAGACTAAATAATCTTTCGTATAGAGAACCTCAAATAAAAGCCATACTAAACGAACGGGCCGTAGATCAATTTTCTTTTCTCTTGGCACATGCACGCTCGGGACCAGTGGGGAGGGGTTGCACTCCAAACTCAACAACAGATTGGGCTGCGTGTCTTTCTCTGTATCCCGCGGCTTTTCCCCCCCCATTGTGTTTTGTTTTTTTTCGTGTCCGGCGCTGTCTCTGTCTGTGTCTGTGTCTCTGTCTGTGACTCTGTCTAGCAGTGTGACTTAGGGCGGGACTCTCCGGCTGGGCTGGGCTGGGCTAGGGGGGGGGGGGGTCCCCCTCCTCCCACGTAGAGAAAAAACTGACGGGCCCGTGGTGGGGGGGTGGAGGGGCGGCCTCTCCGGTGCACAGACAGGTGCACACAGGGCGGAACAGGCTAGGCAGCAAAATGGTCACCCCACCCGGACGGTGTTCAAGAAAGGGTACCAGAGGGATTTCTGTACCAGTATCAATATCAAGATAAAGACCCCTCAGGCCGAGACTCCAGGCCCAGAAACTCAGACCCCCCAGACCCGGCTGCAGTGCAGCGGAAGAAACCGAAAACAGGTTTTCGTTTATTGCCTCTCAGCGAGTTGTCAAACAATGACAACTATGTGCATGATAATGAGGTTGTTTCAAAAGGTTAAAGATTAAAAATATACCAAGATAAAGATAATGAACAACATGTAGGCAGCCATGTTGCGGGGAATTTCTTTTTTTTCTTTTGATCTCTTATCACACCCCTTTGTTGTTGTAATTTTTTTTCATCTTGATATATAAAAAGCATAAGTTTCATCTGACAGGTGAGTGTTGAAAAAATAATATATATACGAAACCGTAACTGGATCACATGGATATATACTTATATTAATACTTCCAAACTATAAAAAAAAAACTGGGTCTCCCTTTTTCTAACCACTCCTTTCACACACACAAAAAATAAAACTACTGGCAATGTCTTCTATCGATGAGCAGGAACTTATCTTTGAGGATGATATCGCCCAGGAAATCGAACTCATGACAACCGACAACATAGAGGTGAACCCGCTTCTACGATCTCCACTCCTAAACCCTGTTGATAACGTGCTGGACATTCAGAGTATAGCGAGTGCCATGGCGCAGAGTAGCGGTGGCGAGTCTAATCTGGAACGGATCCAGAGCGGTTACAGCATTCCTAGGGGCTACAGCGACTGCATGTACCCTTTCTCCAGCATTGTCGAGCATATGGCCGAGACTAACTACAAGATCTGGCTGCATTCCAAGACCTGAAACCCGGGTTTTTCTACATTTTGCTATTTTTTAACCAAGAAAAAAAAATTATACCTTTCATGACATGACTTTAACGAATATGTCCCCCAGCCTGGCGCAGGTTTTCTTTTCACTATTCACTTTTTTTTTTTTCATTTTTTTTTTAAAACAACTTGTTTGTTGTTGTTTTTTTTGCTTTGAGATCGATATTACTCCTATATAATTTCTATATAACTCTTTTTGTATTCAAAATTATTATATTTGTGGAATTCCTTTTCATTCACTCTCATCGTTATCGTACTCTCAAACATTTAAATATATAGTACCATTATCACAACCAGGAACGGATCCTTTTTATCACTCCAGACGGGACGAGGCATTAAACGTTTTAGTTATTTATTAATAATAGCTTTTTGATTATAAGAATTCACACACTAAGTCTCGGGGTGTTCCGCGCCATAAGCGTCGCAGTATTTTACGAAATTTTTGAGAAAGCAAAAGTTCTGCAAAGTGTTACGGCTGCCCGTCTCTGGCTTCTTCCAAACCATAAATTCGTATAGGTCAGGAGTCCTAAAGGCATTGATTATATAGTTCACGACACCCTTGACAACAAAAATATAGCTATCAAAATCAGCTTCACTATACGATATTTGCATGTAGTCTTCATACTCTCGGGTGTCGTTGTTTTGACTGAGGATATCCCAGGATATGATAGAATTAGGTGACCTCACATTATATCCGCCGGCACCATAGTCGTCCTTTAGCTTCCAGCTGCGCACAGGTCTGTCGAAGTCAAATTGATCCGTGATCAGACTATAGTAGAATTTTCCTTCACTCTCCTCTAGTATGACCAATGAAGGCCTGTAAAATCTCATGGACGCACCACAATTATCAATATGTGGTTTGACAAAACCAACCCATATGTTACGACCGCGCAGTTCAGGCACAACAGGCGGCAGCTTCACGTAAGAAGTACCACCTCGAAGAGAGGAATGGTAATCCCCTGAATTACCAGATTCTTGTTCCATATTAAACGTTTTTTCACAAACACCACTATCTAAAGAACATTTCACAACTGTCAAAGGTGAAACTGTGGTAACCAGGTTCACTGTTCCCCTTGACGGTTCAGACGCACCATCTTCATCATAATAAAAAGGCGACCAATTCTTCTGACTTCCTTTCATTTTCTCACCCGGTATATAAAGAGGGAACGAATTGACGATAACTCTATGCGGGAGTACCGCATGCATTATTCGCCCCAAAAACTCGTGACCTCTATTAAAGAAAATAATTGGCTCGGTTCTACCATCTCTATTCTTTCTCAAACTTATCTTTGGGTCTTCAGGACCGGATAAACTCCATTTCTCGTATATCTTGAAAGGTACTTTAATTAAGGATGGGTATATCCGATAGTATCTAGACAATAGTTCGAATTTTTCATCTTCCATTAACTCTTTGTTAATCTCTTGCTCTTTGACACATTTCTCACTCAGAAACTCGTCCGAAATTGAAGAACAGTTACTTTCCGGATATTTCGCTTCGATAGCATCGATCTGTTCGTCTATATCATCTGGTATGCTCACGTCCAGGTACGGAATTTTCTTACCTTTTATTTCATTCCATTTCTTATCATATGCTTGTGATGTTATCAAAGAAAAGTATCCTAGGTTTCTATATTTTGAAGGTGACACCACAAGTCTGCTGTACACCAGGTAACACTGATAATCTTCGATCCACTGAGCAGAAGACCCAAATCTAAATAAATATTTCTCGGCAACTTCTTTTAGACTAGCTTTCTTATCACTGGCTATTTTTTCGAACACCTCTTTCAATCTAGGGTCCTGCTTCATTAGACGTTTCATCAGTTCATACCTGTCTTCGTCGATATATTTTACCTCATTTGAATAGTAGATTTCATCTTCAAACGATATGGCACTACATTGCTTGTCTTTATCAACATTTCTGTCTATATTGGCGTTTCCTTGATAGCTTCTAACCTTGAATGGTAGATAAGTCCGGTCTGTTAAATATTCAGAGGTGGCCATTAAATCGAAATTCTGCATAGATATGAGGTTCGAAGTATCGTAGCTACCCAGCTGCGACCTACCGAGCGCGATAGGTCTGCTGGCGGCTATCTCCTTCTGCGTGTCAGTCCAATTACGTATCGCTTCAGGGCGTAAGTTACCGTTGTCATCATAAGGTCGTATTTTATCCTTGTGCGACTCGGCAGTAGAGTTCCGATGCAGGACGCTCCTATATCCATAAACTACAGAGAACGTGCCGCGCTCGAAGGTCAGAAAGATACCATAAAATATCAATACTAAACAGGTAATGACAACAACGAAACACTTGTATTTGACATGCTTGACAGTCTTGAAATGCTGTAGTTGTTTTGGTAATACAGACGCACGGGATCTTACCAAATGAAGAAACCGGATGAACCGATTTTTTCCTCCACCAAACTTAACTGACAATGACTCCTGATCGTTTAAACTAGCTTCTGAACTTGTACCATTGCTTCTATGCTCACCTTCTTTCATTTGATCAGTGGAGTTCTTTCTCTCCTCAGAAATATGAAGAGGTGGACCGTCAGCTTTTTTTTTCTTTTAAGATGGAAAACAAATATATAAAATTTACAGGTACAAGAAACATGGCTTTAACTAGAAACATTTTTCTATTTAGGTTTATTTCCTTTCATTCATTGTCTTCTAGACTCTTTTCAAGTACGCATTCAGCAGGCTCACAAACGGTAGTCGCCAAAAGTGTTCCATAAATAGACAGGGCAAGCGGTGACTACAAGGTTTCAAGGAACAATGCTGCCTTTTCTTATTTCTCATGAGTTTCAATCGAAGGTTTCTTTCGTATCCACCTGGCTCTCTGGGCCAAAAAGTATAGAAACGAGAGCCCAGCAGAAGCAGCAACAGAAGTGGTGTTGGACCTTGTCTCTCTCTCTTCCCACCACTGTGAATAATATATTTTAAGAGTAGTTTGTACGCATTTTTCTGTGTAAAAGAAAAAGAAATTATACCAAGTTCAGGCCCTGAAGGGAAAGGCAAATTGCGCTATAAACCTGTAACCACAAGAGAGTCTGCAGCTTTCACAGTAACTATATTTAACTATACTGAAAGTGAGAGTTAAATATATAAATATGTATATATTTATATCTAGTATTTTATACCGGGTGAACGTTTTGTTCATCTGATGTCTGCCAATCTCGTAGTATTCATATGGACCTTGATATCCATTTCATCTGTGTTTTCTTCGATGTCTCTTAGACGGCCTTGTTGAGAATCAAGTTCTTCACCAGTTGCAACAGCAAGTCTCCGTAGTCTTCCACTAATTTGCTGGATCTTATCCAGGTTCCTGTCAATCTCTACCTCCATCTCGTCGTCTTCTTCGTCGTTTTCGAATTGGTACTTCTTAGCTGAGGCAAGAACCTTTTCACGTTGGTATTTCTCCCTTACCGCACTGATTTGGTTGTCCCCTGTTAGAGCCCCCTCTATTCTTTGTGTTGATTGATGTAACTCCTGGGACATGTGTTCTGCCCTTAGTTTATCTTCTATCTTACGGTTCTTGATAAGATCCTCTCTTTCCCGCCGTCTTCTCTTAGAGTTGAACGGGTTCGATACGTGAACGGCCAATATGTTACGGTTTAGTTTCTTCAGTTCAGATACTTTTTCGTCAGCCACAGTGTTCTGAATCTTTATCAAATCCAGGTTTCTCTCGACATTATTTAACTTCTCACTCTGATGACCTAACATACCCAAAGTGTTCATGCCTGCCATTTCAGCTTCCTGCGCCATTTTTAAGGTGTTTCTTGTGGAGGCAACAGAACTCTGTTTGGTGAATCTAATTTGTTCCTTGATCTCATCGACCGCTTGGTCCTCCTCTTCTTGTTGACGTTGTTCTTCTTCTCTTTGAATCTCATCAAAGGTCTTGTAGCCCGTTTGCGTTTGACCTAGTTGCCCGTACGCCTCCTCTTCCCTTTGCCATTCTGGCATTTCCTGTTGTTGGTACATGTCATACCCAGCTGCATTTAGATCGTCACCACGGTCGTTGATGGTAGCGTTAAGGTCTAATTCATCCAGCGCAGCTTCGTTCTCAACAAATTTTGAAGTTTTGCCCATATACTTATCCTCAAACACAAATTCATCTGCGTCTTCAGGTGCATCGTTCAAATCCAAATCGTCCGGTTGTCTATTTGCCTCTTCTGCTAGTGCAACGTTGTTAGATTCAGCTGAAACATATGCGCTTGGTTGAGGCTCAGGCATTTTACGTCTATGATAAGGGTTTGTTCCAGACCTGGAGACAGTGCCTGATCTTGAACCAGTCAAGTAGGTATCACTTCCAAGTGCTGCATACGGGTTCGAGTCAGCACTCGCGGTATTTTTCAAACCTTGACGTCCGCTCGGTGTGTTTTCGTTGTAAGTACTCCCATAGGCATTACTACCGTACAAATTTGGTGATGCAGATTTCGTCATACCATAAGAATTTGTTGTATTATCATAAGAACTAGTATTCAAATTAGTACCTGACCTCCTTGGTTGAGGCGTAGAGGCTGAGGTCCCCTGATAAGGTCCGTTTGTGCCACCGTAAGGATCTGATACTGAAGGTACATTATACGGATTAGTTGCCGCAGCTCTATTACCTACTCCAGTTGTTGCGGCATTTGTAATACCACCATAAGGGTTCGATCCCGAAGTTGGTTGGGTTCTATTAACCGCTTTGGTCGGTTGGCCAGGTGCATTATTGTACGCATTCATATCATTAGAGTTATATTTGTTATCGTAAGCAGCCCCTGAACCATATGAGTTGAAAGAATCGTAACCGCTACGTCCTCCATACGGTTCATCTGCCGCAGGCGCACCATATGGGTCGGCGTTATATCTGTATGATTTCTCAGTCCTAGCATATGGATCCTTAACAGCTGCTGGTTCGTCCTCCTGTTGATGCTTCTTCTTCTTCTTCTTCTTTTTATCTTTCTTCTCATCTTTTTGATCTACCTCCGACATGTTTAAATCGTCCTCATCGTTTTTATTTTCCTCTTCACCTTCTTCCTTCGGCGTCGCAAAGTCTTCGTATCCGGGTGGCGCATATATTTTACTAGTGGCTCTATCCTTAGCAAACTGACCGTACGCAGCAAACTTGCTCTGAGGTTGTCTATTTGTGCTTTTAGTAGCAATACCTAATTCCATCAGTTTTTCCCGATTTTCCTCTGGGGTTGCCTCCTTGGGAGGCTTTATCTTAAAGAACTTTTTGATACCCATAGTATTAGTATTTCCGGTTTATTATCCCCAGTGATGTTTATTACGAGAACAGAGAGTTTTAAAGTTATGATTTCTTAATCACTATATAGATATATCCAAATTTCGGGATGGCGGAAAATAATAGGGCGAGCTGACATTTTCAGCGCGTTACATTCTGCCGGTTCTAAGAAATTTCGTATATGATGTTATAATCAAAGGGATATACATATGGGGCATAGAGAGCATCGATAGGATATATATATATATCTATATATAGAGGATTAGACGCTGAAGTGGTCGATTTTAGCTAGTAGTTCTTTGACTTTTTATTTGAACCGTTGTTTTTTGTTCTTGGTCTTTAGTGATGGAAAGTGTCGATATGGACTGGTTGGATCCTGCTATTGCCTTTGTATCCAATAAATACATTTCTATTTGAATCTATGGTTGATTGGATGCCGCAGCCTCCATCAGAAGATTCTATGATGGGTTCCAGCTGATTTTGTGTTGATAAGAAGGGATTTATTCCTTTGCTGCTACTATTCTCTGAGTGCATAGTTGCCATCGAGCTGTACTTTTGTTGAGAAACAACGGCATTCGTGACTGGGCCCTTTGAAGCTCCCCCTCGATTAAATCTTTCCTCTGCTGATGAATATTGAAATTTCATGCTGTCAGGTAATAGATCCAAGTATTCAGATAACGTTATCGTCTTAGATTCCATCTGTGGTTGTTTCGAGTTGATAATTTTGCTATAGATTTCAGCATAAATATCAGTGCCATCGTTCCACAGATGAGCGTAGGATTTCATTGCTGATCTACACAAATCCTTTTGTTTACACCAATTTTTGAACTTCGTATGGCCAGCATTAAAAAACAAATCTGCGAGCAAAGATATTGATAATTTCTGTAATATTAGGTCATCGATAGATGATCTTGAGATAAAGCGGAGCAACTGATAAAGTGCAACGTTTTCATTCAACGACAATATACTAGCAATCTGGGCCTTAGTGCTGTATTGGTAAAGCTTAACAAATAAGGAGAGATAATTACGGTTTACTAATAACCCACAATTATGGGAATTCATTTGCTCAGCAAGAAGTAATGTCGAAATCGCTGGGATATAAAGTATTTGATGAACGTATTTCATGAGCTGGAATTTGGAGTGTTTCAAGTTAATCTCTTCTGTTGGATCAATCTCAAATGGGTTAACACCTATTAGGTTGTATTGATCCAATAATTTTGTGGAAATACTAATTGTAAAGAATAAACACATTAATAATCTTTCAAATGTGGTGTGGTAACTATTGACAATGACATTTTCAGTCTTTTCAAAGATGAAGGTTGATTTGGCTATTGGTGGCAAGGAAATGCGCATTGTTTTATCGAACCATGGTGGTAACTTGTACTCAAGAGCCTTGAAAGTTTTAACTTTTGACTGGATTGACGTACTGTTGATTACGTCTAACTCGCTCATTGAGGACTTCAATATGCCAGCTACATTCGTGAGATCAAAAACAAACTTGGTCAAATGGTATTGTAAGTAAGAGAAAAGGGCAGTCAATGTGTGGGTTGTGCCAAGCTCGTTCAGTTCCTTGTGTAACTCGGATATGTTTCCTGATGGATCCTCTGCCAAGTATGCCAAGTTCACTAACAGCAAGGAAACCAGCCTAGGGTGCTCGAAAAAATTGATATCAGGTTGATCAACTATCTCCATTATTACTCTTAACGCTAGGGACACACTAGGCATCGAGATCGTCTCCCCTACACTGTTTTCGGTAATTAAAGTGTGATAACATTTGCTAAACAGTTGTTCCGAGACAATGCCAGGGAAAATTAGAGCCCGATTATAGAGTTCCATTATTTGATCCCTGGAATCGAGAGCGCTCAGTAACTTCTCCTTTTCTAAATCCTTAGCCATTATGTTACATATGTAAAGATCCATGCACACTTTGTCGTTGCCATTCCATGCCAGGTTATCCACCTGCAGCGCACAGTATACCAAGTACCCTAGCGGCAACTGGTGCATCTCCCTCAGAAGCTCCTGTGTTTCGATCCCGCTCGCTCTGTGCGTCTGAATCACATCGAATAAACCGACCTCTAGGTCCCGGTGGGGGGCGTTACTCAGCGCGAGCCCCTCGCATTTGACCCTGTGTGGGCTCCATACCAATATATAGCTTAGTAAAAGGTAGCACATGGAGCTTCCCACAGTGTCATGTTTGGGACACTTAACCACAACAGGTTCAAGTTTGACCTCCCGCAACTCAGCGAGATCTACCACTTTCAACACTTCTAACACACTTGCCGCCAGCTCATCGTCCCAACTCTCGCTCAACTTACCAATACCACTCACAATCTCTTCCATTATCTTTTCTTACCTTCAAAAAAATTGTAAACCTAGTCAATAAAGTATATCTGTTATTTTAATATATCTTAAAAGTAAAAGGAAAATATTAAAAAAAAAAATTAGCCGCCGATAAAAAAAATTTTTTTTTTTCAAATTTTGAAAATTTGTTACCCTGATATTGTCTATCACGTGATTAAGTACACGTGATAGTTTCCGTATTCGGTGAGTGGGGTTGGTTTGTCTGTTATATTAAACGTGGGGTTGATGGGCGTATAATGGGGGTGCTGAGTGAAAGGATTAATTAACGTACTTAGTAGTAGTTAGTAGGGGGAGAAGTGCTATTAGTAGCTAAAATAACTCACAACGTCTATCGCTATTGGATTTCGTATAATGAGTCCGAAATACCTTTAAATAAAGTAGATAAAAAGTTTTAGATGGGTCTTGAAAGTCACGTAGTGCGAGGGACAGGAATGCACGTACCTTCTTTTGCTATCTTTTCTCTTGTTGGTTAGGGAAAGGTAGGAGGAAGGGAAGGGGGATTAATGGCATCCCTTTGTAATCCCCTTTTTCTACTTTCTATTTAAATCGATTATATAAGTAAGTTCAAAAGCAAGTGCACAAAAACTTGAAACGTAGTTTTAGTCTGTTGCAAGGAGTTAGCCAAGAAAAGTAGAAAGATGAAAACGCTGTTAGTTATTGATGTGCAGAATGACTTCGCTAAGCCTGACGGGTCGTTGTATGTTCCAGATGGTGAGAAGGTGATCGGTCCTATAGTGGAGTTGATGAAGGACCCGCAATGGCACCGGGTGGTTGTGACTCGGGACTGGCACCCTTCTAACCATGTTTCATTTGCCAGGACGCATGGAAAGTCAGACTTCTCTGAAATTGAGTATCAGTCTCCAAAACCGCTCGATAAGTCTCATCAGCCGGGCGTGTTGTGGCCTGTGCATTGTGTCCAGAACTCGACGGGGGCGCAATTAGTCCCGGAGGTGTTAGAGGTTGTGCAAGAGAAGCATATTAAGATTGTAGATAAGGGGTACTTGCCGGACCGTGAGTACTACAGCGCCTTCAACGATATTTGGGATTGGCACCACACAGAGCTGGATGACTATTTGAAAAAGCATCATACCACGGAGGTCTATGTGGTTGGTCTAGCCCTAGACTACTGTGTCAAGAATACTGCTATTAGTGCTGCTGACTTGGGTTATGACACAACTATTCTCAAGAATTATACAAAGGCCATCTACACTGATGATGAGCATACGAAGAAACTGAAAGATGAACTGGAGACTAACCATGTGAAGCTACAATGAATGACAAAAAATAATTAAAAAAAAAAATAGTAACAGTGTATTGATAACACACGGTACAAAAAATTAACTTATATAGAATATATTTAAATATTGAAGATTTAAATGAGATACTATGAAACTCTATTCGGGGTGATATTTACAGTATGGCATATACAGGTTATATTTTTATTTTTTCATGTCAGATTACATCCGATTTACTGGAGTAATGCCCAGTATTTTCATACCGTTGTCTAGCACCTGTCTGGTCGCTGAATACAAGGCAAGTCTTGCCACAGCCATATCTTCCTCCTGACCCGAAACCCAGAGCTTCCGGTAGCAAGTAGAGAATTGGTGGGCAACTTTGAATAGGTATGTAACCACAGTGGAAGGCTCGTGAGTCTCTAAAGAGTTCTTTAACACTTCTGGGTATCGAAACAACAATCTGGCCAATGCCACAGCTTCAACTTCTTTTAATAGAGAGTAATCGACTTTTCCCAGACTGAGATTACAGTTCTTATCTTCGATCGATTTTAGTCTCGAGTGAGCGTACTGCAAGTATGGCCCTGTATCACCTTCAAATGATAATATCCGGTCCCAATTAAATGAATAGTTATTGATTCTCTTCCCTTGCATGTCCTGTATCGTAACTGCTGAAATTCCGATTAAATCAGCAACTTGTTCCGGGTGCTGTACTTGCGTAAATTTTTTATCACTCGTTGACATTCTATTCAGCATTTGATTCTTTGCCTCCTCTAGTATATTGTCCAAGAACACTACGGTACCCTTCCTTGTCGACATACCTTGAACCATACCAAAGTTAACATGTTCAAGAGAATCAGCCCACTGATAACCTAACATCTTAAGGATCTGGAATAGCTGTCTCAAATGCAAATCTTGTTGAGTAGCAACGACGTATATCATTTTGTCAAAATTATATTTATTTTTTCTCTCAATCGCTGCTGCAATATCTCTGGTAATATATAGACTGGTACCGTCTGACTTCTTGATGACTAATTTGCCCAATGATTTGTCAATATTGGTGAAATCTATTATTTCTGCTCCATTAGATTCTTTCAGTAAGGATTTTTTATTCAGATCCGTATGCACTTTATTAATGGATTCCCTAGATACTTGAGATTCTCCAGAGTATATGTCATAGTAAATATTCAGTCTTTTGTACGTTTCCTTATATTTTTCAATAGATAGATTCCTGAATTTTGTCCACAGTTCAATGGCACGTTCATCCTCATTCTCCAAGTCTTTGAAAAACCTTTTGGCCCTTAAATCCAACTGGCTTACACCGCAATTCTGTTTCTCAATCTCAATCTCCTTGTTTATCCTAACGTATATCTCAAACAAGTGATTGATCGGGTCACTGACTAATTTTGCTTCATCGCCAAAAAGTTGGTAACCAACTGCAAGTATACCAAATTGTTTCCCCCAATCTCCAAGATAGTTCATCTTAATTACTCGCCATCCAAAATTTTTGTAAAGGTTTGAGAGGAACCCACCAATAATGGTTGACCTTAGATGACCGGCGTGAAAGGGTTTCGCTATATTGGGGGATGAGAATTCTATTAATATTGTCTTGTTATTCCCAGTGGGTAGCGCGCCGTATTTTTTTTGCTGTGCCAGAATATTGGGTACTAAAGTACTGAATAGGAACTTTTTGTTCACCTCAAATTGAATAAATGGACCATTGGGAGTCGCTTTCGATATTAACTCATCTGTCACAAATTCCTTACACCATGTCTGAGCGATAGTTCTCAAATCCGCTTTCCGATCTGTGATAACTTTTGGTAATGGTATGATGAGATCGCCTTTATCGAGAGCATTTGTCAAATCAATGGAATTAAACAGAATCCCAAAATCAATACCTGAGATTGTATTCACTTGTTTAGAAATGTGCTCTTTGACTAAATCAACAGGATTTTGTTTAGGAAAAGATACTGTCGAGACGCATCTTCTGATAGTACAAAGTCGGTTAGCAAGCCTAAACATTAAGAGCCTAGTCTACCCTGTGAACGCTCTTGCTGTAGGTAAAACATAGGAATACCTTGCAATATAACTAAAACACTCGCATAATGGAACCTCGCTTCAACAAAACCGCAGACCTTGGAAAATCACGTGCAATAAAATATATTCATATAGAGAGGGAGTTTCGATAATGTATTAAACTACAAGAATTGGAAAGAGACATACATTCGACGACCGTGAATAAATAATTGTGGTTCTTCTACTATGGGTACTTAATAATATATGTCCAATAAAGAGCAATATAAATATGTTTTTAAAGATACACATAAATATCAATTATGGTATATAAGTTTTTTTATTATTTATAAACCAAGGTTCATTTAAGGAAAATTAAATTAATGAAACCTTGTTGTAATGTATAAATTAGTTCGTATTCATGAAAAATCGTTAAAATGTTAGAACATTGACAAAAACAGGAATAATAAAAAAAAGACTTATTAAGAGTGGGGGCATTAAAAGAAACCCAAGCAAAAACGGGTTGAAATTATTTTGAAATGTCCGATTTCTTGGTGAAGTCGACAGATTAAAGTGTTGGAAAAATTTGAATTAGTATTAAAAAGATTTTTGAATTAAAGTGATAAACATCTCGAGTCCATTTTTATAGGAGTTATATGAGACTACTTTACATCATTCTCTTGTACCATGGCTTGTCATCGTGCAACATGGCATCAGCATCGTAAGTAGCATCTCTCTTGTTTGGTGGAACCCAGCTAGCAGACTTCCATGGCAAGACACCTTCTTCCCACATGGTGTTGACTTCTTCCAAAGATAGACCTCTGGTCTCTGGAACGAAGAAGAAAACGTAGAAGTAGGAGAAACATAGACAGCCCATAAAGACGTAACCGTAGTAGAAGTTAATGGCACCAGTAATGAAAGGAGTGAAGAAAGCAATCAAGAAACCCCAGATCCAGTTACAGGCTTGGGAGATGGACATACACTTGGCCTTGACTCTCAATGGGAAAGTTTCGGAGTTGACAACAAAGACCAATGGAGCCCAGGTGGTAGCGAAACAGAAAATGTAGAAACAGGTGAAAACAATCATACAGTTACCAGCACCCTTGGAGGAACCGTTACCTTGACCGTTAGGCCATAGTCTGGTGACACCAACAGAAGCGAAGACAACCATACAAGCGGTCATGGTAGCGGCACCCCACAATAGACAAGTACGACGGCCAAATCTACCGACAATGTAGATACCAACGAAGGTAGAGAAGAAGTTAACAACACCGATAACGATAGATGTTTGGAAAGAATCGTCCAAACCGACAGCCTTGAAGACGATGGTACCGTAGTAGAAGAAGTAGTTGTCACCAGTCAATTGTTGCAAACATTGCAACATGATACCCATGATCAAACGTTGGAAAATCTTAGTCTTGGTGGAGAACAGTTCACCCCAAGAAGCGGAACCAGCTAGTCTTTCAGCTTCAACAGCACTCTCAACGATTTCGATTTCAGCCATGACAGATGGATCGTCGATGGAGACCTTGTTAGAAGAAGCGATGGATCTCTTAGCGTCCTCGATTCTACCCTTTTCGACCAAGAAACGTGGAGATTCTGGAACAAAAGTCATACCACCGATCATAAACAAAGCCCATGCGAAACATAGACCCAATGGAACTCTCCATTGGACGGTGTTGGTGTAGGTCTTGGTACCGTAGTTAGTACAGTAACCCAAGAAAATACCCAGGGTGATCATCAGTTGGTAACAGGACACCAGAGAACCTCTCAAGTGCTTTGGAGACACTTCGGAAATCAACATTGGGGAGTAAATGGCGATACCACCGACACCTAGACCGGAGATAATTCTACCGATGAAGTACTGGTACCACTTGTTGATAGTAGCGATTTGGATGACGATACCGACGATGTAGACAATGACGACGAAAATCAAACTTAGCTTACGACCGTAGACATCACCCAGTCTGGAGAACAAAATACCACCGATAGCGCAACCGATGTTGAAGATAGCGACAACCAGACCAGTTCTGACCTTGGACAAGTAGTGAGTACCGTCGGCACGTCTGGTACCCATTCTCTTGATCCAGTCAGTTTCAGCGACGAAACCGGAAATGGTACCGGTATCCCACCCGAAGACGAAACCACCGAACGCGATCATCAGACACATGATACACACAGTGACGTAGGCAGAGGCAGGCTTCTGTGGAATATCGACCATTGGCGTCTGCTCCTCTGGCTCATCCGACAACTTTTTCATGTCGTTCTCGTATGGCGAGGCAGTAGAGCCGTTGTTAGAACCCGAGCGGGACAACTCCAGGTCTGGAGATCCCTCATGCTTTTTCAATGTAGGGAAATGCATTTTTTTTTACTTTAGTTTTTTAATCAAATATTATATAAGTAATATAAAACTTGATGTTCTTGGTTTTTTTTTTATATATATTTATAATACACAAATGAAAATAGAGAAAACAAGTTCTACTCTGGATGAAGGATATTTGTCCTCTATTTATACCTTTTTTTTTTGTTTGCTTTGTTACGTTCAATCAAATCAATAATATGTTGCTTTGTTGTAGAAAGGAAAAATTTTTTTCTTTCTTTGTTATGTTATGTGTTGTGTTGTTAATTGTTCCGGTACGTTTTTTTTTTCTTTTAAGCTTAGAGACTTGCACCACCGCGCAGACCACCCCGTAGCCACCACCGCCACCACCCCCTCGTCTTGCTCCCCCCCCCTCCCCCCCCCGGAAAAATTAGTTTCTTTTCTGTTGGGCTTTCCAGCTCGATGTGAACAAAGGGAAGCAGTTCAGTGCATCAAAGGACAAACCCAAGATATGGTAAGCGCAGAGAGGCCACACAGAGAGAGTTGCGCATCCCCGGAAAAATTAACAAGAAACACAGCATACAATGTGCTGCGTGTGTGTGTGTGTGTGTGTGCGTGTCCATGTTGTAATTGTTCCGAAGCCTCCCCGCGAAAAACACGTACACACCCCCACCTGCAGCCGGTTTACTGGGGAAAAACTTTTTGTTCAACTAAATTTCTTTATGAAATCATTCCGGCTGGAAGAAGTTATTCCGATGGAGTGGCCCCCACTTTGGTGCCCCCCCGTCCCGAGCCGAGATTTTCGTGTTCTGTCCGGACGTTTGTTACACGTCGCAAGTGACGCGGTGGTATATTTTTCCAGGGAACAAAAAAGATCCGTTTACGGCAGAAAAAGGGGAGAAAAAGAATTCCCGATACGGAAAGTCAATAACAGTTGGTTTTTTTTCCGCTGTGCAAGGGGGAGGAAGCTCCCGGAACATCTGTGTAAGGAGGGGGTGGGGGTTATACCCCCACCCCCTCCTTCCCCCCTCCCCCAAACATGGTGGGGGGGTACAATCCGGAAAAACTTTTATAATCCCCCCCATAAATAGAAGTATATAAGCAATTATTTATTACGTGAGGAACAAAACGCGAGGCTGATAATTTTTCCGACGTGTCCCCCCCTTCCCCCACCATTTAATATTTGTGTTTTAATTTCTTTTTTACCCCAGAAATAATTATTCCCTAGAGAAACTGCCGCACCCCTCTTTTTTTATCATTCCCTCCCCCCCCGGAATAATTGACTTAATCTCGGAATAATTGTCGCCATCCCGGAAAAACCTATAGATTTCACAGGGGGGGGGGGGAAGGGGGGGTGTTGAACAAGTACATTTTTTAAATATGGCGGGGGTGGGGGTAGTAGCGGGATAAGACCCATCAAGATTTCGTAAGCGTATCGTATCCTTTGTTTTATTGAAATTAATGCGGGAGGAAGATGCTAGGAAACCAAGAACGTAGCAATACAAGACAGGAAGGAAACAAGGTAAGCAACCGATATGACGTCTGATTAGTAATATTTCTAAAAATAAAAAAAAAGGATTGTCTTAATAATTATATGAAGTCGTTTATCGTTAAAAAAATTATGTAGTGTGTGTATAGAGCTTTGGAAAAGATAAAAAAAATGTTTAAACAAATAAAAAAGATAATTGTTTTTAAGGGTCGTGAAATTTTTGACTTTTTTTTTTTTCTGTGAGTGGAAAACAATAAAAATGAAAAATAACGTATTTTTGAAAAGAGGATATTAGTTCAAAGGGGTTTTTATAAAGGGGTTTTTTTTCTAACCTCTACCGAAGACCTTCCTATACCATGGAGCGTCGTCGTGCAGCATGGCCTCGGCATCATAGTCGGCGCCTCTCTTGGCCGCTGGCACCCAGCTACCGGACTTCCATGGCAAAACACCTTCGGCGTACATTTCGTTGACTTCTTCCAAGGTTAGACCTTTAGTCTCGGAGACGAAGAAGAAAACGTAGAAGTAGGCGAACACCATACAACCCATAAAGACGTAACCGTAGTAGAAGTTGATGGCACCGGTGATGAAAGGAGTGAAGAAAGCAATCAAGAAACCCCACATCCAGTTCGCAGCAGTGGCGATGGACATACACTTGGCCTTGACTCTCAATGGGAAAGATTCGGAAATGATAACGTACGCAATTGGAGCCCAGGTGGTGGCGAAACAGAAAATGTAGAAACAGGAGAAGACAATCATACAGTTACCAGCACCCTTGGAGGAACCGTTACCTTGACCGTTAGGCCATAGTCTGGTGACACCAACAGAAGCGTACACAACGTAACAGCAAACCATACCGACAGCACCGTATAGTAAACAGTTACGACGGCCAAAACGATCAACAGTTAGAAGAGAACAACAGGTAGAGAAGAAGTTGACAACACCGAAAACAATAGAGGTCTCGAAAGAATCTTGTAAACCGACGGCTTTGAAAACAATAGTACCATAGTAGAAGAAGTAGTTGTCACCAGTCAACTGTTGCAAAGATTGAATCATAACACCCATTAAGGTACGTCTGAACATAGCTGGCTTACCGGTAATCAATTCACCCCATGAGGCGGAACCAGCAGTTCTGGCCTCTTCAACACTGGCTTGAATCATGTCCAATTCTTGTTGAACGTATGGATGGTCTGCTGGACACTTGTTGATCCTGGATAGAGAACCCCTGGCTTCTTCGATCCTACCCTTCTCAACCAAGAAACGTGGAGATTCTGGGACAAAAGTCATACCACCGATCATAAACAAAGCCCATGCGAAACATAGACCCAATGGAACTCTCCATTGAACAGAGTTAGAATAGTTCTTGGTACCAAAGTTAGTACAGTAACCCAAGAAAATACCAAGGGTAATCATCAGTTGGTAACAGGACACTAAAGAACCTCTCAATTCACTTGGAGCAACTTCACCGATCAGCATAGGACACAAGACTGAAATACCACCAACACCTAGACCGGAAATAATTCTACCAATGAAGTATTGATACCATTTGTTGATAGAGGCTATTTGGATAATAATACCGATGATGTAAATAATAACAACAAAAACTAGTGCTGGTCTACGACCTCTAGTGTCACCAAGTTTAGACAAAACGATACCACCAATAGCACAACCAATATTGAAAATAGCAACAATTAGACCAGTTCTGGCCTTAGAAAGATAATGAGTACCGTCGTGATGTTTCTGACCAAATCTTCTTAAGAAATCAGTTTGAGCGACGAAACCTGAAATGGTACCAGTATCCCACCCAAAGACGAAACCACCAAAGGCAACACAGAAACAACTAATAATAACACCAACGTATGCACCTTTACCGTTTGGTGGCTCAATCAGGTCATTTTGAACAAATTCTTCGGCAAGATCTTGCTTACCGACTTGATTTAGATATTTAGAATCGCTAGAATCGACTTCATTAGAAGACGAGGATTTTTGTGGACTTATCAAATCCGGTTGTGAATTCATTATTATTTTAATATATTAAATTCAGTTGAATTTGTTTGGGGATGTTTAAAAAAAGTTGGGGATTAATCAAACCCCATAAAAAAAAAATGAATGAAAGGAATAAAATTCAACTGGGGAAAACCGACTAGCTTATATACAGAAAAAAAATTTTCTCTTAATAAGGATTCAGGTTTACTGTCATTCTTATCAAGGAGAAGAAACGCTACGAGCCGGTGCAATATTACCGTCCCTATTGTGCTTCAACCGATGATCCGTTTAGCGAAGTTAGCGCTACGTACAGGTCTTAGTAGTGGGACGCGTCATTTTTTCATTATTTGTCAACAATTCACTAATATTATCAAAATGTTGGTTCTTCTATGGTGAATGTAAAGGATATATTGAATGAAGTAATGTCATTTTTCAGAGAAACTAAGGAGACAAGGTTATTGTATATTATCAAATCCCATCTCAGTTTTATTGCTTTTTTTTTACGTTTAGCCGATGCAGGGTTTTTCCGGGCCGTCTACTTGATTTCTCTGAGTTTTTCCGAACTTTTCTCGAATCTTGGTCAAGAATTTCTTTCTTTTTTAAAAAATGCTTTTTCTCTGTAAAAACGCGCATGCGCCCTTTTTACGGAGTTCCCACGGAATATCTTACCGAATTTTTCCGCGATTGTGCGAGATTTTAGCTTTCTTATTTGACCCAATGACGTTCTTGTCCATTTACGTCATTAGGTGAATAGTTTGGGCCAAGCATATCGACCATAGTGGACTCTTACAGTAGAAGTGCAACCAATGTAGGATGATAATACCCTCACGAGATAATAATCTCGGTTCTACGTATACAGTAGCGACAAAATAAGATAGATAATGGGACATGTAGTCCAAGGGTTTTTGTAAATTTTTGTGCTATGCTAATGGATACGATTAAGTATAATTTGGAATGAAAATCGGAACAGAACAAGTTATGGATGTAAAGTAAAACATCTGTTAGTATGGAGTAATGGGGTAATCAGCTAGGTTCATTATGGTTGTAGAAATATAATGATTATAAAGGTCATTTTCATACCATTGTCTCCATATGTACCTTCCAAGGATGAGTTTATTTATGTGGGGAGAGGAAACATATTTACCCAATTATACGTATTGTCCTGCTCTAATGCTCTTGGGATTCTCGTGAATCAAAATAGGGGGCTAGCAAGCTATTAACCAATTTAAACCCTTAACCCTGTAACCAATATTCGGTTGTTCAGCTTTAAAAAAATTTTTTTGTCCATAAACTGTGATGATGAAATACTGTAGTCTCAAGATAAAAATGGTTATAATAAGCCAGATAGTATGCATGATATCTATTGTTTTTGAAGATAGGTTGAATTAAAAAGTTGGTCAACTCTTCTCCAACTGTAAAAAAAATTGTAAGCTTGCCCAAAGGAAGGGATGGGCGAAATCACATACATGGCAATTAATCTTGACTTGCTCTTAAAACTGCTTCGAATAATGTTATACGATTTATTAAATTAAAAAGAATTGAACTTGATAATTCTTGATTATAGAATATTTAATGTGGATTGGATTATATTTGAATTAATAATAACAGTGGATGCGGAAAAATGAGCGAGAATTAATGGCGAAAAGTAAAGACGAAATATCAAATCTACTTTTGATCATTCTATTCAAATAAAGATTATATTTTGGCATTGACAGAATGAATGGAACCCAAAAAAATTGTTTTTATTTTTACTTCCTCGAATAGATTCTCTTATACCATGGCTTTTCGTCATGTGCAAAAGCGTCAAGGTCATAGGAGCTATCCCTCTTATCAGGTGGAACCCAATTAGATGACTTCCATGGTAGAACACCCTCATCATACATTTGGTTAACTTCTTCTAAAGTTAATCCTTTTGTTTCAGGTACAAAAAAGAAAACGTAGAAGTAAGCGAACACCATACAGCCCATAAAGACGTAACCATAATAGAAGTTAATAGCTGACGTAATAAATGGAGTAAAGAAGGCGATTAAGAAACCCCATATCCAATTACATGCATTTGCGATTGCAATAGCCTTACCACGTATCCTTAATGGGTAACTTTCTGAAACAATCACATAAGCAATTGGTGCCCAGGTGGTGGCGAAACAGAAAATATAGAAACAGGCAAATACAATCATACAGTTACCTGCACCCTTGGAGGAGCCGTTGCCTTCACCGTTAGGCCATAGTCTGGTGACACCAACAGAGGCGTACACAACGTAACAACAGACCATACCAACAGCACCGTACATTAAACAATTACGACGACCAAAACGGTCGACAGTGTACAGCGCAAAGAATGTGGAAACAAAATTAACAACACCAAGAACAATGGCGGTCTCAAAGGAATCATCCAAACCAACAGCTTTGAATATGGTTGTACCATAGTAGAAGAAGTAGTTGTCACCAGTCAATTGTTGCAAAGATTGAATCATCATACCCATCAAAGTACGTCTAAACATAGCAGGTTTACCAGTAACCAGTTCAGTCCAGTTAGCGGAACCAGCTAAATGTTCAGCTTCAACTGCCGCCTGGTAATTGTTCAATTCCAATAAAACAAGGGGGGAATCGACTGTGGTCTTGTTTGCTCTAGCCAATGACCGCTTTGCTTTCTCAATTTGACCTACCTCCACAAGAAATCTTGGTGATTCTGGAACAGTCATCACACCAAAGATCATAAAAATAGCCCAAGCAAAGCAAAGCCCCAATGGGACTCTCCATTGAACAGAGTTGGAATAGTTCTTAGTACCAAAATTGGTACAGTAACCTAAGAAAATGCCGCCTGTGATCATTAATTGGTAACAGGAAACCAACGTACCTCTTAGCTGTTTTGGTGCCACTTCACCAATTAGCATTGGTGATAAAACAGCAATACCACCGACACCGAGACCTGAGATAATTCTGCCGATGAAATATTGGTACCATTTGTCAATCGACGCAATTTGGATAATAATTCCAATGGAATAAATGATTACGACAGTTACTAGCCCAAGCCTTCTTCCCCAAATATCACCTAGTTTCGATAGAGTAATACCACCAATAGCACAACCGATATTGAAGATGGCAACCAGAAGTCCCATTCTCACATTGGATAGGTAGTGTGAGCCATCTGATCTCGTGGATCCGAACCTACGAATATAGTCGGTTTGATTAACAAAACCAGAAATCGTACCAGTATCCCAACCAAACACGAACCCACCAAAGGCAACCATAACACAGCATAAGGAAACAAATACCAGATCAGATTTTCCTTTATGTTCCAACTGCATTTCGGCTTCCTTATGAAGCTCATTGAGCTCCTCTTTGTTAGCAGTGCTCGCCATACTATCAGTTACTACCTTCTTGGTAGCAGAAGCCTCATAACCTGAGTCGGACGCAGACTTAGAAACATCTTCAGACCCAACCGCATATTGGGGTGCATTCCCATAATTATTTGAGTCAAAGTTAGACATCTTTCCTGAGTAATAATATGCCAAACCTGTTAGTTTCACTTAATATTTTTTCTGAATCCTACTTAATTTTATGTGTTGATGTTAAAAGTTATGTATGAGTATACTGGTATATTGCGGTAAATAGCTCATAATTATTGGTATTCTGAAGCCCTTTATATATTTATATTGGGGAGAGAAACGGTTAAATCACCTTACTGAATTCAACATTCCCTCTCCTCCCCAACGTCATTTGGAAATAATAGTGATCCCTCCACTTTTGATTAATATGAAAGCCCCTCCTTAATCTATGAACTATACTTCACGGAAGACCCGCAAGAGTCCTACGGCACTACAATAATTTCTTTTAATAGAAACCAAGAACTCCGTCATTCTTGACTGGAAAGGGCAACGGAGTTTCGAATCAAAAGTCAAAGTCGAAGATAAAACCCTTGCACAACACATGGTAGCCTCCACATCGCATCGGCAATTTAGGGGGGGTGGAGGGAGGGCTAAGACTACAATCGACGAACTCGAGTTCTCTAAAAGGGGATCATCGAGAGAGTTCTCTAAAAGGGGATTATTGTATCTGTGTGCAGCAGAGAAAGGATAATAGGGAGGGACAAGCGGGTGATCCAGTAGGGCCAAAACTATAATTATGCCTAACGTTATCAAGCTAAATAAAAAGGAATGAAATAGAAAAAAAATGAAATAAAAAAAGGAAGAACAATATAGTAGCCGTGGATACCCTCTACTCTACAGCAGTGTCGCTCTGGGTGGAGGGAGGAGAAGAGACAAATTGCTATTTTTTATGCTACTAATCCAATAGCTTTTAAGGGTCCAGCCAGGACTTATACGATAGAATTGACAGGTGTCGGGAGCAACAACAAGAAAAAAAAGAAAGAAAGTTGAAGTTTGTCTAATTTTTTTTGTGCCTTAACCGCACAGAAACGTACGTAGCCGAGTTGCATGCAACGCCCCCAGAAACAGCTGTAGGAAGCAACATCAAAAGTGTAACAAAGGGTCTTTGTTCCTGCATCACACATTGCACTCAGAACCCTCTGCAGAGAGCTGCGGAACGGACGTGTTCGGGAGCCGTCCGCGGACCAAAAAGCCAAAAAATAATTGTTCCGATTTTCCCTATTTTTCCGGTTTACCCGGACTTGTTTATTTTAAATATCATAAAAGATTTCATGTTTTCGACATCAAAGCAGTCGGAATGAGTGATTAGCTATAACACAAGTTATTATAAACAATGAATCAATATATTGTCCAGTCCTTTTGGAAATTCGTTCTTTAAACTGAAAAAAATATTCAATATGAAATAAAAATAAAAGTAAAAAGCTATTGTTTAATTCGTTTTTTTTTTTTATTTACGAAAATATTATCTAAAACTGTACAAATTTCTGATGGATGTCATCGTTTTGACCCTTGTTAGATAGTTTTATATAGTCCTCTTTTTTGATCTTCTCTTGGATTTGTCTATGCAAGTTTAGGATGTAATTGTCACCGCTCTCAACCATGTTGATGGACTTATCCTCGCAGAGTACGTGGCTCATAACGTAGCTGTAGTATTGGTCGATGTTGGGTCTCAACGGGATCATCGGCAAGGAGGTCTTATTGACCATCTGGCCCCAGTACTTGACGATATTGGATACTTTCCCGTTGATCTCGGTACCGGTCTCTGGTAACAGTCCCCCAAATAGAGTGATTTGGTTGATGGGGAAATCTGGGTCGATGCCGAGTAAGTCCTGGACCAAGAGCCTATTAGTATGGGCGTTAAACCACAAGTATACGCAGTCACCGTTGAAGATTAAGTAACAGCCACCGTCGGTCAGATTTGAGTGCATGTTTCGCACCGAAACCTCGTCCAATGAACCTGGCTCAATTTGGAGAAGTTTGTCGTTGGCATCATAAAAGGTCAGGTCTTGTTCCTCTAGCAAAACATGCAATGGAACAATTTGTGGGTACAATTTGTACAACAACTCAGCAGGATTCATTGACTGATATCTTATTAGATCGTACATTCTATCGTTACCTCTTGTGCTCTGTTGGTTTGGCACCATCAAATCCTGCTTTTGGAAACTTAAAATATAGGATGGTAAAGTCTTCAAAGACTCTGGTAATACCAGTTGAGATGAACTATTACCGCTGACTAAACCACGATACTGGGTTAGTATATCAACCATTTTGCTGTCAATAGATTTTCTAATTTTTGGGAAGTCGCAGTCACCTAGTGTCCTAACAACGTCTTTAATCATTATTCTCAAAATACTGTTTTGATTCACACGCTTGAAGACTTCACGGACATTACTGGAGGCAAGACCCATTGAATTTAGAGAACGCACCTTTCTAATACCATCTACATCAGTGTACAGCAAACCTGCCTGGAAATGCATTTGAGTACCAGGTTTTATCTTTTCTTGGTACTTCAATAAAACATCAATAGTTGTATCCTTTGTCACAACAGGTAGAACGACATCCTTATCACTGTAGCCTGATGCCTCATTATAGTACATATCAACAGCCAAACCAGTAGAACAACGTAACTTTAGCACAGCTTGGTAACCAACGGTATTAGCAATATTAGCAACCATATCATTGATCAATTTAGACTCATCGTTTTGTTGAATAAAATGAGGGTAGTATTTCAATGAACCATGGGTTGCCAAAGTGGCATGTCCAACATTGGCAAGATCAACAAAGCCGCCACTGGTGACAAAAAGATCAATGGAAATGTATTTCGACAGTAAATCGCTTGATAATTTCTTGTAGAAATCATTATCACATTTAACATGATGAATATGTGCGTTATCTTTCCTGATGTACAGGTTACCATTGCCAATGGTTGGAATTGAATTTAAAGAGCAAATAATTTTACCACCTTCACCGCCGGTGACTGTGTCCAATGCAAGTTCTGCAGCTTGTACAGCTGAACCAAAGCAAACTTGTGGAACGTGATAGTATTTATCATTGGTAACAAAATTGGCAAGTCTACTCAATGTGTCATCAATAACGTGTTTAGATTCACTTGGATTAACGAATAAACCTTGGTAAAATGGCAAGAACACATCGTCCAGTTCAGCAACATCATACTCTTGAGCGTTTTCCAATTCTGGCTTCAAATTGAAAAATTTCAATTTGTTATCATATGCCATAATTGCCACTTTACATTTTGGTTGATTCTCAATGATATACTCAATTGAACTCCTGATACCGTCGATGACAGCCAAAGAACTACCATTCTCGTTGGCCAAGGTTGAAATATCAACCAAAAAGACATAATGTAATGGAATAGTGGGTTTATCTGGATGACGGTTATAAGTTGCTGGGACGATAAAATCCACAGCTCCTCTGGATACTTCTGGTCTAATCTCAGCATCAGTCCTTTGCCCATTTGGCCCAACTGCACTGGCATAATCATATGGCGCTTGTTGTTTGATGTGGCAGATGTTACAAACAGCCTTAGAATCATAAGTGAATTGAAACTTTGGATTTATGTAACAGCGACATCTCTTACATCTCATGGGACCGTCAGAATTACCTTGCACTTGTTGTTCGCCATTCGGAACTTCACCGGAGGTAGGCACCTCGTTTGGAACGGTAGACTGGAAAGGTTGGATAGTTACACCAAGTGGAAGTTTCGTGGCTGTCCGGACATGTTGATCACTTGGAATGACATTCATTGACAATTGCATCAACCTTGGATCGCAAATACCTTGATCACTGGCATAGAACTGAGTGGTAGGCAATGGTGGAACAATATCCCTAGTGGCCTCAAATGCTTTAGACAAATATTGAATTTGCTCCTCCCATCTGTGACTAGGAATAATATATGAAGATGTACTGTCCGGAGGCCCGTTGTTACCATAGTCCATACCCAATGGCCTTGGCGAGCCGCTAAGTGCAGGTGATCTTGGCACACCGAATGGACCAGGAGACGGAACCATCGGATTGCTTATATTCTTTGGCGTGAAAGCTCCCGCATTCTCATTCAGTTTAGGAGTATGGTAATTGGCCTGAAAAGCGTACATAGTCGACGTTGGAGACATCTGAGCTGCATTACCTGCAAATGAATGGAATGCCCTGGTTGGTCTCTTACCCTTCACACCCCTCCTAGCCTCATTCCCATCGGGATTATCTAACGAGAGATCGGACATAGAAGCCGTTATATTTTGAGACATTATAATGGTTCGTGCTGCTGTTCTTTTTATATTGTCAAAAAATATATGTATCGAATTGGGGCTGCCTTATTTACTGTTCTTAAGACGACGAAATTCTCAAATGCAAGGCCAATTCTAATTAATCTCAAACGCCAATTCTCTTCAAGTCTTTCCAGATCTAGTTGCGCAGCCGGTATTTTAAATGACACCACGTACTCTTCAACATTTTTTTTTTTTTTCTTTTGGTTCTTTGCTTTCAGGTAATGTACGCCGATCCTTCCTGCTCGTTCACTTCGCATCTTCGATAAAAAGATCACACCTATTTCAGTAATAAGTGACAAATCACACAACGCTTTCCAAGTCTTCTAACGTTATGATATTTTGAAACATGTATAATTCTTTTACATAATGAGGTCACTGGTTTTCAAATTACATTCAACAAGGATATATACTGTACATATTATTGGTGACGTTCAATAAACAGGATGCGTGGGCCTTTCTTCTTGTTATTACGAAGTGAGAACCGTTTACACACGAACCATTATTGACCGAGAAATTCTCCAGGTCTGTATTGTTACAAATCCTACCATCAAAAACTCCCCCGAAGTCCAGAGCATGGAATAAGGTTTGTCTTCCCCTGCTGCTAGCTCTGGAACCGGAACTGGAACCGGAGACGATGAATCCCAGACCGGAGTTGTCTGAGTTAGATCCTATTATCTTTGTATCGCTTAGCGAGTGATTTAAAGTGATGTTTGACCAAGTGCTGCCTTGGTCTAGCGAATACAGAATTTTATTCACTGTACCATTTGATGTAATGTTTCCATCTGCAACAATGATATTGCCGAAGTTGCCTAATGCAACATTGGCGTCGTAATCTAACAATATCCTCCATGTGTAGCCACCGTCTTTAGAGATAACGATAACTGCTTCATCATCAAAGTCGTCCCCATCATCTTGCATACGTAGACCCTCATCCATGCCATCGTTTACAATTTTATCATTATTTAGGTGTTTTGTGCTGACGTTGCCTACAAAACCCTTCGCGACAATAATACCTGTCTTACTATGTGTAATAATTTCAGTAATATAAAACCTGCATTTACCACTTTGAATATCACAGGTATAGTTATGTGCATTGTTGTTCTCCTTCAAAATAACATCCCTCCACGAGTCGCCGTTATCTCCCGAGATTCTAGTAATATGAACTGGGGAATCAAAACTAGATGAGACAATAATGGTGCCGTTAATGTCATCAAAGGTGAAAACGTGTGTGCCATAAGAGCTGTTATCACTGAGTTTGATAGCTGAGAAATTGACTCCCTTAGGTTCTGACATAAGGAATACAGTGCCATTAATTGGATGCACTCCATCAATGTTTGAGGAATCTAGAGGAATAATAAGTCTCTTATCAAAGACTTGCCTAATGTCGCCAAAGATTCCTGTCGGTGTTTTAGCAAGTTGGAAGTTGATACCATCAGACGAAATATATAGCAACATATTAGGCGCTATAGTACCACCGAAAAAATTGTCTCCATTACCATAATCTATCGTTCTATTTGTTCTAGTAATGTTATAGATACTACTAAAAGCACCATTATCACCATCGTTTCCGGCAATACCGATGTCCGCAGTAGAGACATTTAAGGCCCTGACACCAATATAGGACGCCATATTGATTATATCTAATATAACACCGTTCGTTGTCAAGTTTACAGGTTGTAGGTGCTCACCTTGGTCAATTGAGTAAAAAATGGTAGTATTAAGATTATCTGCAACTGGAACCATGGTGCAAGTAATATTCTGTGTATCGTTTACAAATGCTGACCCTCTATTTTTAGCCAAGAACTGGCACGTCAAATCATAACCGTCAGTCAAGTTATACTCATCCCCAACTTTGATCTCGTTAAAGGAAGACCCATTGTCAGTAGATATGAAAGACCTACCAAAATACGTGACGCTATTGTCATGATCGTTGCCACCTTTACTTTCCGAGAATTTGACTATAATAAGGCTAATATTGAATGGGTTAGTGGAAATCCCTACCAAATGAGAATCCCTAGATAAGTTCAACTGAGTAGAGGTCCACTTCTCCCCACCATTAGTTGTAGTCAACAACGTATTGTTAACAGAATAGAAGGCCCTCAAATTCTCAAAATTGTAGTCAAAAAAGACGTTGATGCCTTCAATGTCATCATCTGCAAATGCGCTCGTATTGCTCGTCACCGTGGCGTTCATATTTCCGGCATCAAATAGAGTGCTCCAGGTCTTACCGAAATCGCTGCTGAACAACAAATTGTCGTCTAGCAGCAATAAATGGGAGGAGTTCGCGAAGAATGCGGCATCGGAGTCAGTACCGTTGAAAGATGTAATATTAGGTTCCCACCCATGGACTACTACGCTCAAAAGGGCGCCAACGATAATTCTTAACATTCTTCAGCCCTTCTATTTTCTATCTGTTTTCCCGAATCATTTTGCTGTCACCGTTTCATAACGCTCGCCCTTTTTTATATAAAACATTCCTCTATCTACCATGGTCCGTCACCTTAAAAGCATCTTATTTAGGGGGGGATTGCCCAGAATGTCTTGAAACCCGAACTTGATAGAGCTACCGAATAGAGAAAAAAATGTAATGCACCAGCCCATTCCTCCCTAGCAGAAACAATGGCAATTTCCGGACCTGACTTGCCACTATAAAATATGATGAATACTTGTCTACATGTTACAAAGTCACCATTGTCTTGTTGTTACACACAAGTTTATCGGATGGCCAGATAATTTTTAAAGGGTTTTCCTATTTAGGAAAGAGGTCACGTGACAAGCTTATTTTCCAGGTCAAATTGGAAATTTTTCATATTTTTTTTTGTTGTTGTCAAAGTTCCCGGTTCCGCCGGCGCCAAGAAGGTTTCATATATACTTTCAAATAAACAAGATCAGGCTTTCTAATATATGTACTACATATTATTGGCAATTGAACCGTAAAGAGCTGATAAGTAACCATAATCAGAGTATCTTGCTAGGGGCTATTCCTTTTTATTTTCAATTGGTCTTCTTTTTTTTGTTGGAAGAGCAGTTTCTTTGTCGGGGATATCATATTTAGACGCCGAAGATATGACGCTTGCTGAGCAGATCAGCGAGTACGCTGAGAAGTTACAGGATACTCAGTTGAATGTGTCGCAGCGATACTCTACTGTGTCGGAATTATACGACCTTATGCAGCTGTTGAACACGTCAGAGGAGTTCCACATGTTTCTGAGTTCACTGGTTCCGATGGTACTGGACCAACTGTCTAGGGTGGAAGTGAGTTTTGAGAGCAATAGTCATGAGCAGAAACTGAGGCATTCGCTGCTGGAGATCCTGAATAAATGTATTGTTAATCAGAGCTTTGAGTCGTACGCTCTGAAGGTCGTGGAGAAACTGTTAGAGATCCTGCCCAGAGATAATGAGGAGAACGGGATCATCATCATCAAGATCTTGACGATATTGTTCAAATCGTTCAAAAACATTCTGAATGAGAAGGTCAGCGCATTTATCGAAATCATAATCCAGTTCTATAAGAGCACACCGGAGCTCGTGGAGACAACTTTCAACACCGAACAAAATGGCGTCATGGAAAATGCAAGCAGTAATGAGGACGATGGCGATGATGAGAATGGTGTATTATCTAATGATGGAGAGGAATCGAATGGTACAGAAAGCGGAACTGGGACTATTATTGGAACAGATACAGGAGTCGGATCAGGTACCGGAGCTGGCGACACATCAAGCGAACATGGCGATATCCTAGATATTAATTCTAAGGGCTCAGCAGTTGATGGCGATGATTCTGACAATGGTAAAGTGAAGAAATTGAGACCTTCCCTCAAATCCTTTAAAATCCTGTCAGAATGTCCCATTACAATGGTGACTCTCTATTCTTCATATAAACATCTCACAACAACTTCACTACCAGAGTTTGCACCCTATGTCATGAATCTGCTAAAGATGGAGGTAAACCCACATGGATTAGCAAGTAATAATGCTTCGGATTCCGATAAGGTGCAACGACCCATCAAGGAGAAGGCTGCTTATAATGATTTCATACTCGCACAAATCAAAGCAACTTCTTTCCTTGCTTATGTGTTTATTAGAGGATATGCTGCCAATTCTCTACAAAACTATATTTCTTTAGTACCTGATCTTATTATACGTCTGTTACAGGATTGTCCGCCCGAACTTCCTTCTGCGAGAAAGGAACTTCTACATGCCACACGGCACATCCTGTCCACAAATTATAAAAAATTATTCTTACCTAAACTGGACTATCTATTTAACAGAGAAATTCTAATTGGTAACGGCTTCACCATGCATGAGACTCTAAGACCACTAGCCTACAGTACAGTTGCTGATTTTATACATAATATCAGATCAGAGTTAAAATTGAATGATATTGAAAAGACCATCAAAATGTACACAGAATATTTAATGGACGAATCATTGGCATTAACGGTACAGATCATGAGTGCCAAACTATTATTAAACCTTGTGGAGAGAATATTAAAACTCGGCAAAGAGAACCCCCAAGATGCTCCAAGAGCTAAAAAATTATTAATGATTATTGTTAATGCCTACGTGAATAGATTCAAAAAGCTAAACAGACAATACAATACGATAATAAAAGAACATAAGGAATTCGAAAGAAAAAAGATTGAAAAGAAGAAGAACAGAAAAAATCCATTACCAGATACATCTGATGACACTAAGGAATTCATGAAAGATATATTAATCGATTATGAATCGTTGGAGCCGGAACCGGATAAAGACAAACTCGAGTCAAATAACAATGAGGATATCAGCACTGAAGTTGAGAAAATGGACGTTGACGTCATGGAAAGTAGCATAGATATATTTGAATTACAGAACCACTTACCAATTCAAATTTCTCAGAAAAGTCATAATGATCCCGTGAAAGACGCATTCTATCTATACAGAACCCTAATGTCATTCTTGAAAACTGTTGTGTATGACCTAAAAATTTTCAACCCTCCGGCGGGTGAATACACACTGGCACATCCCAAATTGTGGTCCTCAGTGTCTAGAGTTTTTTCATATGAAGAAGTGCTTGTACTAAAAGAGCTCTTCCACGAATGCATAATAGGACTGAAATTTTTTACCGTTCCCTCATCTACTAATAAGGAATTGGCGTCAAAAAAGAAACATTTTGATATAACAATGCCGAGTCTGCCAGTTTCTGCAACAAAGGACAGTAGGGAACTTATGGACTACTTAGCATTCACATTCATGCAGATAGACAGCACCATATTTAATGAAATTATTGACAGTGAAATGAACTTCCTATACGAACAGATGCTTGAGGATTCAGCCTTGCTGCACATTGCTCAATCATTCCTAACAAGTGAATTGACGTCACCAAACTTTGCAGGCATTTTGTTAAGATTCTTGAAGAAAAAGCTACCAGATCTAGGTAACACTGATTTTAACACCTCTAATATACTCATCAGACTTTTCAAATTATCATTCATGTCTGTTAATTTATTCCCAAATATCAATGAAACCGTACTACTACCTCATCTTAACGCTATGATTCTAGATTCCTTAGAATTCTCTAAACTGGCTGAAGAACCACTTGTTTACTTCTACTTAATCAGAACTTTGTTCAGAAGTATTGGCGGTGGTAGATTTGAAAACCTCTACCGCTCAATTAAACCGATTTTGCAGGTATTGTTACAGTCTCTAAATGAGAAAATAATTAGTGCCCGCCTTCCCTATGAAAGAGAACTATATGTAGAACTCTGCATCACAGTACCTGTCAGATTAAGTGTTCTTGCTCCATATTTACCATACCTGATGGAACCTCTAGTATATGCATTACAAGACTACCCTGAACTTGTTTCTCAAGGCCTAAGGACGCTAGAACTATGTATTGACAACCTAACTGCCGAATACTTTGATCCCATAATAGAACCTGTCATTGACCAGGTTTCAAAGGCCCTATTCAAACTGCTCCAACCTCAACCATATAACCATACAATAAGTCATAACGTGGTCAGAATTTTGGGTAAATTAGGTGGTAGGAATAGACAGTTTTTGAAACCGCCAGCTGACCTGAAAGTTTCAAATGGACTTGATATTGAGCTGCTGACGAATGTAAAAATTAATGGCATCAATGAATCTGTTCCTCTAGCTGTAACGCCAGGAGTCGAAGCTGCAATTGACATAATTGAAAACCACAAATCAACAGTGGAAAATAAAACCAGTGCCTACAATTATTTGAAATCTGTTCTTTTGTTGCTGGTCAAATCGTCATTGGAAATTCCCGAGAATTACGAAAATATTTTGAGCGTTGCTATCACATCATTAAAACAAGATAAGATTGAATTGAAAGAAGATTTTGAAGCCGAAACAACTATTCACAGAAAGGACTTTTTCGATCAAGAGAAACTATTTATCAAACTATTTGAGTCGATCTTTTTTGCCACTTCTATACCTGAACTTAAAAAAGAGGCTTGTGATTTGCTAAATCAATTAACTGATCATTTTTGTTTATTACAAGTCGATTGTGCGGTGCACCAGAAGAGGTCCCAATCAGATATATTCGACATTGATATAAAACATCCAGAACCAATGTTTTCGACCAATATTATTATAAAGGCTATATCTTTCTCTTTGTCATCATATATTACTGAAGTTAGAGAGATCGGTATTCAAATGATCAAAAGAGCATGTGAAAGAAGTTTATTAATATTTGGCTCAGATTTAATTTATCAATATTCAATTATCCCAGATATGATGAAAGATTTCATACACCTATGTTTTGATGAAACTTTCTACATGAAACGTGCTGGTGTACTTGGTATTCAAGCATTGATTAATAATATATCTGATGATGGCACATATCTAAAAAAATTACAGTTTGAACTTGTTGATGGCCTTCTATTTGTTCTGAAGGATACCCCAAATGATGCTCCAATAATTATAACAAGAAATGCTGAAAAATTGTTTAACTACATTTTGAGATCGACTTGTGAAAATTTGACTGAAGAAGATCTTAGCTCCAAGAGTTTAGAAAATACTCTGACAGACATTGTATGTGAATTAAGTAACGCCAATCCTACAGTAAGATTAGCGTGCCGGAACGCCTTGAATATCGTCTCTGAAACAACAAAGATTCCTGTGGTCAAACTAATGGATCATTCAAAACATTTTCTGCTGTCTCCAATTTTTGCCAAGCCTCTTCGCGCTCTTCCATTTACCATGCAAATTGGTAATTTGGATGCAGTGTCATATTGTTTGAGTTTGCCAGAAACATTTTTGCAGTTTAATGAGGAGTTGTTTAGATTATTGCAGGAAGCCATTGTTCTTGCAGATGCTGAAGATGAATCACTATCTACAGCCCAAAGGGCGGCAGAATACAAGACTTCACAACAGTTAACTCAGTTGCGTGTTTCATGTATTAAGTTGCTTGCATTAGCGTTGAAAAATGAGGATTTTGCTAATGCTCAACAGGGTAATATTAGAATGCGAATTTTGGCGGTATTTTTTAAGACCATGCTGAAGACATCTCCAGTTATTATAGATACTACGTATAACGCGTTAAAGGATGCACTTTCCGAGAACTCAAGATTGCCAAAAGAACTGCTACAGAACGGCTTGAAACCCTTACTGATGAACTTGTCTGATCATCAGAAACTTACTGTTCCAGGGTTAGATGCACTATCCAAATTGTTGGAACTATTAAATGCCTACTTCAAAGTTGAAATCGGTAAGAAACTATTAGACCACCTCAATGCCTGGTGTAGGGTCGAAGTACTTGATACTCTGTTTGGACAAGATATCTATGAACAAACGCCAACAAAAATTATTGTAAGCATTATTAATATCTTTCATTTGTTACCTCCGCAAGCTGATATGTTCCTAAATGACTTGCTACTTAAGGTGATGTTGTTAGAAAGAAAGCTTAGAATACAGTTGGATTCACCATTTAGAGCTCCTCTCGCAAAATACATGAATAGATTTAATACATCAGTTACGGAATATTTCAAAAAGAATATGGCATTGAGACAGCTTGTTATTTTCATGTGTAGCATTATACAAAAGGAGGAAGCTAAAGATTTGGCCAACAATTTTGAAAAAGAATTAAAAAACTTCTATGAATTTTACATGAATGCTATTCCTTCTAATCAAGTTAGAGTTGTTAGTTTCTTAACAAATATACTGGACATTTTTATTACTTTGTGGAAGATAAAAGGAGATGACTGGCTGAAGGAACAAAAAGATTTCGTTATGAAACTGAAGGATATGGTCACACTTACACTCAAAACAATTACTGAGAATAAGTTCTATATCGATCATCTTCAATTGTCTCAGTCAATAGAAAACTTTCAGATAATATATATTTCCTTATTATCTTATTATCAAGAGGAAACCAATTTGTTCTTCGATTTTATTGAATTTTTGCATTTACATGACATAACTATAAGTGATGCCTTCGAAGACTATATTTTCGATAATATCGTTTCCTTGGAGGATAAAGATGCAAAGAATAAGTCATTGAAAGAATCGATCGAATACTCACTAAAAACAAAATCTCTAAATGTCAGTGTCTTCATCTTTAAGAAAATAGTAAATTCATGCTTAATTTATGATATTATCACAAACAAAAACCTATTGAATTGCGGAGAGAACCTTCCTGATTGGTTGCTATTGATCGACTCCAAAATATGGAAAACAAACAATAGCTTATTGTTAAATACCACAGCTACATGTCACGATAAATTTAGATTCGAACTTCTACAAATAACCTCAATTCTGATTAAGCATGCCCCAAAGTTAATCGAGACTTTAAAACGTGATATTATCAAGTTCAGTTGGCATTTTATTAAGCTGGATGACATTATTCTAAAACAGGCTGCATATCTGACCACGTCTTTCTATATTACTGAGTTTGATTTCCCAATTAAAGTTGCTACTCAAGTATTTGTCTCACTTTTAAGATCTAGCCCCACAGAGGGTAGATATTTAGTGAAACAGTCATTAGATGTGTTAGTACCAGTCATTGACGAACGTTTGAAGGCTACTGAAACGCCTCATATCTGGATTAATTGGGTCAAGAGAGTCATGTTTGAAAACACGTCAAGTCAAAATATTGTGCTTTATCAGTTTATTATTGATCATCCAGATTTATTCTTCGAATCAAGAGATCTGTTTGTTTCTAATATTATCCATCAAATGAATAAAATGTCTTTCATGCTAAACTCCAATCCTGAAAGTCATGTTTTAGCTATCGATTTGGCTTCATTGATTTTGCGTTGGGAAAATAGGGCAACAGAAATCACTAATCAACAAAATATCGATAGAGAGGGTGATATTTCGATGACTGAAGAAGAGGGAGTTGATGCTCTAACTAACTCAAATCGGTCATTAGAGCCGATCCCAATGAATCTCAGAGAAACCTGTATTGCGTTTCTAATTAGATACATTTGCGCTAGTAATACTCGCGCAGCTGATTCTGAATTAGGTTCCAGAACTTTGCAAATACTGTCTGAGATACTATCTGAGCAACGTTGGGCAAATGTGAAGGTGAAATTAGATTACTTTGAGAAATTCTTGTTATCACCTGATGTAGAAACAGAGAATATTCTGTACTACTGTATCAACGCGTTGGATGTTATATATATATGTTTCAAAAACAAGCCTACGAAATGGATTTACGAGAATTTAGCAAACATAGAACATCTGCTGTCGAAATGCATTAGAGTTCATCATCATGATATACAAGAGTCATTGCAAAAGGTATTAACTTTGATTTTGCGTGCCATCAAAGAAGAAGAAACATCAAATGACACAGAAGAAGAGCAGCCAGGAAAAGCATTTGTGAATCTGTTGACAACAGCAGTCGAGCAAAATTTACAAGAAACTGCATCAATGGCTGCAGGTGTGACAATTGCCTGGACGGTATTTATGGTTTTTCCAGAAAGTATCGAACCTCTGTTAATGCAGTTAATGAAAACTTTTAGTAAACTCTGTAAAGACCAGTTGAGTATTAATCAGCCTAAGGACGCCGTTACAATGGAGGAAGCGCAGTTGACCACAAAGCTTCTTGAAAAAGTATTATTTATCCTATCATTGCGAATCAGCTCTTTAGGTGACTCAAGAAGACCATTTCTTTCAACAGTTGCATTGCTGATTGACCATTCAACCGATCAAAATTTTCTGAGAGAAATAATTTGCATTACAAGATACTGGATTTTTGGCGGTGAGGTATTCCCCACTGTAAAAGAAAAAGCTGCAATCTTGACTAAAATGTTAGCATTCGAAATTAGAGGTGAAAATCAATTATCAAAATTATTTTATGATACAATCTTAAAGCTGTTTGCGGACGCAAACGTTGGAGCAACAGAAATAACCTCACGTATGGAACAACCATTTTTGGTCGGTACCTGTACGCAGCATACTGAAATCAGAAAAAAATTCATGGGTATTTTAAACAATAGTATTAAGGACGACATTAGAGAACGTATCTATTATATTATATGTGACCTAAATTGGGAGTTTATTGCAGATTTCCTATGGTTAAACCAAGCCTTACAGTTGTTGTATGGAGCTATTCCAGATAATCAAGAATTCAAATTAACGAACGTATATAAATTCTCGACTCCCACAACGCTGCAACAATACATTCCATCGGGTGAAGATGATGATAAAGCAGAAAATATGGGCGAAGAATTCTCAGCATTCCTGAAATTGCATATCTTAAAAATATCCCAATTATGCACAATTACAACTTCAGATATATTTGATCACTTAGTAGAATTATTCTATGAAAGTCCGGACGCAATTTACAAAGCTTGGATAAATTTATTCCCAGAAGTATATAAAAGTATCCCCAAGGATGAGAAATATGGTTTTATTCGCTCAGTTATTACGTTACTTGCAAAACCCTACCACACCCGACAAAATGGTCAGAAGATTAACGTAATAAACATCTTGCTAGATTCGTTTGGGAAAAATAAAGATTTCGAACTGCCACCTCACTTGCTAAAGTATTTGGCCATATCTTACAATTCATGGTACCAGTCTATTAATATTTTGGAATCCATGCAAAACAATTCACAAATTGAAAGTAATGCGATAATTGAGACAAGTGAGGATGCGTTACTTGAGCTATATATGAACCTACAAGAAGAAGAAATGTTTTACGGTTTATGGAGAAGAAAGGCCAAGTACACCGAGACAACAATGGCACTGTCTTACGAACAGGTCGGTTTATGGGATAAGGCCCAACAGTTATATGAAGTTGCCATGACGAAGGCAAGAAGTGGTGCATTACCATACTCTGACTCTGAATATGCGTTATGGGAAGATAATTGGATCATATGTGCTCAGAAACTACAACAATGGGATGTTTTAACTGAATTAGCCAAACACGAAGGATTCACTGATCTCCTATTGGAATGTGGTTGGCGTGTTGCTGACTGGAATACTGATCGAGAAGCCCTTGAGCAGTCAGTAAAGAGTGTAATGGATGTCCCAACACCACGTAGACATATGTTTAAAACATTCCTAGCGTTGCAAAACTTTGCCGATACTAGGAAGGGTGATCAAGATGTAAGGAAATTATGCGGTGAAGGTATTCAACTGTGTCTGCAGAAATGGATTGCACTTCCAGAGAGATATACACCATCTCATCAATGGCTACTACACGGATTCCAACAATATATTGAGTTCATGGAAGCTACCCAAATATACGCAAATTTACATACTACGACAGTTCAAAATCTCGATGCAAAGGCGCAAGAAATAAAGAGAGTCTTACAAGCATGGAGAGACCGTTTACCTAATATTTGGGATGATGTCAATATGTGGAACGATCTTGTTACTTGGAGACAGCATGTATTCCAAGTCATTAATAACTCTTACTTACCATTAATTCCCGCTCTTCAACAAGCCAATAGTAACGGCAATGTGAATACACATGCGTACAGAGGTTACCACGAAATAGCATGGGTAATTAATAGATTTGCACATGTTGCCCGTAAACATTATATGCCTGATGTCTGTATCAATCAATTGGCTAGAATCTACACGTTACCAAACATAGAGATCCAGGAGGCGTTCTTGAAGCTAAGAGAGCAAGCCAAATGCCATTACCAGAGTATGAATGAATTGACTACAGGGCTAGATGTTATCAGTAACACCAACCTTGTATATTTCGGAACAGTCCAAAAGGCAGAATTCTTCACACTAAAAGGTATGTTCTTGTCAAAACTCAGCGCTTATGATGAAGCCAACCAGGCGTTTGCAACTGCTGTTCAAATCGACTTGAATTTGGCTAAAGCCTGGGCACAATGGGGTTTTTTCAATGATAGGAGACTAGCAGAAGAACCCAATAACATTGGCTTCGCCAGTAATGCTATTAGTTGTTATTTGCAAGCTGCCGGCTTATACAAAAACTCAAAGATTCACGAGCTCCTCTGTAGAATTCTATGGCTCATTAGTATGGATGATTCATCAGGTGCAATTGCCAATGCCTTTGAGTCATTTAGAGGTGAAGTCCCTGTTTGGTACTGGATTACTTTTATTCCTCAATTGTTAACTTCTCTGTCACATAAAGAAGCTAATATGGTTCGTCAAATCTTGATAAGAATCGCAAAAAGTTATCCACAGGCTCTTCATTTCCAATTAAGAACTACTAAGGAAGATTTTGCTGTTATCCAGAGACAAACTATGGCAGTGGTAAATGATAAGAAAGAAAAGCAACCAGAAAACCCAAACAATGGTAATTCTGATCATAGACAACCGTGGGAATACCTTCAGGAGTTGAATAACATCTTGAAAACCGCTTATCCTTTATTGGCACTGTCACTCGAATCTTTAGTTGCCCAAATTAATGAAAGGTTCAAGACCAGCACTGATGAAGATTTATTCAGGTTGATTAATGTTTTATTGATTGACGGTACCTTTAATTACAATAGACTATCGTTTCCAAGAGGTAAGCCGAAATTACCAACAGCAACTGAGAGTAATCTGATGAAGTTCGCGAATACCTTACTGGCTCCTTATATAAGACCCAAGTTCAATGCCGATTTCATCGAAAGTAAGCCTGATTTTGAAACCTACATTAAGAGGCTAAGGTACTGGAGAAAGAGGTTAGAGAGTAAGTTAGATAGAGCACCAACTATCGAAAACTTAGAAAGGATATGTCCACATTTGAGCAACTTTCATCACCAAAAATTTGAAGACATTGAGATTCCAGGCCAATACCTTCTGAACAAGGACAATAATCTACATTTCATTAAAATAGCAAGATTTTTGTCACGTGTCGATTTTGTGCATGGAACACATTTCTCTTATAGACGTATTACAATTAGAGGCCATGATGGTAGCATACATCCATTTGCTGTTCAATATCCTGCTGTCCGCCATTCTAGAAGAGAGGAGAGAATGTTCCAACTTTACAGACTTCTTAACAAATCTCTTTCAAGAAATGTTGAAACGAGACGTAGGAACATTGAGTTTCAACTTCCTATTGCAGTTCCTCTATCGCCCCAAGTACGTATTATGAATGACAGTTCTTCCTTTGTTACCATGCAAAAAATTTACGATGAATATTGTGAGAAATCTAGCATTGATCCTTATATGATCCAGGACTTTATTTCAGAGAAATTGAACACTGCCTATGATAAGGCACTGCCGCCACCAGATGCGACGGTTCTAAAGGTTGAGATATATAACTCGATACAGTCCTTATACGTTCCAACTACTGTTCTAAAGGACTATTTCTCAGGTCTTTTCACGTCATTCGAGGATTTCTGGTTGTTCCGTAAACAATTTTCGTCTCAATATGGTGCTTTCGTTTTTATGTCGCTAATGATGATGATTAATGGTAGAACACCGCACAAGATACATATTGACGAAAAGTCAGGTAATGTGTTTACGTTGGAGATGTTACCATCGAGGTATCCATACGAAAGGGTAAAGCCACTACTGAAGAATGTGGAGGTCAACTTACCACAAGATGCACCAATTTTCCATAACAACGAGCCCGTGCCATTTAGGTTAACCTCTAATGTCCAGAAACTAATAGGTGATTCCGCCCTTGAAGGTATCTTTTCTGTTCACTTATTTTCAATTGCTCGTGCTTTGATAGAACCAGAAAATGAACTACAAACGTTCTTAGCATTATTCATCCGTGATGAGATTATCTCATGGTACAGCAACCTGCATAGACCGATTATCGAGAACCCACAACTACGTGATATGGTCCAGACCAATGTAGATTTGATCGTAAGGCGTGTAACACAGATGGGCCATGTCAGCTCCACACCATCAGTCGCCACCCAATTTGTGCTCGATTGTATAAGTGCATCCGTCAACCCAAGGAACCTTGCAAAGACAGATGTCAGTTTCATGCCATGGTTCTAAGTGATCAAACTACAAGTAAAAAAAAAAAATATTTTTAGATAAATAAAAACAAACAACTTTACTAAGGAACAATTTGTATTTCCATCAATAAATAATAATAATTTAATCCGTTTGTATTACTCATTACAACAAGCAGCTCAAAATCAATTTTATAGAACAGCGGCTGTATAATTTAATTTCTTGGGAGTGGGTTGTTTATTATATCTATCATGTAAAAGTCAACAACATTGGCTGCTCGCTTGTGATATCCGTTTTAGTTTTTCTTGGCTTTCGCTTACACTTGCCTTAAAAGAGGCCAGAGAGAGAGAGAGGGAGTCAAACCGCTACCTTTGCCAGATAAAGAAAAATAATATGTCCATAAACGGAAACCAGAAGAGAAGAAAAGGAAATTCAGGTGTTTTTGACGTATATGACGATTGATTGGTGTTTTTTCCCGATTACGTGAAATAAATCTACAAAAAGCCTTAACAAAATAAGATAACTTAAGATTAAGCTCCAAAGATATTCTTGACGGCAGGATAAAACTTCAAGATTTTTAGCCGATACTACTACCGCTGCTAAGACAGAAAACAGCTAAACAGCTTTTGAACTTTAGGAATTATTGGCGTCTCATTATAGGATTTTCATCAACAACAACAACAAATAAAAATATAAAAACAAACAAGCAAGAAGGAACATCAACGCTGTTAATAGGAATAAAATATAATTAAACGTGGGAGGAAATAGGGCTTTATTTATGAAAAACCTGCAGAGCCAATGCTTAAAGACGGAGTCAACAATATGAAGTTAGAAACTAATACCAGCACTGCAGTTGCAAGCAATACTGGGGTAAATAAGAATCACACTGGTGTTCCTGATGTGGAAGATTACGACCCTAGCGCTTCGCCTGTATGTAAAAACTGTCTGACTTCAACCACACCGTTATGGAGGCGGGATGAGCACGGTGCAGTACTGTGTAATGCGTGCGGTTTGTTCCTGAAGCTACATGGGAAACCGCGCCCGATAAGTTTGAAGACGGATGTGATCAAATCACGGAACCGCAAGGGAAGCCATATGGGTGGGGAGCTAGCCCATGAGAAATATAAACAGAGCTTCACTAATTTTATCCCCACTAGTTATGAGGCTTATCGCGAGAAGAAGGACCCCCATCTAGCATCGTCACATCACCAGGGTTCAGATAGGAAAAGAGGTCTGACTGAGTCTGGCTACAAGAAAAACGTCGAAACCGATAGATCGCAAATGGGTGGATCTGATTCAGATACGTTATCCAAAAGGGTAAAAAAACTGAAAAAGGAAGCCGAAGTAGAAACAGTATCTGCACCAACCCCGTCAACAATTCCAGCAGAGAAAGAAACAACTGACGGTACTGCTACTGGAGTTGCTACCGAAGCAGCTGATGGAGATAAAGATAAATATAACAATTACAAAAACGACGGATTTTCGCCGTTGAGCACGCAATCACATAGTGCTAGTACGACGCCCCTACCTAGACTGTCAACTGTACTTGGTGATATAAAATCTGTGAAGAAACAAAAAAATAGTAACACACAGAGCTTTGATCCACCGAACGAAAATACAAAAAGTAATACCGCAAAAAGCTCACCCTTAAATAAACCTGCCGAATTCAACTCTCTTGAGAACTCATTAAACGAAGGGAAAAACAACTCTAGTTCTAGGAAAGATAGTCAGGGTCCACTGGATCTGAATGTAATACGAGATGGTAGAAACTTTAACTCATATTCGAAAGAAAAATCTTCACAACCACAACCGTTAGACACTTCACATTTATCCCATATACCGCCAAACACGCACGGTCTTTCAAAGACCAACTTATCACCAACTGACTCTCTAGTGGGAAATAGAATGAGGGCGGCTGAAGCAGGTGGCCATATCAAGAGTATGAATATGCATGACTACCAAATGGCAGGCACGACAGACCATAACATACCAATCAGTGTACAATTGCATAACGAAGAAGAGGTCATAAGGCTTCGGACAAGAATTAATGAGCTTGAACTGGTTACTGACCTGTATAAGAGACATATTTACGAACTTGACGAACGCTGCAAAAAATTAGAACTGGAACTAAAAAAGGCGAAGCGATAACTGTATAGATCTATATATTTATTTTTTCTTCTTTCCCATCAATTCTCATATTCATATTTCCTAAAATTGTAATACATATTTTAATTTTTATTTCGATAGTGGTTTTCATATATGATGAAGTGAAAAATTATGGAGAAAACTGCCATCTAAATTTAGATGCCATTTTTAAACTATCCTAATATTATAATCTATATTACATTAAAGGCGTTGGCAGAAATTATATACCAGTATTTAAATATTGAAAAAACAATGCATTAGTATTTATTTTTGCTTTCCAGAAATATTAAGTTTTTAACCTGAACATGCATGGGGGGTTTGATTGCATCACATACCCGCTGGCATACCTCCCATTGGCATACCTCTACCTCTACCAGCGGGAGCAGGCATGCCTGCATTCGCACCTTGATTTTCTTTGTTCTTAATGGTTTCATCCACAGAGAGAATTAGATTTGTAGCCTCGGTAGCACTGGTCAACGCGTTAATTTTAACTAAAGCGGGCTCCCAAACAAACTTCGCAAAATTGTCAGAAACATTTTCACTTTCAAAATCGATACCAAACCACTTCTCACCCTTGCTATGAGCTAATCTTAATTTGTTGAGTAACTCTACGGCATCAAAACCAGCGTTTTCACATAATTGTCTTGGAATAACTTCAAGGGCCTTTGCGAATGCATTGATAATGAGTTGTTGCTTACCAGCAATTGTTTTGGAGTAGTCTCTTAAATATTTAGATATTTCCATTTCAATGGCACCACCGCCTCCAACGACTAGTTTGTTTTGAAGAGCTCTTTTAACAATCATTATGGCATCATGTAAGGACCTTTCCACTTCAGCAATAACTTGCTCAGCACCACCTCTTAGCAGTAATGTACATGTCTTAGTATTTGGACAGCCCTTAAACAAATTGTAACGTTCAGAGCCTATTTGCATCTCCTCGAAAACCTGGCAGGTACCCAAGTGTTCTTCACCTATATCATTCGTTGTAGATTGGATTGAACCACCAACAGCTTGGATAACACGGTTCATGTCATCCCCACTTACTCTACCAGCGCAGAAAATGTTTCTGTCTGCAAAGTATTGGGTGGCTAAGTCTCCAATAGGTAGTTTTGACAGCACAATGTTGGCACCGGTCTCTTCTATTTGTTTTAGTTTATCTAAAATCAATTGCCACTCAGCATCCACAATAGCCTGGTAATCTCCAACATGTTCAACACGGACTTCAGCATTATCCTTCTCCGCCTTCAGTTCCAACTCGATATTCAAACTTAAGATCTTTGGATGGGTAAATTTCTTTGGCTGTTGCTCAAAACCAGCGTATGAGAAAGTCTTCTTAAAGGCAACACCATCAACAAAAAGTGACTCTTCCATGGCACCGCCTGCAATTTTCTTGATACCAATCAGCTTATCATTCAGTTCCTCTCTGTCTAGCGATAGGACCGCATCAACAACCATCTTGACAAAGAAGTCGGCATTTTTGTAGATCAATTTCGACGTCATCGCTGTCTTTGCACAACGTTCTAACAATTCTCTGTTGGTCGTACCATCTCCACTTATGTCTACTGCAAGTTCTTTGATCTTCGCCACAGCCAGCTTCACCGCGGTCCTGTAACCCTTCATAATCAAATGTGTAGAGATACCTTCTTCTAAAAATGGTTTTGCTTCTTTCATCAGTTCACCGGCCAATATGGTAACACTCGTTGTACCATCACCAACCTCGGCATCCTGTGCCCTAGAAATGTCCACAAGGGTCTTGGCTGCTGGATGGACAACATCTAATAGCTTTAGGATAGTTGCACCATCGTTAGAGATAGTCGTCTTCTGGTTAGAAGAAACAATCAAGATATCTGACCCCAATGGTCCTAGAGTTGGCTTTAATGCCTCCTGGATAGCAACACATGCATTGATATTGGAGATGATCTGACCTCTGCCTTGAGAGGAATCAGTACCTTCCTTCAGAACCACAATTGTAGGAGTCTGGCTTCCAAAATTCATCGAGACTATTTCTTAACACCTTTGATTTCACTGGTTTCCAATGGCAATTCACAGCGTTCAGAAACTAATGCCCACTAAGTATATCCTTCAAAATATTGATATTTGATGGGGAAATATTTCAATCAAATACGAAATTTTTTTTTTTGCGAAGAGCACGCCACTCACGTGACTTGTTAATATAATATGATAAATGACATAACGGAATAAATAATGAAGTATTTGGAATATTTAGTATAAGCTTTGTGTACTTATGAATGAAGTAGGTTTGAATATTGACTATATAAATAATGAACGCCAACGGCGTCAACGGATATGTCGCTTACACGATCCAGACGTTTACGTCACCGTTTGACCTACCATCCATCAGATATCTTTCCTTATATCTGAGGAATATAGACGTGCTTTTAGGAGGTGATTCTAGCTCCCATTTTTCGCGATCCTTTCTGTTGTATACATGTACTGAATATTCGTTTGATGCCACAACGAGATGTTCAGGGTCTATATCAAGTGAGTTGACTGGGTGACCGAATGACAAGATATCTGTGATTCCATCTGATCTTAGATCCCATATGCGTACGGTCCCATCGAGAGATCCGCTAAATATGTTAGAGTCATCGAATTTCAGAGCGGTAATAGCGTCTGAATGACCCTCTAGTACGCGGACCACCTCACCAGATCTCATATCCCACAACCTCACCAGGCCGTCTTTAGTACCGGTTGCCAAAGCGGCATCGAAACTTTGCAAAGTGCCGATTACTGGTGTAGTTGTGGTCCGTAAAGTCAAATTGTTATCCGACTTGATTGCTGCCGTTCTGCTTGGTTTATAAGTGGTTAATGTCGGAAAGTTGATATCGAATACCTGGACACACTTCCCTGAATATATATCCCATCTACGAATGGTCTTATCCTGGGAGGCGGTCAGCAAGTTGTCTGAATCAATATATAAAGAGGATATTTCATCGAGATGGGCATCGAAAGTATGTATTTCTTCGGCAATCTGGTCCTCTTCGAATTTCTTAATAACACGATTAGTATCCCACAATTTCACTGTGGCATCTTTACTACCTGTCGCAAGAAGATTATATCTTTTATCCAATTGCATACAACTGACAGTAGCTACATGGCCCTCCATTGAGCCTATTTGTCTCCTCTTAGCGTAATCCCACAACTTGACAGAATGATCTAGCTCACCTGCTGTGCACAGCAAATTGAATTGGGGGTCAAAGTCCAAGCAAGTGATGGATTCAGGATGTGCCATATTTAATGTCGACATCTTCTTACCTGAAGAATAATACTTTTGTACTGTTGACAAAGCCTTTCTGGACTTCATGTTCTTGCTATCCCCAAAGAAGTTAACTAACCCCGACCTCTCTTCTACTGAGTTTTCCTTAGTTTCGGTACCAAATTGTCTAATTTCATTCAATGAGTTTTCGACTATATTAGAGTCCCTTCTCTCTATAGCACTTGGACGTGTGGCGTTAATTACAGATTCCCTGTTTTGTAAGTTATTCAAATCACTCTCATGGCTAATCGGTTGAGTATCAAATTCTGAGATACGATCGTTGATTTCTCTTACTGTGTCCTCGAGAAACAACTCATTCTCCTCGATAGCTGCAATTTTTTTTATTAGCAGGTTTTGTCTTAATTCCAGTTTTTCCAACTTGGTCTTAATGCCCTCGATCTCCTCAGCAGAAAGTTTCTTCCTTATCTCGAGCATCTCGAGATTGTTGCTAGCCAATTCACTAAGTCTATAAAGTTGGGCTTTGTTTTTAATACTTGCAATTTTTTCGGGACTGAAGTCCATAGATATATAAACATCTTCTTTGGATTCCAATAGGTCTTCCCAAGGACCGCTTGTTATCTTCGACTGCTCTGCTACATCCCCTTTAGTCGTAGTTCGTATCATATCATTACTAACATCGCCATCTTTCAATAAGTTCTCCCCCACTTTCAAGCTCTTATTAACAGTAGTTAATGATGCTTCAAATCCTTGGTAAAGTGAAACCACACGGCCTTTATTATGCTTGCCATCTTCAGTTGCAGAACTGTCTTCCAACAATTTCCGATGATTGCCTCTTGCTATAACAGTACTATTTCCATCCGCAACAGGAATTTCCTGCAAGAGATCATCACTAATGTGACTCAAAACTTTGAATGTGGTCTTTCTGTCAGAAACTCCGTTATCAAAATAACCTTGACCAAATTCAGAGAATAACTTGTCCTCCCCGACAGCCAGCCTCCTCCTTCTCTTCAGCTTATCCAACTGGGAGTTTGTAAAGTCAGCGGCAGTCAGGCTCTCTTGCAGCGACTTCCTATAGGGGTTCCTCGTCATGGTAAGATTCTCGGCATTTTTTTCCAGGTCCTGTGATCCTATCAGCACCGCTGCTGCTGTAGTGAGAGTCCTCCCAAGATGTGTAATCTGATCATTCACAGACATATGATAACCGCTATTCCTATCGGATCCTTTGATCTCATCTCAAAGTTAGGTTTTTTTAAAACTAATTCTAAATAGATTAATCTATTAATATAAAATTTTTTTTTCCGAAACCCGGGGGTACCGGGGAAAGGGGGGCGGTTAATATTAGCATACACCTTTTATAAATACAGAATAGTTGTTTATTATAATATAAAATGTATAAACGATCAGCAATTCTATACTTTGAGATAACTAAATGTGTGTTAGACTTAATTATACAGTAACAGAGGAAGAAAAAAAAATCTCTCCGCGACGGGGAATTGAACCCCGATCTGGCGCGCGACAAGCGCCCATTCTGACCATTAAACTATCGCGGATATATTGGTGATTGTAGTTGACCTTGAAAGATGATGAAAAGTTTTATTTAAAATTAGAGTAATGAATGAAAGTTATTACGTAGACCTATACTTGATAACCAAAAAGTATTAGATTCATGTCAGCATCATTACACGCGTCAGTAGCCTTGACATCGTCGATTATCAGTTCACATCCGACTGGAAGCACTATGGATTTTTTGATTGTTGCATAAAAAGGTCATAATCTTAATGTTATGTTGTGGTATTAGCTGGGAGGGCCTGAACAATAGCATGAATTTTTTTTTTTATACATATTAAATATACAATTTGGTTTATTACAAATTTCTGTCGAGTAAGTCTTTAAATATAGTGAGCTCGTAGAGGGTAAGTCTACCTACCTGTCACATTGGCATGAAACGAATTGGTACAGTTGGAATATAAACGCTAATCAAATAGCTTCGTTATACAGCTTGATCATGTGGTTGATCCTGGAACGTTCATTTTCATTCAATGTACCCATGTGGGAGTCGTGTACCTTATCATTTGGTCTAGCCAGTGCGCAGTGCACGTACCCTTTACATTCGTTCGCAGGGTACCATGGAATGTCATCAATGTCAGGGATAATGTAACCATCTACTTGCAAGCTACTTATGTAGTACTGATGCAACTTTTCTTTTGAACCAAATTTGCTTACGAAGTAAGCGTTCTTATTCTCCATGTCGTATTCTGCGCCGTCATCAAATTTACAGTTTCTTAAACCGCCGTTTGTCCATATAAGTTTAAAGTCATCGTCGACGTGTGCCAATTGTGTCGAGCAGATCGATAGCGCTAGTTCTCCATTTAATGTTTGAGAACTAGTAATTTTACCTAATGCTGCTGCGCCTGCTTTGTCAACGTAGAAGTCCATACCCATGATCATTGGCCCAATCCAAAATTTTTCTTTATCACCATATGAGCACCCCAAGAACCCTGAGTGTGTGTCAAGTAGCAATGCTGCAATTAAACCAGCTAGCTTCTGTCTTTTGTTCACCACAAAGAGACCGCTTTCGACATGATGTAAAAGGTTTTTGTGGAAGTATTCTCTAAATAGTAATGCCTTAGGACTGTTTGATACCATGATCTCTGGATCAGTTGGCAATAAGTCCCAATTAGAGCCTAAATATAGGTGTTCTTCAAACGTTGGGATCGTGTCGATTATAGCTTTGTTACAGTAATCGTCATGCCCCAAGTGGAACATGTGACGGTCTCTCCAAAATCTCAAACCGCTTCTCTTGTAACTCCTCATCTCGAAGAACTCTGAGGGATGGACAAAGCTGACGGCATCTGCGTCGATGAAAACAAACTCATCAAAAGTGTTGAATATGGTCGCTATAAACTTGTTGGCGAATCCGTGGATATGATGCTGAGCTTGGTATGAATCCAGTATAGGTTGCATGTTAACAAGAAAAACGTTTTGGTCCGATTCTTCCGCTATCCTTTTGATCTCTTCTCTGTGGCCCTCATTCAGCTCTTTGTTCTTGTAAGTGATCTGAATTGGTAGTGTGTTATTCAGCTCCTTCCAAACGCGGAACTGTTGTCTCAACAGCGGAATCTGATGCGGCGCCACTGTCGTCACGATACCTCTACCCTGCGACATATGGCGCCAGTGGTACAAGAAGTTGGTGTTAAACTCGTATTGTGGCACCAAAACTTCCCAGTTCGGGTTCAGCTGCCCCGTTTTCGTGTCGACAACTCGCGGTAGCATGTGTTCCGAGGTCTCCGGTGGCATGACTCTCAAGAACGGCAACATCCTCGACTGGAAGTCCTCTGCGGTGATGTACGGCGCCCCGAATTCTTCGCGTATATCCTTGAAGAACGCGGGGTTACCTACACCGCCGTTGATGAAACAAGTGTCGTATATCCGGAGCCTCTCCATAGCCCTGGCCAGCACGCGCTTGGACTTCCCGGTGTCGACCAGCTCCAGCAGCGCGGTGTGGTTCCACGCGGGGTCCTTCTTGTACATCGCCGTGACCAGCACTTTGCACCTGTCGCTCAGCGACGCCCGGGCCCAGTGGTCAACGATATACTTCATCTTCTTGCCCCCGTGGCGCCCGCAACTCCACCTCCGATACCGCGAACCACCAGCCCCGCCGGCACCGCTGGCCCCGCCCATCTGCGCCCGCAACAGTGACTCACGCATATACGAAAATACAGAATCACGTGACGCCAGCTTGAACTCATCGAAATATTTCTCCTCATCTATGTCGATTTCACCGCTGAACCGTGCTGCGCCGATCCCTGTATCGACCAATGTATCGACCACAGTACCGGCCCCTGTAGCGAGCCTGTCTCCAGTGCTGGCACTGCTGGCAGTGCTGCGGTGTGGGTGGAACACCCACACCACCAGCACCACAGCAGCGAACACAGCAGCCTGCAAACGCCTCCTGTTCATCAACATTCTCTTTACTTATCCTTGTGTAGACTTATGGTCCCTTGCGAGCGAGAGAGAATGACACTTGCTTTTAATATAAATATCTTTTGTTTATTGTTACTTCTTCCAGGCTCATGCAATTTTCCTAATAGAGTTTTTCACCTGCTGCTGTCTTCTGCACGGTGAATCTTCACTTTTTTCACATTTTCCACATTTTCACATTTTCCACGACATTTTTCAGAAAGAGAAAAAAGGGTCCGCTGCGCGCTCTGTCCGCTGCGCTCGTTGGGTCCGCGTTCCCGCCCCGTTTGCGCCGCGCCGTGCCGTCGCCCCTATTTTTTTTTTCTCTCCGCCATTACAAAGACCGCAGGGAGTAGTCGACGTTGATCAGGTCCCGCCAGATGTCCTTGGACCTGCCGAGCTTGCGCTGGACGACTTGCCTGCGCGAGGTCGACAGGTCCGCGAACCGGCGCACGACGTTCATGTCGAGCATCGGCCGCAGCGCGTGGCCCAGGTGCACGTACTCGTTGCGCGTGCGCTCCATCCTCGGGTTCAGGCCCGCGGGGTGGGTTTCGTGGTCGATGATGTGCTGCGATATGAAGTAGAGGCGTCTGTACGTGTCCTCGTGCAGCGGGACGATCTTGGACAGGGAGCCGTCTGTATGTGTGCACAGTGTCTGGAAGGCTCTTGTGGGGCTGTTGGCGGCAGGGGCGAACTCTTCGTTTCTGGGGAGAAGCAAGGAGGCTGTTGCCATGCTGTGGAGGTTGAAGCTGGAGCAGTGGACGAGGCGCTGGCCGCTCAGCGAGTTGGGCTCGTCGGGGGCGTAGCGCAGGACGTGGAGGATGTTCTTGCGGTCGGCGACCATGAGGTAGACGTCGCCGCCGTTGACGATGAAGTCCGCGGCGACGACCTCGAACTTCGTGACGCTGGTGCCCAGCACGAGCATCCGGTAGGGCTCGGCGTCGAACCCGACGAACTGGACGCCGTGCATGGCGTCCCCGACGACTACGAAGTTGCCGAACGCCTTGAGCGAGGTGATGAACACGGGGACGTCCAGGAACGCCACGGGGATCACGGAGTTGTCCTCCTGGACGTCGCGCACCATGACCTTCTGGCTCTGGCTGATCATGAACCGGCCGCTGATGCCGCTGACCGCGCTCACAATGCCGCGGACCTCTTCCTTGAAGATCTCCTTCAGCTTGAAGTTCGTGTTCGGTTTCCCCGGTTCAGGCACCACCTCCGTGATGTCGTAGATGTGGAACTCCCCGGTGGGCGGGACATCCTCAACGGTCACGAATCCGACGCCGATAACCACATACTCTCGTTTCCGCTTCGTCCGCGTGTCGATCTGGATCAGCGGCGATTTCACGTCGTTCACCAACGAGTTGTCCCCGAACTCCCTCTCGTCGATCACCTCCCAACTCTTGGGGTTCACCAGTAACACGCCGCTCTTGAAGGCCCTGGCGTTCGTCAACTCGCGATGGTAGCCTACCAGCTCCTCCCCGTCCTCGGCTAACGCCACATAGTCGATCTCTTTACAATACGAAACGATGTACAACTGCGTCCGCTCGTGGAATACCACATTGGTCAGCGTCTTGTAATCCTGCAACATGGTACTCACCTGGATCTTGCGCACCGGCAATTTGTTGCCATAGTAAAAATCTGTGTGATCCAGGCTGTACACCCGCGCATTCTTGATATCGTCAACACACATCACGCTTTTCTCGCCCCAACGAGTCATCGAGACCAACGAGATTTCGCCAAACCTGAAGATCTTCGGCGATGAGTCGTCCTCCTTAATTATCAAGTACGGCACACTACCAGTCACAAAGATGACAGAGTACCCATTGAAGTTCGGTATGTAATGCATAATCCTCTCAATGTTACTCACACCCTTGGCGTAGGCGTTGTCAGGAGCACCGGTGATGGGGTGGTCGTTCCTATTGACGTTCCTGTAAAATCTACTGTTTCGATTCCGAGACTTCTTATATTGATAAATCTCACCACCAAATGTAAGGATCGTCAAATATTCATCCTTGGAGTTGTTCCCCAGCTTGTTGATCATCACTTGCTTTATGGATGGGTCAGGAACTATTTCATCTGGCAACAGATAAGTACTGATATACAGCGAGTCCTGCAACTCATTCACACCGTTCAACTGGAAAATCCTGTCATTATGGTCCTTCGTGAAAAAAATGATCTGATTATCTGCTGTGACAAAAGTAAATAACATTTGCTCGACATTGGATTTACCAATACCCGTTAGAAACTCGTTACACATATTACTTTTCAAGATTAAACCGGATGTAATAACCATTTCAGATAGAATCTCCGGCAACGTAACCTTGAATAATTTCTTCTTGTTTCTAGATTCAAGTTCAAAGACCTTAATATCACCTCTGGATAAAGTAATTAGGACGTATGGATCCATGACTGACACGTGTACAACCTCATAATCGAACTTAATTGTTGAATAACGCCTAAAAGTCAAATCGTACAAATACAAATGATTGGTGGTAACTTGGACAATCCTCTTGCCATCACCAAAAGTTGCGATATGGATAGTAGTGGCATCTTTCCGTAATCTGCCTTGTTTATGCAAAGCAAAGTTATTGTCAATCTCATAGATGTTGCTTTGCGCTTTCGTAGAATCTGTCGTAATCAAAAACTTGTCCTTACCTTTAATATTTAGATTCCATATCTTCGTAATACTAATAAACTTGAGCGCCTTCTCAACTTCCGGTTGCACGGCGGTCAACACGGCATTCAAATGAGATCCTGTTCCATTACCAGAAGTACAAACAATGGAATATTCATCTTTATTTGGGTTTGGTAAACCCTTTACATTATTTTCAATAGATGATACTTTCCCCACACATAATGAGGTTATCGGTCCAAGATTTCTGAGGTTTGTTAATTGCTCAACAGTAAATGGTTCATCAGACTTGGAGTTTTCGTCATTCGTATCTTTCTTAGCATTTTCAACACTCGGATTTTCTTCATCAGAATAAAGATCAATATCATCATCATCGTCATCATCATCAGCCATAGAAACATCTGCATCTTTGACATCTTCTCCAGAGGTTTGTTCAAGAGTTTCTTGAATTTGAATTGCTGATTTCAAGTGATTTAAACGGAGTACTACAGCATCTCCCGATTTAAATCCAACAAATAATGTTATTGAATCATTTTTGCTATCCGAGGTAATTGTGCTGACACATGTGGGTGATGAGGCGTCCTTAAGAATATCCTCACCAAATGGAAGCTTTGTTATACTAAATTGGGTCAACAAACGACCTTCTGATTTCAATATAGTGTTATATACGAACCCATTTTCATCGAACAGAAGCACGCTTTCTTCTTTGTTGTTGGTATCAGACTCATTTTGGACATATTGGTGTATGGTATTCTCCAAAAAGTAAATTTCATTAGAAGATTGATCTTGGGACTTAACCTTCGGTAGGTTTTTCTCTGAATAAGCATTTAAAAGTAGCATCGACTGTAAGACGCCTGTATTATCAATGTATGCCAACTCATTCACACCAACAACCAATGTACCAGATATTGTCGGTACCAAAGTGTGCCAATTTGAAGGTAAGTCTGAAATCTGGGAGATGGTTGTTGGCTTAAACTCCGTAGTCTGTTGGCTTGAGGACAGCTCAATACTAATTATAGAAAATTCTGTTGGATATGGCTTCAAACTCTTAGTACCGCACCATGACAACTGTGGCTGATATAAAATAGCCAATGTAGGTTTCGTAAAACTTTGCAAGAATTGGATGTCTATCACATTCTTGATATTCTGCCCCAGTTTACCACAATTAATAACCAGGGATGAACCAGTAATCGTTTGGTTTGATGGGTTCTTAGCTTTCTTCCTTTTAAATAGGCTTTTCTTTGTGTTCTCGTTGTTGTTCTCTTCTTCATCCTCCTCCTCGTTCTGATTAAACAAGAACGGCAATATGGCAACCACATCGTTATTAAATACAAGAGCACACTGATTATTTGGATCCACGCGCAATTGGGACTCTCGAGCTAACTGTAACAACGTAGATTCCTCAAATTCATCATCATAGTAATGCAAACTTCTAGTTTCGAGAGAACACGTGACTGGATTGTACATCAGAATAGACAACTTAGCCCCAGCGGTACTCAACAGTAGATAATTAAGTGCATTCGTCTGCTGTGTGTTGTTTTGTAAACTATTCGGTGCCACCAAAGCTATATCGGTCACCTTACCATCCAATCTGAACTCATCAACAAGGTATAATTTACCAGATCGTATTGGTTTATAAACAGATATGATATTTGTTCGTACCACCAACAGTTCCAAATATTCAGTAGTGGTAAAATGACCAGCCACTGACTGTGAAACAACGGAAGGGTCCAGCACAGTATCAAAAATATTCATTTGTTGAAATTAAGGATATACCTTATCAAATCCGGTAAAACTGAGACAGCAGAACGATAACTATCAATCGTTCTAGTTGTACCAAAAGAAGTTCTAATTGTAAGTGTTGCCTTTTTGTTAGACACTTAATAGATCTGCCTATATTTATTCATCTCTTTGTTTGAAACCTCTGCCCTTCAGTCTTCGCGTTGAAAAATTTAAAGGCTCAATTGAAAAAATTCGATGACTTAATATTTTCAAGTTTGATTACTCACCTTAAATGATACTACATTGCCAGAACTAATCCTCTACAAAATAAGTATATAATGACGGAAGCTGCTGGGATCAAGCCATACACTATAGTGATCAAGTTAGGTACATCATCGCTCGTTGATGAACGGACAAGAGAGCCACGGTTGGCTATCATGTCTTTGATAGTGGAGACCGTGGTCAAGCTGCGCAGATTAGGTCACAATGTTGTGATTGTGTCTAGTGGTAGTATTGGTGTTGGATTGCACATCCTTGGAATGGATAAAAGACCTAAACACTTATCTGAAGTTCAGGCTATTGCAGCCATTGGGCAAGGTAAGCTTATTGGTAGATGGGACTCGCTATTTACGCACTTTGGCCAATCTATTGCACAGATTCTATTGACCAGGAACGATATTTCGGACTGGTCTCAATACAGGAATGCCCAGAATACCGTCAGCGAACTCTTGAAAATGGGAGTGGTACCAATTATCAATGAAAACGATACTCTCTCTGTGACTGAGATCAAGTTCGGTGATAATGATACTTTGTCAGCAATTGTATCCGGTATGGTTCACGCGGACTATCTGTTCCTATTAACAGACGTTGACTGTCTGTATACTGCTAACCCAAGAACTGACCCAGAGGCGAAACCAATTCTAATTGTTCCAGACCTCTCCCAAGGGCTGCCAGGAGTGGATATCTCTACTGGATCTGGCTCTGATGTAGGTACCGGTGGCATGCAGACAAAACTGATTGCAGCCGAGCTTGCTACTGCTGCTGGTGTCCATACCATTATAATGAAGAGCGATACCCCTTCAAATATGTATAAAATTGTCAAATATATCCAGGCTTTAGACGGTACTGATAATAATAGTCCTAAAGTCTATGAAGACTTGTTGACGCTTCAAAAAGAAGAGCTTGCTAAGCTGGATAGAATGGGAGTTCCCCTACACACTAAATTTTTGGCTAATAACATATCTCATCATTTAGGGAATAAGGAATTCTGGATTCTACATGGTTTGATCACTAAGGGTTCTGTGATAATTGATCAAGGAGCATTTAAGGCCTTAACAAGAAAGAACAAAGCCGGCCTGTTACCAGCTGGTATTATAGACGTCGAAGGCAATTTCCACGAAATGGAATGCGTTGATCTAAAGATTGGTAAGAGGCTTCCAAATGGTGAGCTAGACCCAAAATCATCCCTAGAAATAGTTGGCAGAGCCAGATGTAATTATACTTCTGCTGAAATTGCTAAAATCAAAGGCTTACAAAGTGATGAAATTGAGGAAGTATTAGGATATATGGATACCGAATATATTGCTCGGAGAGAAAATCTGGCTTTTCCACCACATTAAACCGTATTTAAAATTGAGCCCATCTGAATTAAGAAACTGTACATTTATAGACCGGCAGTTGAAGGCTCTTTATTGATGAAATAACGATATTTATGCGTCCTCCATTAACAAAATTTAGTTAGGCAACGGAAAGGTTACATCTTTCTCTGGTTGTTAATTTTTTAAGCGTTTATCTACAGATTCCTTGAAGGTTTCTACAAATATATATGAATGAAAGTTTTATGCAATTTATATTTTAAAATTAAATTTTATTTGTATTGAGATTTTAATCAATATGTTTCAATTAAGATGCAGTAAAATGACTATTCAAAAATTTAACTATCAAACTTCATCCAGAGAATTTTTAACCAAAAATTTGGATGTCATCATTCTTGATGGCTTCAGACGCCTCATCAGCGACCTCATTTTCGGAATCTTCATCTTCGTTGAAGTTGATTCTTTGACCCAACAAGCCCGCGAAGAATTCATCTATTTGGTCATCCGACCACTTATATCCAGTGGAAATTGGAGCTTCAAGGTTGGCAATTGGTTCTTGAACAGAATAATTCAGTTTTCTACCCTTGGATGCCTTTGTATCAATGTTCTTTTTCAGTTTGAAGTTAGATTTAGAGATAATGACAGCGTTACCAGAAGTTGCGCCTGTAACACCGAGATTTGCACTGGAGGTCTTCTTATCTATCAGGTCATTCAATAGGACTCTGTAGAAATCACCGTCGTCAAATATATATGGGTTTTCAGATATGTCTATGGTACTGTTATTCTTCCTTCTTGGATCGTAGTTTTTAGGAACATCCACATCATCTTCCTCTTCGTTGTCTTTTGGTTCTTCAGTATTTTTGAATTCGTTAAGTTTGCCTGCTTTCAAGTCCTCGTTAAAATTTATTGGTTGGACATTGTTTCTATTCAAACAGGTTCTTTTAATTAATCTCGCGGAGTTGGCTAGCTGATTTTCAACTTGAACCTCGGCGGTTTGATTAACAGATTTGAACTTGGAAGAAGCTATAGCGGCAGACCCAGAGGCATTAGATATTTTAGTTGACCATTTGTGCAACACAGCCGTTCTATATTTCTTTAGGTCCTTATCCAAAGTGGCCGTATCCTTTTGAATCTCGCTCAATGATCTTTTCTTTGTTTCCTCCCGAACAGTGGTTGATGATATATGATCGTGGGCTTGAAATTCTGACCTGAATTCGATCAATTGGTTTAGAAGGCCATCAAGTAGAACCAGATTCTCTTTCAGCAATTGTTTGTTTTCCTTGGATTCTTTTAACTTGCTTTTCCAAGAGTCACTGGAGACCGGCAGCAAATTGGCCGCATTCATAGCCTTTTGTAGTTTAATTCTAGTGTCCAAGATGCTTTCGAAGAATTTGTTTTGTGACAAAATCGCATAGCCCTTTGTTGCGTCACGTCTAGTAATATCCGACATCCTATTCATAACCTGACGTGTTTCCTGTTGAACCAGTTTATTTAATCTTTGACGTTTATCTTCTTCTTCGCTTTCTTCTTCGCTTTCTTCTTCGCTTTCTTCTTCGCTTTCTTCTTCGCTTTCTTCCTCCCCATTATTTTCAGTATCATCTTCATCATTGCCTTCTTCACTTTCACTCTCACTCTCAGAGATCAATTTATCAGATTCATCACCTTCGTACATACTTTTTCTCGACCCAAGTGAACCTTTGTATTTTAAATCCAGCTCCCCTACCTGTCTCTTCGCATCTATCGCCTTACGCAACTTTGACTCGCCAACGTCTGCATAATGTGCCTTCTGCAGTTCTGCATTATCCTCTGCGTCAACTTCAGAATCACTCCCGGAAACATGTTGAAATACATCATCTTCAATATCAACATCAGCAACTTTAGGCTTTGTTGCTAATTCACCGATCTGTTCAGCCAGCGTTTTACCCATAACTAAAGAAAGAAATATTTATATAACCCCTTTGCCTTTTGCGTTTTTTGTAGCTGAAATTTGTAGTTGACAAGAATAAATCAGTCCCCAAAGAACCTAAAATTGATGAAAAGATAAATATTAATTATAAAAATATGCGATGAGCATCGCATATTTCTTTCAAAAATTTTTTTGAAAAAAATTGAAAAAGTTGAAAAAATTCGACAAAAGTATCATAAAATACGGACAAGTCACATTTCATAATAATTTACGAACATATATACCATAATGAGAAATGCGAGAGTTTTGCAGATATGCCAATATAGAATAATTTAAAGAAGTAGTGCAAAGGCAATCGATACAATATCGTACATATATCCTCACAGTTTCACAAGTATCTGGTTGAAATATCACCAAAACTGAATGGTTAGACCCAGTTACATACATTGAGGTGGAAATATTATTTTATCGTGCAGCACGATATCAGTTCCCGCCATAAAAAGAAATTAGACTCACTGGATTTCCCCCTAGAAAAGTGTGTAGGAAAACACCCCATTTTCAGCAAAACCAAGGGGGTCCCCTTGGTTCTGCAAGCGATTTTGTCGATTTCTCAATTCGCCTTTATATTATTGTATTATTGTAACATCTTTATACCACTTTACATTCCCTTATACTGTACTGTAATGTACTACTGTATTTTCTCGTTGTCTTAAAATTCTGTACTGTAGCAAAGTTTTATTACAGTCTTATTAAATACCGCCTATGCCAGTATGTTATATAATAATCTACAGAACACATACCAAGAGGACTGATATAATATATATATATATATATATATATATTTCATCAGAGATACATCATAAACAGGGTCTAATGTCACCCACTCAACTGTATAAGACAGACTCACAACAACTGCCACCTGCGTTACTGCTGGGGATTGAGGGAGGGGCAGCTCACTGTTTGGTACGACATGGCCAGTCTGTGTAGTTCGTGCGAAGTTATACACCATCACCAACGGTTTATGTCTTGCCCGACGTAGGACGTGACTTCAGTTATCTATATATATATTTCCATATTTATATAATGATTACACTCTAGCAATATAAAATCATCTGCTTTTGACATGTATATAAACCAGAGAGAAAGGGAGTCGCTCTCTATATATATATATTAGCACTACACCTGCACGTGACTCGCAACCAATAGAACACGAAGACAGAATGTTCCGGGTAACAATATTTTAACAAAAAAAAAATTATATTTCATGCTGTCTCTCTCTCTCTCCCTCCATTTGCAAAATAGAAGCTAAGCTGGGACTGGGCAGGGAGGATAGAGATATCAATCAATCAATACACATCAATTACTTGCCTCGAAGGGTGGAAAGAGAGTGTTGCGACTTTATTATTACATCTGATCTTTTCCAAAAGGACTATAAGAAAGGTAAGGAAAGGAGAAAAAAAGAGAGAGAGAGAGAGGTTTGTGTACGTGATAAAAATAAAATAAAATAAAATAAAATAAAATAAAGAAGAACCATGTTTTCTAGAGTGTTTGTTCGTGCCGCTTCTGGTGCTGCCAAGTCTGTGAAGCCACCTGTGAAGTTGTTTGGTGTTGAAGGTACATATGCCAGTGCATTGTACAGCGCTGCCGCCAAGGAGAGTAGTATCGAGGCTGCATACAGCTCTTTGAGCAAGATCGGCACCTTGGTATCAAAGGACGCAAAACTAGAGCACATTTTGTATAATCCAGCTTTGTCCAAGGCCGACAGAGCTGTTGTTGTTGACACGTTGGTGAAGGCAGAGTCTGGGTTGGACAAGTCTGTGGTGAACTTGTTGAAGGTGTTAGCCGAGAATAACAAATTGAGTATTTTGGAAAAAATCTCTGCTGAGTTTTCTGTGCTTAACGATGCACGCAAGGGTTTAGTGAGAGGTTCAGTCACAAGTGCGCAGCCTTTGGACAACAAGAGCTTCAAGAGATTGGAGAAGGCTCTACAGGCCAGTTCCCTTGTCGGGTCCCAGAAGACCTTGAAGTTGGAGAACGTCGTCAAGCCAGATATCAAGGGTGGTTTGATCGTCGAGGTTGAAGGTCAAACTATTGACACAAGCATCTCTTCGAAGATCCAGAAATTGAACAAAGCCTTGGAGGAAGCAATCTAAGGAAAAGGGGATACAAAAAAAATTAAAAGAACTGCACATAAATATATATATATATATATTTTCCATTTTATATTCCTGTAATCAAATAATGTACATACCATTATAAAAAAGAGAAAAAGTTTCAACAATCTCAGGTCTTTAATGTATTTAGATAAATAAAAGGAAATAACAAGGTTTTCTTAATTTAATTTAATTTAATTTATTTTATTTTTTTTTAAATAGTCTATCATCATAAAATATTGTATTTTTTTTAGTGTTATGTATGTGTTCAACAAAACAAAAACAAAAACAATTCAAACTTATTAATAAGTTTTTAGGTAGTCATCACATTCGATCTTTTTCATAATAAAAAATAAAGGTAGTAAAGAGGGGTGGGGGGGGGAAGAGATTCAGAAAAAACCTATTTCTCCTTCTTGTTCTCATCCTTGAAGTTCTTGATCTTCTCGGCCTTCTCGGCCTCTCTCTTTGCCAAGAACTCCTTGTACTTGTCGATCGTGACTCTTCTCTGCTTCTTCTGGTACTCTTCAAAGCCCTTGAAGTTGGTACCGAAGACGTTGTCCCAGAAAGTGAAGAATGGTTGCGCGAAGTTGGTCTTTAGGCCGAACTGCTGGTGATGGATGTCGTGATACACCGCGTTGTTTGGGAAGATAATCTGGAACGGGTCGAATGGCAGCGCGTAGCCGCAGTGGTCGTCGATCGTTTTCATCGTGGCGAAGGTGAACAGGATAGCCTCTTCTCTGTGGGTGAGGCCGCACAGGACCATCGCGATGGCAGTTCCCAGAGTGTCGAGGATGAACCCTTCGACGGGGTTGTTGAACAGCGCGCCGAACGCGTATGGCACGTACAGCTCGTGGTGGACGGAGTGGAAGTACTTGTACATGAACGGGAAAATGTGCATGATCCTATGCCAGAAGTACTGCCAGGTGTCAATGAAGAGGAAGCCCAGGAACAGCTTGATGCAGGACGCGCCGTACATGTACGCGTAGTACACGGCCACATCGGGTACGAATCCGGGGGCTTGCTGTCTCCAGTGCCACATCTCGTTCTGCTCGAACCCGGTCTTGGGCGCGCCCTCGAACTTCATGAACACCAGCCCCACCACGGTCTGCATCACATGCTGGAAGACCACCTCCCGCACCACCTGCAGCCGCGTGGCCCTGTTCCGCTTGGCGATCTCCTCCGCGGGGTGGATCCTGTACCGCTCAGCAAGCTCGAACGTGTCGATGAAGTGGAAAAAACCGGACTGCAGCCAGTACATAACCACAGGCGCCGCCAGCGCCAACGTCGCATCCGAAAAAGACGCAAACAACGAGTCACGCTCCACAAGACTAATCTTAGGCGCAGACACGCCATGCATGTACGCATACTCCCCGGCCATCGTGCTGTTCATACTCACAGCCATTTTTTCTTCTTATTGTTTTTTGTTGCAGACTGTATCTCTTTATATAAATGCAGATCTGGAATAGTTATATTGCTCAGAACCTCAACTGTTTAAATACTTTTTTTCTCTTGGTCTCTTGGTTTCTCATAATATTATTTATTACCATTAGTAAGCCTTGAAGCTTGTTGTTGCGAGCGTCGCGTGCTTCTTTTGCCAAAAGTTTTGCTATTTTCCCATTGTCTTCGACCCCACTGCGCCATTTCACTGCGATATTTCTTTTTTTTTCTCCTCACAAAATATTTTCGCGGTCTCTCGTCGTCTCGTCTGTCACTCTCTCGTTTCCTCGTTGCAGTTGGCTCTCTCGTTTCTCTCCTCGTCTGTCTGTCTGTCTGTCGCTGCTCGTTTAACAACAGACAGGGCCCCACTCTCTCTGGCTCGTTTACCCGTTCTTTCCCGTTTGGGAAATCCCGCTTTTCTTTCTTTTTGCCGTCTGGTATGATGTGCATGTGGTGGACGTAATATATGATATTGCAATATACTATACTATGTTATGTTATGTTATATTATATTCACAAGTTCTCTTCACAATTATATATATATACTTAATGTACTAATTGTTTCAGCATGGAGTGCTCGTCGCGGATAACGTTGCCGTGTCTCTTGATGGTCTGGTGGGTGACGGCGAATGGGAGAGAGGTCCAGTGGGACCTCTCTCCCATCCTCCATGGGTCTTCCCAGACCAAGGTCACGGGGCCTTTGGTGTTGCTCTTGAGCAGCGACTCGCGGACGTCCGCCACGGCCTCCTGCGCATACGTCGGCCTGAACTGCCCGCTGTACCACACCTGCCCTTGCTCGTTCAGCTTGCGGTGTCTCTTGGCCTCGTCGCGGTACAGCACGTCCCGCATGTACCGCAGCCGGCACAGGTTCTGGTACACCTGCACGCCCTCGCTGTGCGTGGGCATCTGCACTACACACATGATCCGCCACACGTCCTTCCGCATCTCGGGGAACCGGTTCTCCCAGCACGCACGCTGGAACTGCGTCTTCAGGTTCCGTTGCCCGTACTCCGGCAGCTGCGAGTACATCACCTGGCCCAGCGCAAGGTTCCGGTACACATATACCCACGGAGAGTACCCCGCCTTCTCCAGCCACTTCGCCGTCCTGAACCTGCTCGTAGCAATATTGACAGTCATTGTTTCATACAGTAAGTTTTTGTGTTTCTTTCTTCCCTAACTCTTGAAAACGATACCCTTGGTTGGCCAAACAGTTCAATTATACTTCCCGGCCCCGCAGCAAATTCGAACTTGGTTTGCCTTTTCCCTCTTCTTAAAAATTTACCCTTCGTGTCGCGTGATTTCCTAAATATATTTATATTAAACATAATGTATGTAACCTTATGTTGATATATTATAAAAAGCGTATGGTTACAGGGTTGTATTTGCACTCAATCCACCTGTTGTTGTTCTGGCCTTAAAACCTACCAAATTACCATTCTGAATTACTAGTTTTTTATTATATTATAATATAATATATTATATATATAATCATAATATTCTTTTGAATGAAGTGGTCATATTGAATAGAACTCTAAAAAGAATTTTGGTTTTTAGAAGTCTGTTAATTGTTAATACATAATATCTTGAAGTATAATTTATTCAAGTTCCAGTTTTGGGAAATTTGCATAATTATTAAATGACATATTGAATAGTTCTTTTGGAATGACCAGAGGCTCTTGTATATTAACATTATCTTGGAAACTGTCGGCAGAGCCAGGTAATATTGTTGCAAAAAAGTCAACAATCTATTAGGTAGCCCAATTGTACTGCTAGTCGTTCGTATTGCCTTTTTTCCATAATACACCAAAAGGGACAGATCACTAGCATTGATGACTGCAGCTGATACGATGACAGATAACGAGTATATTTCAAAAAATAGAAAATATGCTTGTGAAAGATAGCTAAGCCTGATTATTAGTATTTAGCCTAGATTATATAATATCTTAAAAGAATAGAATAAAACCTAATACATTTGAGGATTTCAATAACCTACAGTTGTTGAAGATATAGTTTCCATAGATAATTCATAAAGGAAATATTCTATATAGCAAAAAAATACATATCTATATATGTTACTCAATATTTTTTTTATTTGGTAATAATTTGGTATATATACTGGCATACAAGAATGCCGGTAAAAAAATACAGCTAGCCAAGAACCTGGCTGGTGATACATCCTGTAATTGTAGCTGGTGAAGTTAAAGTGAAAGCTTAATTTCATATGTATATGTATATGTATATATATTAAACAGTGATAGCTAATATACAATTAATAAAGCCTTTTTATTGTTGTGCTACGTTAATGGGAATCAATGTATATGCCTCAAATTAGATATTTATTAAAAACCGATGGATAGATGTAACTACTGTAACATTTATTGCTTTATTTATAATTGAGTTGATAAATACTCCCTAACAACAATTTCAAGAAATTTTCTCATTTTTAAGATCTAAATAATTCAAACTAAATCCATATCGAAAGGTTTTATTCAATTGATAATTAAAAAATTTCATATTTACTTAGAAATATTGATAAAAATATTAATATCTGGCTCAAAATCATAACTGAAATATTTAACAAGAAAACATGCATAATATTACTGCTACATTATATTTCAATAATTCACCAAGTTCATCTAATTATTTACCGAATATTCATATTTTTTTTAATTGATATATTTATATATATATAGTTTATTAATAAATTTGAAACAATCCTACCTTTCAAAATAATACTGCTAGCATTGTTGTAAGAACATACTTAAGAAAAAAGAATTCAAAACTAGTTTCAGATCCCTCATTATTTAGTATTAATACATCTAAATCAATAATGTTCAAATATCCTATACTTGTAATATCACCAAAAATCATCTAAAGTATATTCATTCTCATTGAAATCTAATCAATCACCATCTATTGTAATAATACCTCGCAAATGAAGTGAAAATAATTATCAGACAAATGTTTATTTTCATTTTTATTAAAAGAATAATTATTATCTATTACATCTAAATGATAATTCACATATTTTAATTGGCTTAAAAAATAATTGTTTCTAACCAATTCCCAAAGAAGATGGAATATGATCACAAAACATATACTCTTTTATATAAATTTGACGAATCTAAAAATATAGCCAACCATCTAAAGTTGAATTTATAAAAATAATTAATTTCAATAATCCTAAACGTGTTGATTCGCTAGGAATATTGGGATACCAAATACAAACAAGCATGTATTGATGCAAATAAAAAGTAAAATCAACAACCTCGGATTATACAACTATTTAAATATGAGGTTCAGTTAAGTAATAGTTTCTAAGAATATAATAATATAAATATATGCGATTTAGGAGATGATCTAAAAAAAATAAATGATAAAATATATAATAACAATTTAGGAACAACAGGGATATTAAACGGGCACATTTTAAAAATGTCGGAAATTTATATAATATATAACATCCTACCTGGAAGACCTTGCTAATATATATAATCCAAATTAATATTTTGTACCATTACAAATAGTACATTTAAATTAGTATAATTTAAATACCTATTTTTTTTTTAAAAGAAGAGCAATATGTATGTACAAACAGGAGAATTGTTGTAACATATTTTATATATTTTCTTTTTCTTTTCTCAATATTATTGAAAGAGCGGTTATAGAAACAATAAAATGGTTGATTATTAATATATTATTATAAAGATGTATTTTTCATATGAAAAAAAAAAAATTATTTTTTATAATTTGGTTGTTCATTTGTTTCAAATGGCTCAAACTTCTTGTCCACCTTTACTGAACATACTTACCTTTGGAACTTTCATATTCACATCTCTTGCCATCCCTCTTTGTCTCATATGAATGTATTTAACACCCATACGCAAGTACTTCATTAGCAAAAAGGTCATCGAACCTAGTGACCGGAACGCAGCAAGCGCAGCAACAGACCATAGAATAAAAATCAGATAACCGTTATTGATACGTTCTGGTGGATACGCCTGAATGATAGACATAATTAAAATTAAGTTTGATAACATCCAAATCATCACAATACGTGTTCTAATATCTCTATAGTAGTCATTACGTTTTTGAGCCTCGTCCACATAGGTCTCTTCATATTCTACCTCCTTCAGCCTGCTCTTTATCTCTAAAAACTTCTTATCGACTTCTTGAGGCCAGTCGGTCTCGACAATTTGTGTACCGTCAGGACCCTGCACAACAATAGCCTTGGAAAGTTGCTTGGATTCTTGAGTGGAACCCTTGGTCCCCCAGGAGACATCGTGTGTGTTACAAAACGCAAAAATTTGTAGTGTACAGGTAAATGCCGGCAGCGTTAAGAAATATTGGATCGAAGAACTGAAAATGTGCCATGGATCCAGATACATAAAAGAGCAAAAGGCATAAGCACCATACGTGGATAACAGAGAGATAACAACGTCAACAAAAATGTGATGTGGCTCTGTATGAGAATGTAATGCTTTAATCGCAAAAATAAAACCACAGATTAAAGAATACGCAGCACAAACCGTTAATATGACCATAGATACGATAAATAGTACCTTTGCGCCTTGAGGCCTATTACCCATCGAAATAATAAACAAGCTCGCAAGATCACAAAATATCAGGTACTTGAAGAATATAAATAAGGCTTCACCGTGTTTGATAACCCTATTCATGGAACCGGCAAGATAATAGAAGGTTAAAACGAAATTTGCAATAGAGAACCAAGAAAAAGTCATCTGTACAAATTGGTAAAAGAATTCAACGTGTAGGAATAGCTTTCTTAGGAACGAATGTTTTGTCTTCCAAATTTGGAAAAAATGTAATTGTGCATATAATGCTGCAAACATGGCACCATTTAGCCAACGTCTCCTCTGGGAAATGAACTCTGGGATATCTTCTGGAACGTCAGTCTCACCAGTTGCTTCCTTAACGTACTTTAAGACCCAATTAGAGTCTCTCTTTGCTATTAACTCCCAACATAAAATCCTATCTTCTGCCAAATACATATTAGCAGTGAAGACATCGTAACTGGATCCTTCTTGCGATTCACCTAGGAAATACGAATTCAAAGGACCAGTACCATCGCTATGATTTTCTAATGCCCTATATCTGTAAGCGGAAAGCGCACCTGGTAAAACTGTGATATAACCAAATACACTTTCGAGTGGTTTATCCATAATGTTGGATATTTTATATTCAAAGTTTTGCGACGATACTAATGGATTCAATAACTTTAGACCCCATTTACCGGTCATAGTAGTAATTTGACCAGCCGCACCAGCGACATTTGAGTCCATATCGAAAACTTTCCACAAGTGATAAACCGCTGTTCTATTCAAACGCGTACCAACGTCGACCAAAGTAACGACATTTGGCTGCAAAACGGGACAGAAGGCGTTGAATAACCACCTATGGGAGTTGATTTTCTTTTTGTTTTCTTCCTTTAAACAGAAAACCATTTGAACAGGGACAATTCCTTGAGATTCATAATCTAAATCAGAGTTAATTGCAACCTGCGTGGTTAGTTCAAAGATATGAGCTTTAACGGGATCACCATTGACGGACGCCTTTGCCATGTCTTCCTGGTACAGACCAATTGCAGCTAGGTAGTCCAGGGATCCTTGATTAACTTTTGTTCTACCATCTGCAATTAGTATCACCGCTACTTTTTTCCAGCCGTTTGGTCCCCAAACAGAAGACCTTTCGCGACTGCATAAATGGCTAACATTCTTCATGATAGAATGTAGTGTCCTAGCCAGGGCAAACTTGTCCTCATTATACATTGTGATACAGATGGTAATCTGACACTCTCTATTCATCTCGGCAAACCTTAACCCGTATCCCTCAGCCATGAACTCATCGGGTTCGACGGTACACGCCGTATACCTCATTTCTGTGAATTCTGGAGAGTCTCTTCTGGGCAAAGTATCCAGCAAACCTTTAGGAATAGGGTTATCCAGTTTCAAAATAGCCTTAGATTTTGCGATAGGTACCTCGTTGTTTCTTCTCTTCTTCTCAGAATTGGCCCGTCTTACATATTGTTGACGGGTAGGATGGTTCAATTCAAATCTGGTCTCACCAAAGGTATTTGATGAGAAAATGGTCGATTGATCATCATAGGAATGAATGGAGAAATCATCCTTATCCTTTAAGTCTTCGTGAAAGGAAAGCGCTGTGGCAGTAGACGAAGTGTGCTTAGAACTGTGCGAAGGGTATCTGCTTGGTGACATGTACTGATTATCATATGGCCGCATTGGAATTGCCGTTTCCGAGAGTCTTACTGGCGATTGATGAGATGAGGCATACCTATCAACCACGGGAGAATTATGAGCGGAGTCTCTATAAAACTGGTTCCTGTAGCGTCTTTCCGGAGAATATCTTAGAGCAGCTCTTGACGGAGATTGCGGCAGACCTTGGAAATTACGGGAGTCATCTAGCTCGTCTTCACTGGTATTGGTATGAAACCTTGTCAACCTTTGGGGAGACTGATCAACCATGAAGGGGTTCTTTGTCATCTCCACTTACCTTTATGTTATGTTATGTTATGTTATGTTATGTTATGTTATGTTATTTTAATATTTTCACTATATCTATAGAAAGAAGTTATAATTCTCTTGAAACAAAGAGAAGATAAATGTAACTTTAGAACTTTGTATATTCGATTTAAATTCGACAACGTTGTAGCAACTGAATTTAACTAATACCATCGCAACTCTTCCTGGCCCCCCATCTACATTGGAATAAAATGAGAATTCGAGAAACTTCCTAATCAGGAAATCTGTAAACAAAGAAACTTGCTTCCCTCAGAAATCACCGTACAAAACCGAGAATTTCTAAGTGAAAATAACAAGTTTCTATCAGAAATTGGTCAATAGTGCAAGAAGTTATAGACGTTATAGATGTTAATAGTATTAAATAGTATTAAATTGTTAATCAAATTCAAAAAGATGTTTCGAAGGGCTATTCTTCCTGTTTTCTGGGCATCTGTTTCCCATTCAATAAGTCATGTTTGCGGCTATTTTTTGTTTGTGTTTAGGTGTTACACTCTTTCAAGGGTAAGCCCATGGACAGTGCATATTGAAGAACAAAGGTTATATATAACATTATCAACTTAAAGCTTTGTATATACTATTTTAGAACGATTTAAGTACACGTGATAATATCTTCTTAGTAGCGATAAATAAATGAGAAAAAGATGGTAGAGTAAGGAATCAATACGTATGCTGCTGCTACTCCCCCCCTGCTCGAGTTTTGTGCCATTAGTTGAATAGGAAGAAGGTGAGGGAAAGGCTGAGAGCACTACGTTGGAGCTTTAAGGGACTCTAAAAAGAGGGCTAACAATTCTTTATCAACCACACCAAGAAAAAACAAGAACAACAAGAACAACAATGTTTTTGAGAAATGTATGTCGTCTTTCCACGAGGACAAGTTTGCGAAGTGTCACTAGGCCAGTTATAGCTAGTAGAGCTTTGACTGTTTCTCGCGTGCTCAACGACAGCAAAAAGCCATTGAGTAGAGTGCCACTGACGGGGAAACCCAAGGCTGACGAAAAGCAAGCCGGTGGTACTGAGGGCTCCAATTCAATTGAGTTTTCCACTGGTAAAGCCATTGCGCTATTCGTAATCGTTGGTGGTGCCTCCTACTACATCTTCACCAACGAGAAGAAGAAGCTGCAGGCTCGGAAAGAGGCCGAGGCTAACCGTGGTTACGGCAGACCGTCGTTGGGTGGCCCGTTCACTTTAGTCGACGTAGACGGCAACGAGTTCACGCAGGAGAACTTGAAAGGGAAGTTTAGTATTATCTACTTTGGTTTCAGTCATTGTCCGGATATCTGTCCCGATGAACTGGACAAGCTAGGGGAGTGGCTCGACGCCCTCGAGAAAACCCACAAAGTCAAGCTCCAACCCATCTTTATCACATGCGATCCGGCACGTGACTCTCCAGAGGTACTAAAGAAGTATTTGAGCGACTTCCACGACGGCATAATTGGGTTGACCGGGACGTTTGACCAAGTCAAACACGCTTGCAAGCAGTACCGTGTCTACTTCTCCACTCCACCGCACGTGAAACCCGGCCAAGACTACCTCGTGGACCATTCCATCTTCTTCTACCTAATGGACCCAGAGGGCAACTTCATCGATGCACTAGGTAGGAATTACGACGAAAAGACCGGCGTGGATAGAATCCTACAGCAAGTCCAGGCCTACGCCCCAGCATCCGAACGCGAGAAATCTAGAAACTCCTGGCTGTCCTTCCTCAATAAGTGAAAATAAGGGGAAACAAAATTCTGTGGATATATAAAAAATAACGGGCTATGTAAATATAAAAACAAGAGTAAAGAATTTCATGATAATATATTATATATTGTATTATTGTATATAGATCATAATCACATCTCGTCATACGATGAGAACGTGACCAAAATTACCCGGCGCTCGCGAGAAAAACGAAAAACCGAAAAAAAAAAAAATGAAAAAAAAGAGGCTGGGGGAAAGAGTAGGGAGGAAAATAATTGAAATCCTGATAAGTAAATAAAACATCAAATTTAGCAAAAATTATATGTATATACTATATATATATAGCATTTAATGTGGATCAGAAACATCTAAATTATTTGTTGTTGGGTTTCTTGTAGTACTGGTCATTGATTTATTCATCTTTACAAAGGATTAAACATTTACTGTGAACAAAGCCATAACAAAATAAATATAGCAAAATACAATAATGTCAAATACTCTACTTTGGTTTACCGGTGTGTTGGGCTATGTAATACAGACTAAATGTATTGCTAATATACAATCGCGGAAGGCTGTGGCCTCGAACGCGTCGATAGAGGCTTCTGCTTATAGTGCGGATACGCCCGCTAGTGGGACTAGTAACCATATTTTAACGTTATACCTGACATTTATCTATTTCGCGTCATGGACGTTTTTGATGCCGCTGGCCAAGCTATGGAAGGAGTTGAGACAGACCGCTGAACCTGTTGAGGAAGTGGATCTGGCCACGATTGTCGAGAACGATGAAAACCCTGAGCATCGGAATGCCAACAGAATGTTAGTGGAATATTACCAACGTCAGTTGGATGCGGAGTCGAAGATAGTGTCGTGGAAGAACTTCTCCTATGTGATGAAATTATTGGCGTTGACGTTCTTGTTGATGATAGCCATAGTCACTTATAATCTGGCCTTGTCCATGTCACCTGCATTCGATGTTGCATTAATACAAAATATTTCCGTTTTCGAGATTGTTACATTGTTGTATGGTGTGTGTGGTTTGTCTAGAAGACAAGGTATTTTCAGGAATTTTATTATCATGTTAACGGCTTTGATCGGTATCCTGATCGTGTCATATACAAAGGCGACCTGCGATATGCTGTCCGGTAAGCTGTCCATCAACAAAGACACAGGTGAACTATCCGACCCATTCCTTTTTGATAGACTGAAGAGCTCATTACTTTGCGGGCTAGGTAATTTGACCATTGGACCCTTTGCCGTTTTATGGACTCGTTGGTTTGGTAAGAAATCTCATCTAAGCAATGCCATATCTAAGGACCTGCCTCACACTTCTGTCTCAAACACATTGCTAGACCAGATCAACAATAGAAAGGCGTCTTACTCAGCAAACAGTTTCGTCAAACAATGTACCCATTTATCATTTATTGGTTTGATAGGTATGTTTGTTATGTTCCCTTTCCTACCAAAAATCCCTACTTCAAGTGAGACTGTCTCAATTCTGTATAGTGACAAGGCGTTTTGGCTATCTTCAATGTTTGGAATTGTCTTCGGAGTTATCCCATTCTTAATTTCTTTGCTTCTATTAAACAGAAATGCGGCTCCTGAATACATTACCACTCTAAATCTAGGCTGTATCATTTTTATGGGAATAAGTGACTGGATTAGTGAACCAACACAAACTACAATCATTAGATGGGAAGTTATTGGTTATATCATTTTGACAGTTACTTGCTTAATACTAAGCTATACATTCAATGAAAGAAAACTGTTTCATTAACCTTGAGAATCAACATAATATTCATTTCAAATAAAAAAGCTGAATACTCATCTATCATCATTTCTCTTTTTTTTTTTTACCTTTTTTTTGTCGTGTATTATTCATAAAACCAATTCATTCTCGAGAACCATTCATGACCATTTGTTACAGATAAACAATAACTAGACCTTCTATGACCCAAATATTCATTTCTAGCAATTTATTTCTTCATTTTATATGATTACCAACATTCGAAATAAATCTTTTTTTTGTTCCAATCCTTTTTTTTTTTACTTTAATCTGTGATTAATTTCATTTAATCCAATCCAATCATTTATCTTTTGCATTATATGAAGTTGAAGAGCAACTTCATGTCGTTTATACCTGAGATACCTCTAAGAGTAAATAATGCAGTCCACTTGGTGTTTTTATCCAAAGTTAAAAGGAATACTAGACCGAACTTGGCATATGCATTTTAAACTTTTCTTTATATACATCACTTAGACTAGTTTTTAATGATGGAGGCGGTATGATATCACTGCCCAGTATTTAAAAATGTTGTGCTTATTAATTGGCTATGTAGCTTTATTATTTATGATATGTATGAATAGCATTCAACAAAAATAGAGAAGGAAAACAGGTCATTCCGGATCAATAATTTTGAGAATAGGGTTTTTAAATAATTATCTTCAGAGTCATATTAATGGATATTAGATGACAATTTATTTACAATATAAAAAATAATATACAAACAAACCAGGGTGACATTATACAAGTTGATATTGGTCACTAGGTAACAGTTTCCTAAAGGAATCAAATAAAATCAATTAATTAGAAAAAAAAAAAATAGCACAGCTTAGTATCAATGATGAATGTCAGTTTTTTTTAACCAGAGAAGATATTTTCTGTCGAAACTGAAATGATACAGGCTGATAAAGTTAAACAAGTAATTTACATTTATAAAACTTAGTTCGTTTAAGTTTACAACCTTTCAGCACATTTGGCGTAGATATCGCCAATAGCCTTGAATTCTTTTTTCTTTAATACGTCATGTTCGTAAAGTTTCTTACTTAGTCTTAGAAGAACCTCAATAATCTCTCTTTCATCAAAGTTAATTAGAATAGTTGAAATAACACTTTCGAGAGTGATACCACGTTCACTAACAAATGTGTTGTAGTATAAATAAGTAAACGAACCCATCAAAATTTGACAATCAATCCTATCAGTAATACCACCGTGTCCTGGAATAGTGTGGCCAAAATCCTTGACTTTAAACGCCCTCTTCAAACCAGAAGCAAAAAAACCACCAAATGGTGCCACTAAGGATGCAAAAGTAGCCAAATTTAAGGCGTGAAAGTAAATTGGCTTCACAGTAATTACATCTATACCGTATCTGTCACCGATGAATGGTGGTGTCTTATAATTTTGTTTAACAAAGACCGAATTCAATTCACATGTTAAGTTCGAGAAGAAATTGGTGTTTAAATCCTCAACCGGACATGTCAAATACATGTATGGTGACAATAATCTAGTTAGAATTATACTTGCTAAAGCAGTGAAGAACCAAGCGCCCAAAAATCCTTCTAAAGTCTTCTTTGGAGAAATAGCGATCAGCTTAGTGCGACCAAATGTGATACCACACAAATACGCAAAAATATCATTAACAATAACTAGACCACAGGGCAATAGGAACCAGAATAAACCATTTAGGATGTTCTTGGTAACTAAATAAGCTTGTGCAACAACAAACAACATAACCATGTGAGTGATACACAAAGAGGCGAATTGGAATTTTAGATGACCCTTTCTTAGACTGCATACAAATAGAACAACACCAAAAACGTAGAAACAGTAACAAATAAATTTGTGGTTGTCCACCATTACTCTCAAAATGGGGTATCTGTAGAATGCTGGTTCAATAAATCTGAATAAGGAAGATCCCTCCAAGTAATATATGGTAGTAAACAGGAAATACCAGTTCAATGTCTTTGTCAATGGTAGATTCTTCTCTCTACTGGAACCGCTTGTCACAGCAATACATTCCATAAAAACAGCAATCTGGCACAACAGCACCAAAAATACACACCAAATGTGACCAGAGGCCAAAACGGCAAAGAACCCGCCAATCATAATAAATGTCCATATCGTTCTTATAAGGAAATTGTACTTCCTGCTTTCCGACTTGACGACTTCGGGATTAGTCTTTTCAACTACATCAACCCTTTTGGTAGTATTCTTTTGGGAGCTCTTTTTCGCCATCTCTCAACTTAATTTTATCTAAAGATCAATGGGGTTTTGTAGATATTTTTCCAGGTTTTGAGCTTTATTTTAACTATTTAACCACGGACAAGCAAAAGATCAATCTTCCAATGTTATTATAAAACAATGATGTGTTTTTAGTACTCCGTTACACCGATAGCCAAAAATGTAAGCACCAATTATGATTCGATGGCTCTTGAACTACAACAATTATAAATTTTCACTATATGAGTTGCCATCACTTACACGGTTTCTTGCAATTTTTTCAATTTTTTTTGTTTATGGATGTGAAATTTTTTTTTTTCACATGTTCCGATGACCTTTGACGGCTATAAAGCTCTAATAAGTTTTATATACAATTCACTTATAGCATTCAATGATGAGATAAATTTATTTATATATTTTACAGATAGGTACCAATACAAAATATGAAGAACTGAAAGAAGAAAAAAAAAGAGATATAGAATAACGACTTAATGGCCCATTTCTTAAATACTAGGTTACGAAAGGGAAATAAAGAAGGATAAAGGAAAAAAGGATCAGCACCAAATAGCGTACAGTTTTGATTTGTAAATATTAATTTAATTTATGATCAAATATCTTTAAGAAAAAAAGAACGAAAGGAAATAAAAAAGGGTTAGAATAAGGATGAAAAGATAAAAAAAAATGTAGTTCCTAAAATACAATGAATATGATTGATAAATTTATTTTATTGTTAAATTGGTGTAATAGTTTTTTTATTGTTCTTTTTTTTATTCTAGTTTCTTAGTTGAGATTGCTTCTTTAATGCATGATATAAGTAGCTTTATTCTTTTTCGCTCTGTCGTTTGCATCAATACCAACCGGTTTGAAATTATAAGACATGGTAATGTCCAAGTCTCTTCTGTTTTGCTCGTTTGGTGTACAGACCAGTTCACCTTCTAGGACATCATTCGTTTCACATTCCAAGTTGTCTGGGAAGTAGAATACCGTTTGTTTCCAATGAGTGTATGGCGCATGGGCACCAGTAGAGAAAGTGACCGGTTTTTGGCCCTTTGGAGCTGGGAATTCGATATCGAACCATGTAATAACACCACTGATAACATCTTGCCTCTTGGCCTGGACCTTGAACTTAGACTTGAACGCCAGGTCCTCGACAGTAACTGTGTTCAAGTCGAATTCAATCAATTGACTTCTAGTTGTGTTGACTGCGTTCCTTTCAACGGTGTCGACAATTGGTTCTTTCATGATCAATGGAATGAACGGGGAGTAGTCAAAACCATAGACGTCATGCCAGTAGTTTATCTTTTCCTCTTTGTATTGGACATCTTCGAGACCAGCTAAATGAATCGAGCATTTGTCTGGGAATATCAAACCGCCCTCAACCAAATAACGGTCCCTGGCGTACAGCACAGTATCCAGCATGGACTCATAGAGCAAAAAGTAGCCCATCCACTCAGATATGATGATATCTACTTTTGGGAATGGCAACTCCACATCTTCTAGCTTACCACGCAGCAAAGTGATTTTGTCGGAGAACCCGTTCAGTTCAACCAATTGTTTAGCCATCTCGATGATACTGGACATGTCAACACCAATGACATGCTTGGCGCCATTCTTCGCAGCAAACATAGACAAAATACCGGTACCACAGCCAACATCCAGGACAACTTTGTCCTTGAACATGTCCTTGTTTTGAACTATAGCATTACGATAGGACAGCGTACGCACGGTGTCTTGCAACATCTCCTCGTGAATACCAAAGTGGTCATAAGAGGTAAAGTAATGCTGTTCGAATTGGTTCAGCTGCTGCTTGTCAGTAGCAGAGTCAGTGACTGTTGTCTTACTCATGTATGTGTATTGTAAAACAGTGGGGGGTCTTTTTAGTTTTACTCCTAGAAGGACGACAAGAAGAAAGGGAATACAAAACAAATGCTTTCAAAAACACATTAGCTATCTATTATATATATAACAACAAACAAGATAGATATGAAGCCAGGATATAAGGGAAGCGATGAGCTCTTCCACATTTCAAACTCTGGAGGTTAAAAAAAATTTTTCAAATGCGAAGAAATGCCCATAGGGAAGTGAAAAAAAATAAAGAAAAAGCAATTTTAAACAAATTTTTGATTTAGAAATTGCATTCAAATACAATCGAGCTCACAGATAGTTTAGATATTTACATTAAAAGATATATATCGTTTTTTTATGGGGCAATTCTCATTAGTTTCCAAGGATCGTTTTCAGTCTTCCTTTCGTATACAAACCTGTCGTGGAGACGACTTGGTCTACCTTGCCAGAACTCAATGCGTAGTGGGACCACTCTTAGACCGCCCCAGTAGTCAGGGCATGGCACGTCCTCCACTCCTTCGAATCTTTCCTGGTTCTTTTTCACATATTCGTCAAGTTCCTCCCTGTCTTTTAGAACTGTGGATTGAGGACTGGACCAAGCACCGATCTTGGAACCGCGGGGTCTGGTCTTGAAGTACCTCTCTGATGTTTCGCGGTTCACATGTTCTGAGAACCCCTCGACACGGACCTGTCTCTGGAGGTCTCTCCAGAAGAAGTTGATAGCCACGTTGGGGTTAGTGGCGATGTCGTGCGCTTTCCCGGAGGTCTTCCAGTTCGAGTAGATAGTGAAACCCCTGTGATCCAATTCCTTGAACAGTAAGACTCTGGAGGAGACTCTACCGCTAGGAAGTTCGGCAGTGGAGAAGGTAATGGACTCCGGCAGTGTTTCCCGAGGGTCGTTTTTGGCCTCTTCAAACCAAACTAAAAACTGCTCGATGGGATCCTCTCTCAACTGGCCCTCGTTCAGAGACAATTTATCATATTGGTAAGTCTTTGGAGCGAAGACAAGCGGATCCTGTGTAGTTTCTTTCTCAGACATTTCTAAACTTAATGGTTGAATATACCTGGTAGTTATATTGGAAAATGAGGAAAATGGGATCAAAGCAACTTCCTCGAGATAAGAGTCCTTATATAGATATCCATTCAAAGCAATAGAAAAAATATATATACAGAAACACCCCTTCTGTGTGACTCTCCACCCTTTTTCAATCAGGGTTTTTGCTTTTCAAGAATAAATGGTATCCATTGTGCTTACCCACCCTACCAACCCAACGAAAAAAAACCTAACAGCAGCTAGAATGAGTAATAAAAACAACTACAAACGAAATATAAGCATTTGGCTCACACCCGTAAGCAATAAATGCCTTTTTTTTTATGTACACAAGAACTTACCTTTTTCTAAAATAAATTAGGGTGTTTGAATGACTGTAGAGTGGAAAGGAACCACGGATTTTTGTTAAAAAAAAACAAAATAAAGGAATCACCACTGAACTTGAAGTCTTTCAGAACTTATTCTTCCAGATATTAATGAGACCGATCTGCAAGTTGGAAATTTCGAGCAGACAGCCAATGATACTGGTTCTGTATTACACAAGAAAATATCTCAATGCCCTTTTTTTCCGCCTCCTTCTAATATATACGTACTCTTACTCTTAAAAGCATGTAAATTAAAAGAAAGCAAAACGAGGGCATTGCATGTTTCTGGATCACAATAAACACACCACCCATTGATACCTTGATGAAAAGTATCAGTGATAATATAAAAAAGATTTCTTAAAAGTCTCTTGCGCTCTGAAAAAAAAAAAAAAAAGCAGAAAAAAATGAGAAGAAACACCGCGGTCACGTGACCCCTATTATACTGGCATTTTGATCTAAGGTGGTAGCAGCAGGTCGACATGTATTCAAAAAGGAGATAATTACTGACTTTGCACTATTTAGGTTAACGTATGCGGAACTGCAGATGATATGTAATCACAATGTGGGCGTATATTCAAAAGTTCCGGATATTCTAGTATAATTTACCCGGTAACAGTCTTGAGTTCATCGGTTTTTGAAATACAGATCAATGAAAAAGTGTAATAATTTGGAATACTATGATGTGTGAATGCCAGCGCAGCTAGTAAAGAGGTACCATGTTATCAATATCATAATGCAATTGTCAATTTTAATTCAAAATTTGACTTGCATACACTCCCTTATTTTTTTATTATTTCTCTCTCTGCATTTGCAAAAAAGTTAATTGTGCGTTTATGCATTTCGATCCATGGCTCGTTGGCTTTCCCAGGTTCTAAGAGTATGTATCATGTTGAGACCTTTTGCTTTTAGGCCAGTTGTTGTTATGTGAAATTTGGTGATTTTGAAGTAATATTTTTTTGGCTTCAGTTTCCTACTTCTTTTCGTGATAATTGGTATAGTGCACTGGTTTCGGAAACATATATCAGGAATTGTTGGAGCGATTCGTTACTGTTAGCTACTGAAACTAATTGTTCCACAAAGGGGAAAGCCATTCAGCACCCAGACCCCACAGTACCCATTATTCTTCTTATTAATTTTTTTTTTCTTGTATATTTAACTTCTATTTAAATGCCATCGAGTTTTCTTGGAGACAATAGTCTTAAAAGTAAGTTCAAGCGCAATTATAATAGAATGGTAAACAAGATAAGAATAACAACAGAAGAATTAATTGTTATGTTCTAACTCAATTGGAAGCAAAGATTTGGTTACTTTTCCGAATATTATATTTTTTTTTTGGAAGTCCCTATTAAGGTTGCCAGGTGAATAAAAATATTGTCTCTTAGCGTTTCTTGGAAGGGGCTGGTACATATATTTGGCGGTTCTTGTTATGTTTTCAACGAGGTTATCGACTTTAAAAACAGAATTTTTTGTTTTATTTAGTTCGTGAACTATTATCCTCGGTAAACATGCAAGGTCTTATGAACGTATGTAAGTCTACCATCTCAGAGGTGCTAAAACATGTTACTTTATTCCTGAATTAATTGAAGCTTTCAACCTTTTATGCCATTTCATGTTCGCCTATGCGGGAAGATTTAATAAAATCTTCTTTTCTCTCAATTGGATATTTTCAATTTACAATCAAAGGAGTGGTTGGGAAATAATTTCTTAACCAGTCATGGCAATTTATATTGTCTTGCTGTTGTTTATAATTCCAAAGGCTAATGGGCCAGTTTCTTTTATTTTTTGTTCAAATATTTTTATTTAAAACAAAAAAAGAAACTGCTATCTTGTTAGATTTTTCTGACTAGATGGACATTGAAAAGGAATCGCCTAATAAAAAGGGTGATGGGGGTTTTCCAGCCTACTCATATAATTCTTAAGCTAGTGTCAGGTATATTATCGACAGGCAAGACTATCCAAATCGGATCTTTAATGGGGAAAAAAGTAGCACTTATCCAAGTTTCCAAAAAAAAGCACTAGTTCCTATGAAAAAAAATAAAAATGAAATAGGCGCTAGCGTTCATGTATGTGTTTAGTGAATTTGATGCATGTGGTACCATAAACTTTTGTTCCCAAGGAAGTAAATTCTGCGGGCTTTCTTTCCCATAACCTGTATGAGAAAGGTCTAGAAAGGATTGGTATGTTCTCATTTTTAATTATTTGAAAAAAATAAAAAAAAGACTGAGAAAATAAATTCATTTACTGGATCGATAATGAGTAATTGTGCTGCATACCTGCAGATGGTTAACTCAGTGTAGAGAAAAAAATAAATGATTTTTAATTTGGGAGAAATGTTGGTATCGTCTACTGTAGTTTTACCATTAAAAGTTTTGTTTAGAGCGGGGAGGGAGATAAAGCGTTGGTTTTTAATCTTTCTCCTCAAGACAAGAATTATGTTCAATAGTAATTATGTTCAATTCTAGACTGAATTATGGTAATCAAATTTTTGGAAATCCAATTCCTCTGGCTTTAAGGTTCCCTCTGAACTTGTAATTTATGTTGAGGCCAACATAACCAGTCTGAGAGGAGAGGACCATTAAAACCAGAGATACCTTATATTGTCAATATGTAAATGTATAAATGTAATCAATGTATCAATGTATCAATGTATCAATGTATCAATATATATATATATATATATATATAATTTTGGTGTGTTCACGTGACGTAGACCCAATCAAAATCCAGAAAAAAATAAAATTTCGTTTTATGCTCAGAAATGGCCGTACAAACCCTTGAAATATGAGCTCATAGTGGGTTTGGGCCACGGAGAGAAAACGCGCAGTGGTCGGAGCGACGCAAACCAAAATAAAAAAAATTATATTTTCTTGAATTTTAAAGTGATTTCACCTTAGTGGAAAGGAGCAATTATGTGGGAGAGAAACCTTTCTTGAAGTCCAAACACCTCAAGGAAAACCCAGTTTGTTGTTAAAAGAACAGCTTTTTATTATTTCGATTGAAGTCAGGGAAATAAGTTCTTTTTAAATATTTTTTTTTCATCTTTAAAAAGTACTCTACTAATCTTTCCTTTTAGAGCCTTTGGTATTCGAGCTGATTTCTAGGAGAAAAAGCAAACCATAAAGCAAGCCTAACATATACTCTACAGGAATGTTTTCCAGAACTTTGATTAGCGGCAGCAGATCCGCATTGGTTTCCACCAGAAACTATGCCACTCTAAAGGAGGTTGAGATGAGACTTAAGTCCATTAAGAATATCGAGAAGATCACCAAAACCATGAAAATTGTTGCTTCTACCAGGTTGAGCAAAGCTGAGAGAGCTAAGATTGCTGCTAGAAAGATGGACGAGACTGACAAGCAATTCTACAAGAACGCTGAGACCAAGGACCTGGAAGATGTCGAGTCGCCTAAGGAGCTGGTCATTGCCATCACTTCTGATAAAGGTCTTTGTGGTGCCATCCACTCCCAACTTGCCAAGGCTGTAAGAAGACACTTGGCCGAGGCCCCTAATGCTGATGTTGTTACTGTTGGTGACAAGATCAAGGCGCAATTGTTGAGAAGCCACCCAGACAACCTAAAATTCTCCATAAACGGTGTAGGAAAGGAGGCTCCAACTTTCTGGGAATCCAGCCTGATCTCCGACAAGATCCTGACCGAACTAAATGCTGGTGCCTACCCAAAGATATCCATCTACTACAATAACCCGGTAAGTTCTTTGTCCTTCGAGCCTACCAGCAAGCCTGTGTACAACTCTGAAACCATTGAGAAGTCCCCACGTTACTCTCAGTTTGAGATCGATTCCGACAACCAGGTCTCCCGTGATTTGTTCGAATACACCCTAGCTAACCAAATCATGACTGCCATGTCTGAAGGTTACGCTGCGGAGATCTCTGCCAGAAGAAATGCGATGGACAACGCCTCAAAGAATGCCGGTGACATGATTAACAGATACTCCATCTTGTACAACAGAACCAGACAAGCAGTTATCACCAACGAATTGGTGGATATTATCACTGGTGCTTCATCATTGGAGTAAACTTAAGTTTCATATTTGTCTCTTATAACAGGGCTCCATATTAGGACTTAAAAAAACAACAACAACAAAAAAGTTCAAAAAAATAGAAAAATATATTCCAGCAGAACCCTCATTTTCCCTTTTTTTTTATCACAATCATGTTATTCTTTGTTTGAGACATGCTTATCCTCGAGAGTATTTTTAACCGTCTTCTTGTCACACACAACAATGATGTTTCAACAATAAACTATTGTAAAACATTCGCATTTTGTAAAGGAGAATAGATAACAATAACTCTCATTCAATAATCTTCTTACATGTATTTTACTGTGTATATTCCATTAGTGTGAAACAATTTTTTACTATTATCTGAAAATAAATAAAAATAAATAAAAATAAATAAGGAAATGAATAACATTATATCTTCAAAATTACGTTTTTTGATTTTTTTTTTTTTACTCTGCGCTCATTCTCTCTCTGTGCCTTAAAGTGACAAAACAGCGCTCAAAACAGACTTGAAACCTGAACAGTTTTGATGCAATTATTAACATGTTCTTCAAAGAAATCAAACATAATTGAATTGGCTAGAAATTTATGATTATATAAATTGATGGCTAAATGGAAGGAGTGTATTCATTTCTTACTGTTCCGTTTTACCTTTAATTTATTTATTTTGTTTTATGTATATATATATATATCGATAAAAAATAACAATAATAAAAAAACAATTTACGAGGTTTTAACACAATGCTTTCAATTTCATTACTTTGGTTCTCAATCAAAAAGGCTCCAAGAATCATTGTACTTATCTTCTCTTTTATCAATATATTTCTGACAATATTTTTGTTGGTTGGTTGTTACAGCCCTGCACAAATGGGAACTTATCTCAGTAAATTTGAGTTCCACAAAGAATCACCCATGTTCCCAATTATCAAGAACTCTTTTTTGCACAATCCCAAAACAACGGGGCTGGAATCTATTGTGGTTAAAGTCGGATATTTACATACCTGTGTAGATAAAGTGCCTCGCATCTACAATTTGAAGAACGACACCGCCTCAGAATATTGTTACTCGAGAAAAACAATTGTCAATGAACCCTTATATAAAGACGTGACTTTAAACTTGTTTAACGTCCCTGAGACGTCGTCTAAAAATAAAACAAACTCAACAACCGCAACAACACCAGTTACATTAAACCTACTAGAGTTGGCTCATATTACCTCCACAAAGATAGTTCATCCGCATATATTAATAGCGACAATTGCTCTAAACTTGCTATCATTCCTAGTTGTCTTATACTATTTGATTCCATTTTTACCTTTTAAACCTGTCGTTCAAGAAATAAATATAGCGTTATCAACAGTAGTACTTATGTTATGGTCTTTTGGTGTAATGTGGGAACATGTCGCCACAAAAGCCAACACAAAAATGTTAGGTGTAGCAAGTCTAGGAATCATCAAAACTCATCGCGGTCTAAAAGCTACTTCCATGTCATGGATAGCATTTGTTTTCTTCCTGCTCAACAGTATCATACTCTGGTCTGTGTATATACTACAGCGCCGTATTGAAGACACAGACGTGAACCTGGATTTTAGTATGAATTATAGTACCGATTCCTCTTCCAGCAGCGAAAAACGTGATTTACGCTAAAAGACATATATAGTTATTTTTTTTCGTTTCTACCTTAATTAATGGATATTTTCTGCTACAGTTTTCTTCCTCCTCCTCCACTTCTTTTTGGAATTTATAATATAAATTATTCACAGATAAAAAGACCCCTATTATTATAACCCAATAGTTTGTATATGTGTGCAAGATTCTTCAATTTTTTTATATATATTTTCAATGAATTGATTTACAGTTTTCCTTCTACATTCTTGTTCAGGAATGTTTAGTCCGTGCCTGCTATTTTCTCTCTGAAAAGCTCGCAGGAGAACTGATAAATTACGAAATTTCCCCTGCATCAAAATGCAGTTTGTTTTGGCGCATTGGGGACCTTAAAGAGTATTGAATCACTATGTCTATCATTAAGTAACGGGACTCAGTTAGCAGCAACAAGGGAAATTTAAATGCAGTAAACCCAATATGGATATAGCTTATTTATGATAATATCTGCCCTTTGATGGAGAAATCCTGAAGGGAATCTTGTGATCCTTGGATATTATTCCGTAATGATATTAATATTGAAATTGTTCACTTATTATTTCTTTATAAAGCGTGTGTTACCAATTGGGTGTCGCAAAAACTTGGATCTTCTGATGACCTTTGTATATCGTTTCTTTCCTAAAATGATATTTTTAAAATAGTTTTCACCCAACTTATCATCAGCAAGCCGAGCCTATCAATAGATAGGTAAGAATATCCGTATTATCTTATATTGTAAGAGACAAAAGACAATTTCACTTTATTACAAGCTAAGTTAGTCTTGCCCTATGAGATCATAATAACGATGTAAAAGTTGACCCTTGAGTAATATAAACTACAATCCTTAAAGGGAACTTTCAGCATTCATAATAATTAGGAAGTTGAGCTGAGACTTTCTTACAGATATAGAGACAATTCTTTTAATGGAATGGACTTGTTGAAATATATAACCTTTCAAAACTGACTTACGATAATCTTAAAGATGGGTTATGGGCTACGTTTGTCGGTAAATAATGTAATGGAGCTTGGTATTGTAAATAAAATTTTAATAGTTGACATAAATATACGTAATTTGCACAATATAGACGTAAGCAATATTATATGAATATCATATTGTTTCTTTAATTGCACATAACATAGTAGGTCATTAAATATCATTACGCTCATTATACTGGAATGGCTACTGTATCCCACTTCTGTTTGTCCCTTTTTGCTGATTTTTTAAAAGTTTGCTATCCTTCGCGTTCAATATTTTTGCTTGATTTTTATCTAAAATTTTCCACCAATTAATACAAAACATTTGTACCAAAAATATGAATCTGTTTATTGAATCCCAACCAGTGTAGTGACTTCCTTTAAAATTATCTAGTTCAGAGAAGTACGTTGTGTCGTTGGGTAACACTTGTACTAAAAGAACATAATTAATATAAAAGCTACCATTACTCTCACGCTACTAGCTGCTATTACCTTATAAATCAGTATTATAAAGCATCCATTATCGTCATATATTGAAGTGTACTCTTCCACTTTTATTTCTGCTCTTTTGTTTATCCTTTTTCAATTGAAAAGTGCCTAAATTCAAGTTCATAAAAGAGTGATTGATTGATAAATTACATTAGGGGCAAACGAACGATAAAAATTATAACCCAAACAATATAAGTTCTAAAATGTCACCACCGGTTCAGTTACTGGTGTTTGTGATTGGTCGTATATTTTGGTTACTACTTAGACTTGTACGTATAGTCTTTTACCCAATTCATGAAATATTGTCATGGTCGTTAGGTGGATGGTTCGAAAAATTGGATCAAGAAAACCATATCCGTGAGGATATGTATATCATCCCCTACTTCTTTAAAGCCATATTTATGTATGCTTGGGCTGTAAAGAAGAAAAGATTCCAATGTTGGTACCAATTTGAAGAGCAAGTTGAGTCTAATGGTCACCGTTTACTCATTTCTTATCCAAAGCCATTGAAAGAAAAGGGCGAATTCGAACTGGAAACATTTTCTTACAAGGAAACTTATGACATTGTCTTGAGATTGTCTCATATCTTACACCATACTTATAATGTTAATGCAGGTGACTACATTGGTATTGATTGTACAAACAAACCCTTGTTTATGTTCCTATGGTTAGCCAGTTGGAACATCGGCGCCATACCAGCCTTTTTGAACTACAATACAATGGGTAGTCCACTCGTGCATTCTTTGAAGATCTCTAACATTTCTAAGGTATTTATCGATCCAGAAGCTAGCAAATCCATTAAAGAGAGTGAAGAAGAGATAATGAATACCATTCCAGATATCCAGCTAAATTATTTACATGAAGATGAATTGATGAAAACAGTTACTGATGTCAACTCCCCGACTTTCATACAAAATCCTGACATTAGATCTCCAGAAGGGTTGACTGATTTCAAACCTGCCATGCTGATTTACACATCCGGTACCACAGGATTGCCTAAATCTGCCATTATGTCATGGAGAAAGGCCCACATTGGCTGTCAACTGTTTGGTCATGTTCTTCACATGAGTAATGAAAGCACGGTTTTCACTGCGATGCCGTTGTTTCACTCGACGGCCGCGCTATTGGGAGCTTGTGCAATTTTATCTAAAGGTGGTTGTTTAGCAATTTCCCACAAATTCTCGGCAACGACCTTCTGGAAGCAAGTCTGCATCACCAATGCTTCTCATGTACAATATGTCGGTGAAATCTGCAGATATCTGCTAAATTCACCAGAAACAAAATGGGAACGTATTCATAACGCTAGAGTGGCCTATGGTAATGGTTTGAGACCTGATATCTGGCAAAATTTTAGGAAAAGGTTTAACATTGAGGTTATTGGTGAATTCTACGCTGCCACTGAAGCCCCATTTGCCACAACAACTTTTCAAAGGGGCAATTTTGGTGTCGGTGCATGTAGAAGTTATGGTACCATAATCAATTGGTTTCTGCAGTATCAACAAACATTGGTTAAGGTGGATCCTGAGGAAGATACTGTTATTTACAGAAATAAGAAGGGTTTCTGTGAAGTTCCTAAAGATGGTGAACCTGGAGAAATGTTAATGAGAATCTTTTTCCCAAGAAAACCAGAAACATCTTTCCAAGGCTACTTAGGTAATGAGAAGGCTACCAAATCCAAGGTTATAAGAGATGTTTTTAGAAAGGGGGATGCTTGGTATAGATGCGGTGATTTACTAAAGTCTGATAAATATGGACAATGGTATTTCTTGGACAGGATGGGTGATACATTCAGATGGAAATCGGAGAACGTTTCCACGATGGAAGTTGAAGATCAGTTAGTTGTTGCAAGCAACGACAAAATATCACAAGTTGTAGTAGTTGGTATCAAAGTTCCTAAATACGAGGGTAGAGCAGGTTTTGCAATTGTGAAGTTAAAATCCAAGGATTTTAATGAACAACAAAAAGAACTACTATTGAATGACATACTGATATCTTTAAACCGTACTTTACCCAAATATGCTCTACCATTGTTTGTTAAGTTTGTTAATGAAATTAAAATGACAGATAACCATAAAATACCTAAAAAGGTTTACAGGGATCAAAAGCTGCCTCATGGCTTAGATGGTAACGATGAAATTTTCTGGTTAAAAGACTATAAACACTATAAGATTCTTACTGATAACGACTGGGAAGACATTGAAAACCAAAAGGTCAAGTTGTGAAGGGTTTTAACTTTGAAAATTTATATAGTCCCGACAGAATATCAATTTTTTTGATGTTAACCATGAATATGTAAATTTTAATTATAGAAATGTCTTATATAAATTATTTTACCCATTCCTTATAAATAGTATCCAATATTAAATGATATTAGAATATTAAAATAATCTGATTAAATTATTACATCAGAATGTTACACATAATTCTTAAGTCAGTTTTTGTGAAGCTTTTAGTATGAATCTGCGCAACTAATCGCTGCGTAATTACCCTTTACAGTAAGAATAAATGATAAATGATAAGTTTAAGAATTAGCACACATTTTAATTCTGGAGTTCCCAAAACATCTTAGAATAAACTTTTCAATTAAAAAATTAGCTTCCAGAACCGATAAATAACGTAAATGAAAATTATTGGAACAAAGAAAACTGGGAAGAATTCATAGTTCTTAATACTACAATCAGCAACTAAAGATCGTTGGTTGTTTTTTATATTATCAAAAGTTCCATGTTCGTAGAAATATTCCATCATATTGTCCTTTTCGTCCCACAGCTTATATAGCCATTCAGTAAAGTCCAGTTCGTCATCCATTGGGATATCCTCCAATTTAAAAGCTCTAACGTAAATACTCACAAGTTTTGGATATTTACCTCCTAGAAAAATATTTTTTAAGGAGTAAGCATCTTGACCATATTCAGTTGGTTGAATACCAGAATATCCAATAGTGATATCATAAACGACATCTAGAGTGTTCCGAAGTTTCAACAAGCAAAATCTCAAACCAGTAGATCTTGGGACTAAGACATGGCGATAAGGCTTCCTTCCAATTTTATCTGAATACGCTTCATTTACTTTTCTTGTATGCGCACTCAAATTAGTCCCCTCTGGAAAGAGAATCAAGTTGTATGGCCAATTAATATTATTCTTATCAGTTGTTGTAGTATCCCAAACCTCTTCACCATCAGCACCAACAGATATAGGCTTTTTACCAGCCAAAGGACCACATCCCCTTGAGTCAGCACTCATAACATTCAGATGATTACTCATATTGACTTTATCCTGAGCCCATTTCCTGTTCATGAAAATAAAATTGAAGTTTTCCATACCATAACCAAGGACAGGGATCTTTCTTAATGATCTTTTCAACATGATAAAAATATTGGATGCAATATCACCAGTATAAGCCAACCACCAAAGAAACATCCAATCGGTATAAATTTGATGGTTGCATATTGTGATGGACTTTTTATCAAGATGAGCTCTTAATCTGCCTGTATTTTTGTCCAAATAGAAAGTGCCTTCCTTAACGGAGTCATTATCAGTAGTTATCTCTACCTTACAAGGAGCGACAATCCTCAAAATGGAGGTCAGGATAACAATAAACTGACGTTTTGTATAGTTTAGCAGATTTTGTTCTTCCACAGTATGGTCTCCAAAACAAAATTTTGCTGTCAACTGAATGAAAAGTAATACCACACAGTCTAGAAAAAAAGAGATTAAAGAGATAACAGGAACGACCGTACGTCTCAGTAAACCAGTCTGTCCACGGTCTTTACGCCATGCCATCTTTCAACTTTATTAATAATGTTAGAAAATATAGAATGTTCGTTTATTAAAAAGGAATTAAACAATAAAAATCACTGGGTATGATGGAGCAGCCTAATATATAAATATATTATGTTTAAGGACAGAAGTTAGATTTGATAAAATTAAATATATTAAAAGGATTTACATCTATGCAGGGGTCTTCGAATTTACATTTTTGGGACCGAAAAGAAAATAATGTATAATATTTATCATCGCAAACGCTAAACATCACGATAAATCCAAAAGATTGGGTTATATTAATAGCAATCATTATAATTTCAAGATGACAAGTTCTATTTTAATCATGTACTGATAGTATTTACAAAATATTTATGAAAACTTTTTTTTTATTCTATTCATTTCTTCTTTGGTTTCTCCAGGACTAGAGACACTACTGTATTGCAGGTAGACAAAAGTTGAATAAAGTTCAGAGAATTACTTAGGTTCATGTCAACTGTAGACCACGGTTCGATATGACCGGTATTCGTACTATCAACAAATTCATCTGATTCATTATCAATTTTCGCCAACTTAAAGGCAGGGGAGCGAATTGTTTGCGAAACCATTTCAGAAACTTCAAATTTACTATTTCCCGTAGCATATCGAAGTGAATTCTCTGCATATTGCGTTATTGCTGAGATAACAGCATGAATTGCTGCTCTTTTCGTGAGATTCTCCGATACTTCAGGTGTTTTCATCAGATGTGCCAGGATTGGAATAGATTTACACAGCGCGATACCCTGACCTGGAACAAATCCATCTGCTAAAGCATTACAAAGGAAGTTATTGAACAAGTTATCCATCTGATTCCTCCTTTGTTCTATATCAAATTCGTTATATCCCCCAATATGTAAAGTAACACTTTGTTTTAATAGTTCACTTTCTTTATCTTTTAGACTATCTGGTAGTTCGTCACTATAGATGAAAGCTTCACCAGTGGTAGCTTTCAAAGAGTTTACAGAGCCATAATATTGATTACCAGTCATCTTACTAGGAACTAACTCACTGAAGTTTGGCGAATAGATACTATGTATCCCAGATGGCAATTTCAAAAATTCTTGAAGATCTGTATTTTCTTGAAGAGTTAAATTGTTATAATCTTTTGTATAATACTTGATGATAAATGTCCTATGATTCTTATTTTGTCTCCTACACTTATTATTGTGGATAGTAATGGCTGTCAAAGCATCTCCAACACATTCCCCTGTCACGATTAATAACAGTTTCTTATCAATTTGTTGTAGATAATGCAATGTAGGTAATATCTTGTTACTCTCCCTCAATGTACCTTCATATGCTAAAACACATATATCTTCATCAACAGAAATTAGTTTCTTCTGAGGCAACTCAAGTGATCTAAGGTATTGTTCATTGTTATCCATAATACCTGATGGCAATTTAAAACCTTTTGTGCATTCAATCTCATCATGGGTTTTGTTACCTTTGACAACTCTAACAATATCATCTGAAATTAAATTGTACTGCAATGCTTCCAATACGTTTACTGCTGATCCAAAATCCTTTTCGTTATGTACAAGTTTTTTCACGAGGGCCTTTATATCTTCTATATTATTTACATGTACCTTATTGTTATTCAAAAATTCCCTAATATGACCTAGGGCCAGCTCAAAACCCCGAACGGTATCACGTACTGGATATTTGTTAAAATGGTTCATTAGTTCATAACAAAGCATTGCTGATAATGGAGACATGTTGGTGCCGTGGATATCCATAAATAACCGTAGCCCGATTGTGGCAAGCTTTGATTCCATATTCTGACCAGTGTTACCTTGCTTGATCTCGTTCACTGCATTTGAATCCAAGTAATCTCTTACAACTTTCTGAAATCTAACGCTATCATGTGCCGAAACAAATTGAGGCAACTCTTTATATTTGCTTTTGTAAAGGATATTCCGATTAGCGGAACTAGATTCCAGAATTGTGTTTAAACGATTGATTCCTTCTAGTAATTCTCTTCGACCATTAACAGAACTTAGTGAATATACCGGAGTGTGCAAAGTTTTCAAACCACGTCGTAGCACCCTGCCATTACAAAGCTTCATGGCTTCACAAGTTGTTGAAGACACTGCTAAGGTTATGATAGAGTCAAGCTTCTTGTATTATCTTAAGACGAGGGTTATTTGGTTATTTTTTATTTCAGTCTACTTAGTTTTTTTTATTCGATTTTTATTTTTTTAATAGCTCGATGAGCTTTAAAACGGCATATCAGCAGCATAAAAAGATCAAAAAGATGATTTATGATAGCAGAATAATGATTATAGACGTTCTTATATACATTGGTTAGCAACTAATGTTGCTTTATTAATCATTGTACCAAGTAGTGCACGTACGTTTCACGGCATGCAATGAACGAATATCAAAAATTATCAAATATAATCCATCTAGAACACAAAACAAAAAGGTCCTTGGGCATGATAATATTATTGATGCTGTTATGCAAATCATTAAAATTGTCATTAAACAAAAACAGATATTTATATTTTTACCATAGGAAGTATAAGATGGATACAATTATATAGATACACTTAATTCATGTCAACATCATCTTGGATGGGTGGAATTTCCTCCTCAAGAGCTTCGTAGTTGCCTGCCTCTATCTGCTCTTGAATTTCCCTGTATCTCTTGGCCTCTATTTCCTTGAAACGTATTTTGTGAGGCTCATTCAGCCTTATGCCATCCAGCAGCTCGAACTTCTGTCGACACATAGGACACAATCCCTTTGACGTTGCTGTATCTATCCATCGAACTATGCAATGAACATGGAAGTTGTGGCCACATTTACCTACTACAATAGCACATGACTCACCTGGGTATTTACAGTTGGGACATGGTGCATGATAGCTTGCCCTGCATATACCACACACGTCCCCATCGTCGTCATGTGTTGTTGTTACACCATCTTGTGTGGCTCGGGGAATGTCCCAGCTCCAGTTGTACACAGCATGCACCTCCTTAAGTTCTACTTTCATTCCTAAATCGAAAGCAATTATGTGTATGTGTATGTGCCTCTACGAGCCTTCAATTCAGTTACTGCTAATTTGTAATGGATATAACATATATTTGTTAGCATTTTCTTTTTTGTGATTTGTTTGAAATATTAATAATATTTATCTACTTTCATGTAGATAGAGTCTTAGACTAAAAAATAAAAATGTATAAAAAGTGTTGGTGTCTATATTATTATTTATTGGGCTTTGAAGTGTTTTTATTTTCACTAGAGTTGTGCATCTATATTGCTCAGCGAAATGTTGGTAATAATACTCATAATAAAAAATAGACATTATGAGGATAAGAGAAGAAAAGAAAAGATTCAGTCAGTCCTCTGATTCTTCTTTAGACTCACCAGCCTTAGAGACCATTACAGAAGCGCCAGATTTATTTGTACTCCATTCTTTTAGGAGTGCAAGTAATTGATCCTTCCTGTGTAGTGCATTAATTTCGTCGAACCCACCTCTAGAGACACCTTGAACAACCAAATTCGGGACAGTCTTCCTACCGGTAATCTCTTTGACATAATTGTATAACTCATCGCCGTTTTTGACCTTATCGACCTCCACAACAAAGAATTCAGGGTCCATCCTGTAGTTCTCCCGTAGCAAAGATTTCAAGTTTTTGCTGAATGGACAGTACGATTTACTGAACACAATCACCGGTGCGGTCTTCAAGATACGTTGGTACTCGTCAGCAGCATTGAATTTTTCTTCTTGTATTTCCTTATTCTCCCCTTTTCCACTAGGTATAACTGGTGCATCCGTACCTGTACTTAGTCCGTTGGAACCTTTGTCCTGAACGCTGTTATGTTTTCCAGGAATATTACCGTCATTGCCTAATGAATTTACAAGCAGTTCGCTTGGCAATCGTGTCTTTGCAGGCCCATTGAAAGCAACAACGAAAAACGTGACAAATATAAGAAGAAGAGCCACACCAATCAACCGAACATGTCTTTTGTTTATAATAATACCCATGACTAGATATCTTTTATTTTCTCCCTTTTTTATCCTCTTTAATTTTTTAATTAGTTCTTGCCAATTATAGTGAAGAATACATTCAATAAGTTCTAGTTTATCTTCCCTCTTCTTCTTCTTCTTCTTCTTCTTGGCTAGCAGTCTCTAATCAAGCCATGCCAGATCTTGGAGATGTGACGATAGCAAAGCATTATTTATATGCAATTTTAATAAAATGGTCTCGAAACGGGAGCACGTTCACACTCGGTGTGTGGTGTCTTTAATCATTTCAAAAAAGAAAGAGAAAACCGTGAGCAACGCGCAAATCCTTGACGAGCAACTGCATGAGGATAACGAAACGTAATAACGAAACACATGATCGTATGTTATTTGTAAACTATAAAATAATAGTAATAAATTATATTAATGTCATATGAGGTGGGTCGGGTTGATTATGGAAATGTAATACAAAAAAATGTATAGGAATAAAACATACAGGGATGGGATAGTAAACAAAAAACGAACAAACAAACAAAAAAAAAAATTATGAGTAAAATATAGCAAAATGAGGGTGGAAATGTCTATTGGAGCATTGACTCATGAGTTTCCTCTAGGAAATTTAGACGTTCTTCGATATATTTACACATTGACGCCCAGTCTTCTGCTGTTAACTTCTTATCTAGATAAGTAAATGTACCCTTTCCGGTTTCAAATGGACATAGGTAATTCTTGAACACTTTATAGTTTTCCAGTTCTATATCAAATTTGGAGATAATGCCACTATTTCTGAATGAACGGATGTGCTTGCCGTTTTCGATTAGGTCGTTTTTCTCCCAGGAGACCAGAGGATCAAATTTGGGCAAGTTGCAGTGCACAAACATGACGTCCGCCTTTGACACGTATGTATTTGGGTCTTTGCTGTCTGGTTTGGAGAAGAATTTCCTGAATACTTTGCCATCTGAATAATTTTCATCGTAGGTTATTGGCTTGCCGCTTTGACGCATATTATTGTACTTTTCGTTACTGTCCTGGAATAATTCCAAGTAGAAGGAGTTGTCTTGGATGAAGTCGTGTTGTAAGATCCCAACACCTCGGAAACCGTTATCCTCAGCTCTGAAATATCCATCAACACCTGGTAATGTCTTCACCTGGTAATATGATAGTGAGTAGAATTGAGCAGCTGCAATGAAAGTCTCTTTGTCACCTTCCCCTGCAGCCCTTTGAGAGAAGATAGGGTAGTACCATTTTGGACCATTCACGTTGTAGTACAATGAAAGTAACAATGTCGGGATGTGTTTGGCTTTACTAATTAATAATTGACCAGATTCTGTTGATGGATCAGGCAAGGTACCTTCCATATCATGGAATGGAATATCTGAGAAGTCATACATGTCCTTCGTGTAGACCTCTGGAGGAGTGATATCATCCAAATTGTTACGTATACGCTTGTTTTTGTTGAAAGGCATGTTAGCCACCTCATAAAATAATGGCATCGTAGTTCTTCTCCAAAAATCTGGCCATAGAATCAACCCCGCTGATTTGTATATATCAGAATCAAATATATTGTCGAGCGACTTTAATGGGATGTTGTCAGCATCAAGTAAAATGATATCTTCAAAACTAGATGTGATCAAAGCCAATGACTTAAATTGGTAACCCTCGAACACGAAGTTTTCAACCATCTTTTCAGGAAGGATATCAGTTATGAAAATACACTTCGCATTGTATTTAGGCAACCAGTTATTACAGAAGTTTTCATCACCTTTATCAGTTGGTGGGATGAACACTTCAATAGGTAAGGTAGTTCCAGTGCTTCTAATGGCATTGACCATCGTCGTTGCCATTAGAGAGAACTTTCCACCGCCCACAGTGACAATACCTTTGCCCTTATACGAATTCTTAGGCAGAATTAATTCATTGATCTTGTCGACGTATGACTTATGGGAGTTTTTTAATAGCTGCTTTTCCTGGGCAGACACTTTTAGACATCCACTCAGCTCATCATATGACAATTTCTTCCATTGCTTCGTAGAGTCATCTCTGGCACTAACATCTCCTTCAAGTACACAATTGTCATCGTATTCCCTGGCAGATTGGCCAGGAGGAGAATAGTCCTTCAAGTAGCTGAAAACAGTGTTATAGAAATCCTTTAATTTTAATATATCATCCGCCGTTCGTACGTCCGTTTTGCCAGAGAAATCCAACATTGACATACCGTTCATATTCTTAAACTCCTCGTATTTCTTCCAGTACGCATCCATTGTTTCTGGAGAAAGTCTGCTGGCTATAGAGCCAGAACCATTATCTAGAACCTCCGAAACCACATAAACCAGCCCAATTATACCGATCAGAGCAACTACAAGTTTAACCAACTTGGTGAATCTCTTGTTAACAAACATACGTAATATCCCTATTCTGAAATTATCAGTATTTTTTTTTAACTGTTCCTTATTTTCTCTTCTTGCTGTTGCTGCTGTTGTTATAATCAATATAGTTTTAAAGGATATTCACCCAGTCTTCAAAAATAGAGGTATGGGGATAGATTAGTGCTTTCTGCCAAGTATTAAAAGGGTTGAATAGAATTGTAATTAATGTTTTTACGTGTGGTTTACACTATAATAAATATTCCTCTGCACAGTTTTTTTTAATTTTTTTTTCTCGCTCACAGTCAAAAAAACTTCGAACGCGAACATTTTTGTGTTGCAAAAAGTGCTATACTGGTTGTATTGAATGGCAGGCTGTTTCTTATCGCATACCAATCGTAGTGTCTATAAGGTCATTGTTTGCATTTTATTGTCTATATAAACTGGCTAATCACTACCAAAATTTTCAGACCTTTCTCTTCCATTTTCTTTTATATACATATATATAAATATATATATATATATGTGTGTGTGTAAATGTCTATAAGGAACAGCAGCGTCCCGCCATCCTCAATGGGATGTTGGTACATAGAGCACATAACAACAAAACATTTGGTATAGTATATATGGCAACTCTTCTATCTTTTATTAATTATGCGCCTGTTGATATCATGTGCTATTTTCGTACTCGATTATCATACCTTACACAAGTCATATAAGAATGGTTATAAAAAAGTGGTTATTAATATATTGATTATTCTAGTCCGTTTTTATTTTCGAATCAGCCATTGTTGTATCTATGGTCATGGTTTACTTGGTCTGTGCCCTTAAAACCATTGCCCTTGGTACAAGTTGTGAGAAAACAAATAATTTTAAAAACTTTGTGTGGTAAGACATAAACAAACTACTTCTATAATATCTCTTGCTGTAAATATAACTTATTCACAGTAGATTGGATGTTGGTTCATATCAAGGTGTTTATTTGGCGCACCATAAATCAATATAGTAATTATTGACGTGCTTATCATGCTTTTAGGGAAGATAACAAAATTTTTGCTACTCCGGTTTGTAAACAACAACGATCAGCCCCCCCTGGTCGGTGGGAGTGAAATTGCTATCTAAATTTTGTCTGTCTTGCCTATCTTGATCGTCTTTATTTAAGAAGTCATCACTGGAAACATACATCTTTTAATCTCTTCTACAGTTGGCAAATACAAAGGACTATTGAAAATTATATTACAATGTCAGCACAAGAATATTATGGCGATAACAAGCAACAGGTATGTACCGGAGTATTTGTCATAGAACGAAACTATACAGTTATTTTGGAATTTCACTTTTACTAACTATATCCTTAATCCCCTAGAATTATTATACAAAGGAACTTTTTAGTTCTTTTTTTACTGTTCTGGTCTATATTTTGTATAGTACGCACGTCCAGCAGCTCCACCTCCAACACAAGGACCTGGTGACAGTAATAAAGGTTATTATCAACAAGCCCCACAGTACCAACAACAAGGTCCTCCACAACAAGGTTATTATCAGCAAGGCCCACAATACCAACAACAACAAGGCCAAGGTTATCATCAAGGCCAGCAACCTATCTATGTCCAGCAACAACCTCCACAAAAGGGTAACGACGGTTGTATGACTGCCTGTTTAGCGGCATTATGTGTTTGTTGTACACTAGATTTGCTTTTCTAGATGTCTTTTTAAAAAGGTCCTTTTTTTCTTTTTTGATTAGTTCATAACTACGTTATCTGAAACACATCGAGCACCTTCTCTATCTCCCTGTTACCCAACACTATTATTCTCTTACCTCTTTAAGTTTCCATTTGATCTTATTTTTGCCTTTATTATTGAGTTCTTACAAAGTGGTATGATATCTGGGCGTCCTTTAATTATTAATAACCGTAAAGAATGGCTTCGAGAATTAATAACATAGTAAAATCAATCTTCTTCCTTTTAAAAAACAGAATAAAATTGTAAGATCAGTGAAGGAAACATATTCAATTTTAACTTTCTATAATAATTTAAAACGTTATATTTTCTAATATATTAATAATAAGTACAAGTTTTTAACCTCTGTATTAAAAAAAAATAACAACAAATAATTCTTTAGAGAGTACTGCTGTCAGAAATCTCTCATAACAATTTTTATAACTGGATGCTTTAGTGATTATTTAGGTGACAATTATGATAGTCGTTGCGAAATGGTATTGGCAGTCTAATTTTGATATTATTAATGCTAAGATGCTGTCTTTTGGGTTCATTATTGTAGTTGGCTCAAAAATGACATTTCTTCTTGAGAAAGCTTTAGTTGACTGATAAATTCTTTATGTCTGACCATAAATTCGTACATGTCAGTTATAAAAGGTTGATAGTCAACTTCATTAGCCAGACCCTTGATAACGTTATGTAAGGTGGTGGAAGACATCATATTGCCAGTATCAATAATATTTACTACCTTAAGGAAGCCCATGTAAGCACTACTCTTTTCTTCTATGTTCTCAATTTTCATAGCCTTTTCACTCCATTTCCTCCATGCATGGTCATTTGCGAATGGGCCGTTACTGAATACCTCAGGGTGGGTCATACTGAATCTGCCTATTGTAATCGCAAGATTTTCTAAAACGGACTCATCAGTAATTGTAGAGCTGAGGAAAAGGTCTAACAGAAACTTTGACATTTCCACAATGCAACTGGATAGATCAATACGTTCACTTATTAAGCCAAGACACCAAATTGCATTAATCAAAGCCGGAATACCATTAGCGTCGTCTTCACCTGTGTTATGTACAAGCTCTAACCCTATGATCTTCAAAAAATCTTGTAACTTACTAATAATAATTTCTGGCTTGAAGAAGTAAACAATATCACCTAAAAGTGCATAGCAACTCTGTCTAAGCTCATGTGTTGGGTCCTGCAGACACTCTAATAAAATCTCAAGTAAAGAGGTATCTTGTCCGTTCTGGGGGAAAAGGAGCTCTTGAGATTGTTCACCTAAACCTTGAACAATACCGTCAATCAAATCAATAGAAGTGATCATAAAGTCCTTTTCTGGAACAATGATATTCGGATTTAATTGCGATTTTTTTTCCATTTCAATACAGTGAAATAAAATTCGGCACGCCCTATTGTATACTTGAGGAGCCATTGGTGCAAACTTTTCACCTAACGAAGATGCAACACATGACAGGCATTCCAACAACGGCCAGAGTTCCTTATCATCATCCGATAAAAGCTCCCATTTCTTAATTAGATGAGGCAAAATAATTTGCATGGCATTATCTTCTAATTCACATTTTTCAGCAAATCTTCCTACAGCATCATACAAAATGATTAGATTTCTCTTTTTGTAGAACTGAAAACATTTTTCAAAGTATTTTAACAATTCACTATAAAGTAATGTCTCAATTAATTCGGCGTCACAATTCTCAATGAACACAGCCACACTACTGATGGCTGCCTCTTGAACATCTTTTTTCTTATCCATCAAGGTCAAAATTATTGGCTCTAACACAGGTATCAAAAACTCAACGTGATCCTTCAATATCCAAGGTGAAAACCTACTTAAAGTCCAACATGTTATTTTTCTTACAGGTGCCCAGTGATCTTTTAATTGCTCAACTAGAAATGGAATCAAGACAGGTAATTGATCATTAAAGTAGGTCATACCACCCTCAGCCATTGCACCCAATGCCAAAACAGTAGCCTCTCTAATATACCATTTATCAGAGGTAAGATGCTCTTTCAAAAATGGGAAGGCAACATCTATGACTGTATGGGGAAGAATGTTTGTCAAGACATCTAACGTGGAAGCTGAACATTTTCTTAGATTCCACTGTGTATCAATATCATCATCGCCCTCATCATCTTCATCATCTTCATTCTCGTCATCATTTCCGTCCGCTTTAGCCTCTGCATTATCCTTCTTTTTAACAATTCTAGGAGCAATTGGTTTGATATCTTCATCTTTATCTTCCAGAAAAGCATCATCGTCATTAGAACCTTCCAAGGTAAGAATTGATGATTCATTGTATACCATTTTAGCCAAAAGAACAGGGACTATTTCCGGTATAAACGGTTGAACTAGGTGTTCAGGAATATTTGTGTTCGTGGCGAAAGCATGTAAAAACTCGCACGCTTCAATGGCCACTTTTTCTTCATGAACTGTGCCAATGATGTGCAGCATGTATTGAATAATACCGTTTAGATGATCAACCAATTTGTCAGGTCTGAATTCTAAAAGATTCGAAAAGGCGATACATGTTTGAGTTCTAACTTCATCATCTTCGTCATTCTGGGCTAAATGAAATAATAACTCCAGGAAATTATCTATACGAACAATAAAACTTTGAGTTTGCAATGGGATAATAGTATTGATACATTTAATAGATTCAGCCCTAATTACGGAGCTCATTTGGGGTTCTGAAATAAATTTCAAAAAGCTTTCAACAAGGATTTCAATTGGTTTAACATTACCAGACCATTCCAGCTGAAAGAATTGAGCGCTATCCTCCATGATTTTTGAAAGGGCTTTGATACTGGCCTCGTTCCCCTTAGATGCCAATTCTAGAAGCTGTGACAATAAGTTCACACCAGTAGCATCATCACGATGTTGCCTGTAATATGTTGAAAAAAGAGTTGTAATAACAATGCCTGTCACATTGGATATTAGTACATTGGTATTATAAAGTCCATGAATAATGTAGCTTTTCACATATTCAAGATCATGATTCCCTTTACCAAAACCACCTTTTTCCAACATGGAGTTTTTCAAAAGCATTCCTGCTGTTGCTCTATTGTTCTGTAAATCACTCGGACTGAAATTAGATTTCAGAGTCTCATCAGTCTCACCTTCAATGAGAATATAACATAAATAGTTGAAAAATTCTGGCTGTAATTGGAACTGTTGTAAAGAATCCAGAGCCACTGTACGCTCATCGTGGTTCGGAGACATACAGTGTTTGAGAAGCGTAGCAAGTTGCACAACAGCAACGCTATCGGGCTTCCAATTTGACATCAGTTGCTTATAATTAGGGTCCAAACTACCTCAATATCCTGGTTAGAAATACAGGGAAACGTAAAACTTGTGGAAGATCTACTTTACAGCCATTAGGTTTAAAAAATTTAGTAGTTTTATTATTTTTTTCATTATAAAATTTCATCATTTCAACGCATGGCCGACAGAAATTGAAAAATTCATAGAAAGAATAAAGCTTCGTATTGAGATGAACTCATTGCTATTATGAACTCAGTATTTCAGAATATATGAATTAAGATGGAACGTATTTTTTATAGCATGCAAAGTAACTTTTTAAATAAGTCTAAATTATGTAAACAATAACATAAAAGAAGAAATAGGATTGACACTTATTAAGTGTTTGACTACAGAAAAATCTTTGTAAGAAATGGTATATATAAGTTTTTCTGTATTTTTTTTATGCAGAAATGTCAATGCAGAATAGTTTTGTATGAAGTATAACGTAGGTGGCAGTGTATGAATTGTTGGAACATTTAATATGTTCGCAGTACAAACTATTTCACAAGATCATCCAATTGCTGTAGGAGTGAATCCATCTGCAAAAATATTGGACTGTATAATGCTTGCACTATCGGGTGGTGTTTTCCTGTCTCAGATGTAATACTGCTACCACTCCTGCTAGGCATATTTTTGGACGCAGAAAACGCTGAATTTATGCTAGTAGAAGAACCAAGTTCATGGTTGGCATCATCCATATCAAAAGCATTTTCATCATTGATAGAAGAGACAGACGTATCATCTGTATGTTCATCACCTCCCTCATTACCCTCTATAGGTATATTTTGGGGCTGGCATTCTTCATCTGACTTGATTAAATCAGTAATGTCTCTGACAGCTTTTGATGTTGGAATGGCATTGTTTTCAATTATTTTCTCAGATATTGGGGACTCAACTGCAAACTCTCCTGAAGATGGGGAATATTCTCCGATAGTAGAAATAGAATAGTTGGAGTTGGAGTTGGACATGCCAACGTGGTTCGGTACAAACGGCATATTTGGAGCTTCGAAAACTTTGAAAATGGTATCATCAACCAATATCTCATCTTTTCCACTACCGCCTTCAGTAATTAATGCTTCTTCCTCTCCCCCGTCACTTGAGCACTCAGCCTTTGCAAAATGAGGATCATTGTGATTTAAGTCTTTCAATTTATATGGTTTATGGCCTTCTTGGTTGCTACTTAATTCTGATGCAGATAACGATAGGTCATTCGTGTGATCCTCAGAGCTGTGAGACTCCTGCTCCTTTTCAATTGCATTGTTTTCATTTTTAATTATGGTTTTACTATTTTCATCTATTATTGATGTATTTCTTCCCAGACCATCTTTTCTTAAACCATTAACATATACTGTAGAATCTTCTTCTTTATCTGAGATCAAATCTGGATTATCACTAACTTCATCATTTAGCCCAGAAGGTTGCACGCGGACTTTTTTGATATTCAAAGGAGTCATATTATTGGTACCAAATGACACATCACTATTCACTTCACTAACATCGTCAGCATCAATTATTCCACCAGTTCTATATGGGTGATTTTCTTCTAACTGACCTTCGGAATACTCATCGTGATGATTTAACTCATTCATGTCAATGCTGTCAGATCCACTGTAATCCTCATCAATAAAACGATTAGCATATTCTACAACATCATTGAAGCTTACGGATTTATTGTTCTTATCTGCGGTTTTCACAGGTGTTGAATCCTTCGAACTTCCCTCAACAGAACTTTCGTCGTTTTCATGCATTCTATTTAATTCCTCATCAGATAGGTCATCATAAATCCTTTCTATAGTACCATCGCTTCTGATAAAGGAATGCGTTGACACGTTTTCATTTTTCCAGCAGTTTAATCTTGCCAATCTTTCGGGGAAAGTTTCAAGTATTTCTGCAGGTGCAAAGCCAATTTTCTTATCTGAGCAACGTTTTACGAGCCACCAATATGCATCCTGGTCATTCAGCAATATACATGCCTCATCTTGCTCTAGTTGACAATGAGATGCATCAGGACCATTAAATGGATAAAGCGCATACAATTTATCGGGATCTAATTCCTTAGGAGGTGGTAAAGGACGATAATCTTCTTCTTCCTCCAGAGTATCTTCATCTATATCATCATCACCAAAATCAAGCACTCCTTCATTATCGTCATCGGATGATTCTAATTCTAAGCCGTGAACTCCATGATGCAGGGATTCATCTTCTATTATATCGCCGTTGCTCTCATGATATGTCATGTCTCCATCACCATCTTCCATTTCGTGCCCAAATGAACCCGCACTTGTGACATCAATATTTTTCATTCTTTCCTGTAAGTTTTCTTCAAAATCTGAATCTGAGTAGTTATAAGTCTCATCATCTGAACTACCATCATTAAACTCTAGTTCTATTTCTTCCTCATGCCCATTATCGTTCCCAGCTGGAGGGACATCACTAAGTGGTCTTTGGTACGAATCACTTCCAACAGAATATCTGCTCGATGTCTTACTTATCATACTACTCCTGACAGTCTCACTATGCGTATCTCCTATTTCATTTTTTACCAACTTTCCAGCACCAATTTCTTCTTCCCCTTCTCCTTCCTTTTCCCCAATAGATGGTTCTTGAATATCTCCTAGTTGTTTAGAATCTTCGGTAGCAGCAGGTGTTACCACCACACTTCCCATAGCACTACTCCCATCTGTACTCTCATCTCTCGGAGGCTTCAAACGTAATATATCCTTGTAATCATCAACTAAAGTTGGATCACCGAGAAGGGAATCCAACTTCATACCACCAGCCTTTGCAGCAAAGGACCTTGGTTTACTGAAATCCATCAATAGGAGTTAAAAAGCAAAAAAAATTAATGTATTGAAATGTTATTGTTATTTTGCTCTGAAATAAAAAAAATTAATTAGAAATAGGTAATAGCCAAAACAGGAACTAGTCTTTCTCCAGTGTTATAACCCTTCTTCCCTTCTAACGGCAATCACCAAAATTTGTCAAAATAGTTTGCGAATGATTTATGAACTGGTAAAACTCTCTCCCCAGATAAAAATATCCCCCAATACTCTTCTATTAAAATAAACTGTTGAATATCTAGTACTGGCCAGAATAATATTAAAGATAACTAGAAAAGTCACCTTAAAGGAGATCAAAGAATGGATGTAAAACCTGTAAAAGATTCACATTTCACGATGCTTTTTCTTAATTTGAAAGTGAACCACCAAAAAAAAAAAAAAATGGAAAAAGATTAGGGTTTATTCATTCGTTCATGGTGATTGTAGGGTTTTGTTAACAAAGTTAGGGTTTACGACTAAACCCTAAACTGATGGAGTCATCCATTAATTTTACACCAATACTCATCGTTAATATTAGTGAAATGTGGAATAGTTAATTTAAATGTAGACGTTGTTATATAAAGGGAGACATGTTTTAGTGTAGAGTATTTCTTTGGGCACTATTATTATTATTCAGTTAATTTATTTTTTCTCTACTGTAGCACCAACAAACAAGGCAAGGACTTATATAGCCAAAAGGAATTAAGCTCTCCCATTCAGCAATAACAAATACAAATAATAAAAAAATATGGTTTCGGTTGCAACAACTCAATTGGACGGAATCCTGCCGCTGGTCACCCGTGGGAAAGTGCGCGACATCTATGAGGTTAATGCCAAAACGTTGCTTTTTGTTGCTACTGATAGGATATCAGCTTATGATGTTATTATGGAGAACACCATTCCAGATAAAGGTGTGCTACTTACGCAGCTCTCTGAGTTTTGGTTTAAGTTCCTAGAAAAGGATGTCAGGAACCATCTGGTAGCGTTGGCACCAGGTAAGACGATATTTGATTACTTGCCGGCTGCTCTTGGTGATGATCCTAAATATAGATCACAATTAGAGGGCAGGTCATTGCTAGTGAATAAACACAAGTTGATTCCATTGGAAGTGATTGTTCGTGGGTACATCACAGGTTCTGCGTGGAAGGAGTACAAACAACAGGGGACCGTGCATACAATTCCTCAGCCTCAAGGTCTTCAAGAATCCCAGGAGTTCCCACAACCAATTTTCACACCATCGACTAAAGCAGAACAAGGACAGCATGATGAGAACATCTCTCCTCAGCAAGCAGCACAGATGATTGGGCCCGCATTAACTCAGAAAATAGAGCAATTGGCTATTCAATTGTATACCAAGTGCAAGGAATATGCAAAGACCAGAGGCATCATCATTGCTGATACAAAGTTCGAATTTGGTTATGACGAAAAAACTGGTGAAATCATCTTGGTTGATGAAGTTCTAACACCAGATAGTTCCAGATTTTGGAATGGAGCCAATTACAAGATCGGCCAGTCCCAAGACTCCTACGATAAGCAATTCTTGAGAGATTGGTTGACTGCCAATGATCTAGATGGCAAAAATGATGTTAGCATGCCAGAAGATATTGTCAACAGAACCAGAGAGAAATACATTGAGGCATTTGAGGCCCTTACTGGTAAGAAATGGTCTTTCTGAAAAATTGTTTGTTTAACTTATTATAAAAAGTATATTTTCTTTTTTTTTTCTTTATTTGTAATTGTATACTATTTAAGATAAAAATATTAGTTATGCAGATGCTCGTTAATTACCAAAAAAATTACATAAAATTGTAAAGTTTATAATAGACCCATATGTATTACTAGAAGAACACGCTGATATTTATTTTCTCCAATAAGCGCACTATAAAATGATGCAACAACCAGCTACGTTGCTTCACTTTTTACCTATATCTTGTCCTCCAATGGTAGGCTGGTTTTGCAATAGTTGTAGCGGTATAATTATTTATCGATTCAGGTATATTTTGGTGGCCCTTTTTACCGCTGACAATCTCGCGTGCTCGTTCCTCTACGGCTTTCATAAATTGTTCCCTTAACTGAGACACCTCTTTTTCATATTCTGTAGCCTGCTTCTCTAGAATATTTTCGATGTTTACCAATTCGTTTTCATACGCTAGTAGGTTTTTTTCAAACCGCTCCAATTGTAGTGACTTTCTAGCAGTCCTTACCTGAATATCTTGAAGTAATTCAAATGTTGAGGGCCTAGTCTTTAGATTAACGTCAATCATTGAATGGATAATGGCATTTAAACCTTTTGAATAATAATCAGGGATGTTATCAAATGTACCAGCTTTGATTTTTGTTTGTAATTCAAGATAGTTTCTTGCGAGGAAAGGTGGATGTAAAGAACACATTTCGAAGATTACACACCCCAAAGACCATATATCACTTAAAGGTGAGTAAGGTTGATCCATCAGTACTTCAGGTGACATATAATATGGTGTCCCGACGTAGGTTGTAGCAAACTCAACACTTGTAGCCAATGACTTGGCTAAACCGAAGTCACCAACTTTGACGACCACTTTGCTATAATCTGTTGTCAATTTGGTTTTTCCACCATTTTTATTATGGTTACTTATTTGGAGATTACCTGGGTCACCACCGTCAAGTCCCGGTGCATTATTATTATCATCGTAACTTAGAAAAATATTACCGGGTTTCAAGTCTCTGTGTATAACTATATTTTTCCCTTTACTTGGGGGTTTCATACGATCGTAGATAGTAGTTAGTGATGGCAACTCCTCCCCATAGTGGCACTTATAGAGAGCAGTTAACATTTGTGCCAATATACCCCAGACAACTTTTTCAGGGATATACTTGTGTTCTTGCTTGTAATATTTGATCATCTGGGACAAGTCCCCTCTCGAACAGTATTCCATGTACAGATACAACACCTCTCCGTGTTCGTCAAAGTCCCAATTATAGAACTCCACAATATTCTCATGTTTCAATTGCGACAGAATTGTGCATTCAGCAATCAATTGCTGTCTCTCTTTACTTTTCATATGCCCATACTTGATGTCCTTTCTAACCAGTACCTTCTTCGTGGGTATATGAACTACGCGATGTACTGACCCAAAAGACCCTCTGCCTATCTCCTCAAGTACTTGGTATTCACCCCTCGGGGGGGTCTGCCCTATACCATTTCTGTACATATATGCGGTATTACTATTGTATTTCAGACCCAAAAAACAAAACAAATTTGAATCAATGAGCTATACCCGTTTTACCCAGCCAATAGTTTTCAAAAAGTATTTTAAAACTAATTCGCTAGACCCATCGTCACGTCATATCATGGCTCATCATCACTAATATCGACAGGGCATCTCCCATCGTTATTTACATTCGGATCAAATTTCAAAATTTGACGTTACCCGGTTCTGACACGTTTTAGCTACGTCTAAAATGATTTTCAATATTTTTCCAAATTTCTCAATTCTTATTTGAATGAATTTCGAGATGTCATTCATTATCATTTAATCCAATGTGTTGATATAAGGATTTAGCTATTCTTTGTTGCAACTTTTCCTTCTTCTTTTTTTTTATTGTTAATATTGGAGTGAACAGAAGTATTGATCAATTACTTTTAGCTACTATGAATATTTCCGCATCAACTATCCAGCCACATAGGCGTCTGAAGAAAGTTGAGGAAGACGAAAATGCAGCTACGTTGCAGTTGGGTAGAGAGTTTCAATTGACGCAGATCAATCATCAGGGTGAAGAGGAGGAGTTGATTGCTTTGAATCTAAGTGAGGCGCGTTTGATTATCAAGGAGGCGCTGATTGGTAGAAGGCAGTCCTTCAGAAGAAGTCTACGTAACCAGAATAAAAAGAAAAAGAAGAGGGTGATATCTGCAGAGGACGATTCCACTGCTGTTGAGGAGGATATAAGTGACGATGTTGATGAGTATGATGCGGATGACGATGAATTCATGCATACAGAGACGAGGGAAAAGGAACTGGAGTCGATCGATGCCCTTTTGGAACAGACCACAGGTGGTAATAATAAGGACTTGAAAAACTCTATGGAATACTTAACGAACTTCTCCAGATTTAGAGATCAAGAAACAGTGGGAGCTGTGATACAACTGTTGAAAAGTACGGGACTGCATCCCTTTGAGGTGGCGCAACTTGGTTCGTTGGCCTGTGACACTGCTGATGAAGCCAAGACTTTGATCCCAAGTTTAACAAATAAAATCTCCGATGATGATTTGGAAAGAATATTAAAAGAATTATCCAACCTCGAAACATTGTACTGATTTGGTCATTTTGGGTAGCATTTTCTTGTAACTTTATTACTATATTACTATTGAAAAAATATATATAAACGTTTTCTTGTGTAATAACAAGCAACTATGACTGATTATTTGTTTCAGGGAAGAAGGGCACAACAATGCTTTTTCAAAGCAATAGGAACTTAAAAGAAATACGCTCTGTATTATGGTATGAAAATGCATGGTAAAAATATATAGAGAGAGCAGTTCTATAAATAGGGTATTATTATTGGGTTTGTTTTTAACAGTTTCAATAATAACCCTTCTCTCTTATAAAAGTTTTACCAGCACCGTTCTTCCACCATCTCATGAGACAACTGGAAACTTGCAGACTGATGTTATCATCATCGAATGGATTACAGCGGCACCTCTGGGTAAGCCATACATTTTTAGCCTTGGGGCATTGATGGAACGGTGCATGATAGTAGCCAATATCTTCAAAGTGAATTATTTCACTTTTATTCAATAACAACGAGGCACCAATACTATGAACTGGTGCATCGCCCCATCTTTCATAATAAAATCCTCCTGTAGCATCTAAATACTCAAAGAAGTTGATATATCTTTCACTTCTAAAAAAATTAAGATCACCGATTTCAAAATTAGACCAGAAATGGCATAAGTTATAATCAGAAGAAGATTCAACCGCGGGATAGAAATCACCGATTCTTTCTTTATCAGTTATAAAATCGTATAAGTTATTTTCCGTGTCAATATCTTCCTTGAAATCGGAGACGTATGTCTCGATGGTGTCCCATAATGTTGGGATGGTATTTTCGTACTCGTATAAGGAAATAACAAATCCGTACCTTTTATTATTCATTCTCATAACCTTAAAGGGATCATACGGGAAATCACAATGATATGTGACGCCTGGTTCGACCCTAAAATAATAATCGTATGGCTCCAAAATTTTTTGCCTGAAGAAGTATCCAGAATTAAATCTACACATATTCCGGTAAGAGTGTGAGTTACCGTATAGAACACCTTGTTCTTTCATTGATAGCAGACCTTCCTCAAATTTAGTGTTGTTAATCCATGGGGGTCTATGCCAGTCTCCCCAAGGTATTTGTGCATATTGTGTCTTACCACTTGCCATGAAACTGGTGGCTTCAACGAAATCCTGATCAAATGGTACATCATTCAAAAAGGTCCAATCGTACTGGTATTTGTGATTGAACCTATCTTCTAGTGATTGCATTGCATCCAGTGCCACATCTAATTCCCAGTTTCTCACTAGCATGAGTAAAGTTGCATTTTCACGCTCATTGTCAAATGATCCGCTGATCTGATCTCGATCTAATTCAATATCAATATAGGAGCTCGACGACAAACGTAACGGCAATAGCATATTATTCCTCAATTTGTCTTTGAATTGGTCCTTAACCAGCAAGGATCTCCTGTGAAAATATGTCTCTGTTTTCCTATAATTATAGTAGCATCGCATTAAGCTCAGCCAGTAAGTTAAATTAGGTAACCAAATATAATAGCATATTACTGTCAGTAAACCATAATAACCAAGCAAGGCTAACTTCATTTAGGGAACCTTTTTAGGCTAGTGCTATTTACAACTATTGCACATATATAGAATTCCTGAGAAAGCCCTTCACCTTATACATCTATCTACATTTAATTGTAATTTTTTTTCTTATTGAATCGCTTTTAAATGTATTCTTTCTCTAACATACACATTGAACAAAAAAATAAGGAATAGAAGGTATTTATAAATCTATAGCAAAACTTATTTCAGTAGTTTAAAAAGGGTTCGAAAAAGATATTGATTAATATTAATATACGATAATTTTTTTGTCTTTTGTTTTTTTTTTGGTTTTATTTTATTTCTATCATGTTTCTTTACAATAAGGAAAACTTAGTAAAAAGTTCTGGGTGAGGTTCATCCATCTTTAAAGGAATAAAAAACAGAAATAGAAATAAATTAATAATTTCATACTATTGATAAGATAGTTGTCTTTTTGCTTCCAGCAAAAAATAAAAATACAAAAAAAAAGTTTAGTGTGAGATTAGTTCTCATTTCATTGATGTACAATAAAAGAAAATAATAAAAAAAAGGTGAGCTAATAATTCTATTCTATTTTTTTGTGTGTGTATTGTTTATTCTCTTCAAGTTTATTTTATTTTTCTTTTTAAGTGAACAAAGTACCGATGTCACTTGGCAATTCTTCGATTTGAGTGGAGTAGAATTGTTCCAATTCTCTCAAAGCGGCGACGTCTTCGTTGACGATGAAGTTGATAGCAACACCCTTTCTACCGAAACGACCACCTCTACCGATTCTGTGGATGTAGTTTTCCTTGTTTGTTGGCAAGTCGTAGTTGATAACCAAGGAAACTTGTTGGACATCGATACCTCTGGCCAACAAGTCAGTGGAGATCAAAATTCTGGAAGAACCGGATCTGAACTCCTTCATGATGGTGTCTCTTTCTTGTTGTGGCAAGTCGGAGTAGATGGAAGAGACGGTGAAGTTGTCAGCGGTCAATCTTTGGGTCAACTCTTCGACCTTACGTCTGGTGTTACAGAAGATAACGGCTTGGGTAACGGAGATAGAGTCGTACAAGTCGGTCAAACAGTCGTATTTGAACTGTTCTTCCTCGACGTTGACGAAGAATTGCTTGATACCTTCCAGGGTCAGTTCGTCCTTCTTAACCAAGATTCTAACTGGGTTGTTCATGAACTTGGCTGTGACTTCCAAGACGTCTCTTGGCATGGTGGCGGACAGCAAGACAACCTGGGTGGTTGGTGGCAACATGGTGAAAATCTGGTAGATTTGCTCCTTGAAACCGGTGGACAGCATTTCATCGGCTTCGTCCAGGATGAACATCTTGATGTTGTCGACCTTGAACTTACGCCTCTGGATGTTGTCGAACACACGACCTGGGGTACCGACGACGATCTGCGCGTCTCTCAAACCCTCGGCGTCCTCGACGAAGGAGGTACCACCGATACAGGCGTGGACCTTGATGTCCATGTGGAAACCAAGCGCCATGACGACCTTCTGGATCTGCAGGGCCAGTTCTCTGGTTGGAGCCAACATTAGGGCCTGTGGGGCCTTGATAGCAGGGTCGATTCTCTGCAAAGCAGCAATGGAGAAAGTACCAGTCTTACCGGTACCAGACTGAGCCTGGGCCAGGACATCCTTACCCTCGATGATAGGCATGATGGCACGCTGTTGGATAGCGGAAGGCTTGTTGAAACCGTAACCGAAGACACCTCTCAACAACTTCTCATCCAAGTTCATGTCATCGAACTCGTAGACAACTTTGTCGTAGTTGGTCTCGATTTGAGATTCATCCAATTGGGCCATTTGTTCAGTAGACATCTTGTAATTTTTCTTTGAAATTTCACTGGGTTATGTCTAGATACTTGTATATATTTACAATGTATTGAAATAAAAACTGTATTAAAAGTTGAAATAAAACAATATAGTATAATATAATATAAATGAAAACTTTCTGGATGGGGGAAAGACAAAGAAAAAAAATTTTTTGTGCGTGAAAAATTTGAAAAATTTGAAAAAAAAAGAAACAAAATCACAATTTACGTAGTAAAACGATTTGTCTCGTATAAACGTATATTTTATATTATATCATAGTATATATTATATATTATTATAATAATAGTATTTAGATGTTATATACCTTCTATAATAATAGCATTTTTATATCATATAATATCATATAATAGCATATAATTATTTATAGGTAGTATTATATGTTATATATTCCGGGAATAAATAAAAGAAAATAATATATATATAATAATAGTAATAGTAATAATAATAATAATAATAATAATAATAATAATAATAATAATAATAATAATAATAATAATAATAATAATAATAGTAATAATAATAATAGTAATAATAATAATAGTAATAATAATAATAATAACAATAATATATGATGGGTATCTTAATAAATATATTTTAATAAGAAAAAATACAAGGTTTTATATGCACCAAGTAACATTTGACAACACCATAACAACCTGTAGCAGCGCCAGCTTCTACTAATGTAGATGTAACCTAGACATGCTAAAGTTTTGTACAGTTAATGAAAAAACCAACATTATTCAGTCTTGGGAATGCCATACCTTATGCATTATTGGTACCACATAGTTCTATGTTAATTTATATATTTCTATATAAATTGGACTATATTTTAATAAATATATATATATATATAATAAAATATTTATTTCTCACGTGTAGTCTCTGAGGATCCTAATATATAATTATTATGAATGATATTCATATGAATGTAATATTAATATTAATATTTGTACATATATGACCTGGAATATTTACATAAAATATTCTGGGAATGTCCCCTTTTACGAGATTTTTCCACACAGTATATCGGTGTTTAACTGGGCCTTTCCCCTGAGCATATATAATTGTAAATGTGACAGAAATATATACCTTATTAATACATCAGAAAAGTATAAATAGTACATAAAATATGGCTGCATCTACTACTACACAGACGAGAGTTGGGCTGGCGCCGCCTAAAGTGCGGAAACGGGCTATTTCGGATCCCAATGATTACCAAGAGATGGATGTGTTGACTGATCCAGGGAACCATCCAGACAGCCATTACAGGCCTCACATGTCGCCATTGCGGTTCCGGGTGAGGTCTTATCTCCGCAGGTTTGTCGAGACGCAGTCGCCTTGGCTGTACTGCTGGCAATTGCGGTGTAGGTGCAAATTTCTGGATGTCTACTTCACATACACCTCGCTGCTCGGGTCGCACACATTCTACGTGCTGTTCCTGCCACTGCCGGTGTACTTCGGGTACTTCGAGTTTACCAGGGACATGGTCTACATACTGGGCTACTCGATATACCTGAGCGGGTTTCTCAAGGACTACTGGTGCCTGCCAAGGCCGGAATCACCCCCTCTGCATAGGATTACCTTGAGCGAGTACACCACGAAGGAGTACGGTGCGCCGTCGTCTCATACCGCGAACGCCACGGGCGTCAGCCTGCTGTTCTTAACCGCGCTGCTGGGTAGTCCCGACCACTCTCCACTCGCTAAACTGGGGCTACTCGGTGCGGTCGTTTTCTATTATTTCACTTTGGTGTTGGGAAGGATATACTGCGGTATGCACGGGGTCCTGGACATTGTCAGTGGCTCGCTCGTAGGGGTGTTCTGTTTCGCAATGCGATTAGCTTTCCGCAATCTGTTGAGGGACTGGGAATACGGGAACCACATCTGGTTCCCTGCGCTAAGCGTTCTTTGGGGCCTCTTCACACTCTTCACGCATATTACACCAGTGGACGAATGCCCTTGCTTCGTAGACAGCGTCGCTTTCATGGGTGTAGTCTGCGGTTTGGAGGTCAGCGACTGGTTTATTAGGTACTTCTTCGACGACAAATCGTTTATATACGCTTTCACCACGGAGTACACTAGCACACAACTAGCAGCCAGACTCTCATTCGGAATCCTGCTTGTGGTGTTATGGAAATATGTCTTTAGCAAGCCATTGATATACAGCCTGCTGAAGTTGTGTAGAATGAGAGACGACAGAGCACTAAAGCAAAAACTAATCTCGTCAAGGATGGCCAGGAATGGTAACGTGTGCATCGAGCATGTAGGTGTAGCAGCCATCGACATCCTCGGAAGATTCATCATATACGCAGGCATACCGGTATCGGTAATGCTACTGAGTCCGCTGGTAATATACCTCAATTGAAAAAAAAAAAATAATATAATAAAAGAACAATTATGATGACTTATCACGACATATTAGATTTTATTACCTGTTTGATTTTGTTTAAATTTTTGGCATTGTTATTTTTTCATTATTACTAGAGCATAATTTTTTTTTTTTTTTTTTTTTTTTTTAATTATAAATATATATTTTTATTGAAAGGTTTTTAGCATTATACATATGGTGTGGTAAGTCTATTAATATGTATTTCCTAAACTGTGTTTCTTGCAATAAGGTCTATCTGAATATATTATCTACCAAATTTTGGTTTAGTGCTTGTTAGTCAAGTTCCTCTTCGATGCAAGCGATGCACTCAATGGACCGTAAGTCTTGGCGCACTCCCTATACTCCTTAAAAGAAACAAAAGAGTTTCCTGAACTTCTCTTGATCTGATTGTTTTTTAGAAAACGAATAGCTGTAGAAGCGGTTTGAGCAAGTTTAGTAGATTTCATTTTATTCTATTGTTCTGTTATTTTTTTTTTTTTTTGACAGGTTGTTGTGGAGGAAAGGACAGTATACAGTATATATAAATATATTTTAGTTACTTATTTATCTTGTCTTATATACTCATCGACTCCCGGCATCGACCCTCTCACCTCCCCCTCAGTCTCCTCCTCCCCCCCACTGCATCCGCAGTGTTATCTCTTGGCAGATATATAGAAATACCGGAAGTTAGACGTTCTTTTCATAAAAAGGTCATCGCAAAGGTTCAATATACCTTTTCTGCAAACAAACGACTCAGGTTCGTCGTACTTTGAAGTGCGTTTCGTTGCTCCTTTGTTGCATGGTACGGCTGACCGTGTGGTGTGGTCCAAATGCAATCGTGTCGTGCGAGGGACAGTTTGGGTCCGAGGCAGGTTTGGTGGAAGGTGTGAGCAAAGCGGGGGTTACCTAATGGAGCATCACTGTCAACACAATTAAACAACTTGTATTTGAACCTTTTACTTTCTGTTGAAAGTAAAGTAAAATAAAATAAAATAAAATTCTATATTGGCTCGTGTTAATGGGGGTGTTGTGAATTAACTGCTCTCTCGCCAACAGTATAATGACTCGCTAGATAGAGTGATTTCATAAATCAAAGACTGTAGTAATACAAATATTGCATAGTGTGTTCTGTGCATTTAATATTGTATTTCTGTATATAATACTTGTGCATAAAATACGTTTTTTCACGGTAAATTCTCGTGATTTTTTTTGATTTTTTGATTTTTTTGTTCAAAACGCGTTGAGATTATGAAATTGAAAAAAAAAAAAATAAAACTAAACTAAACTACCTTTAACTAAAGACACAAAGTTCTTTAACTTGTTGTTGCATCTTTTCAAGCAAAAATAAGGATTGACATAACGGTGGTTCTGAATATTCCAGGAACCAAGTCTCTTCATATTCTCTTCTTTTGGTCTTAAGAAAAATATAGGGAAAAAGAAAGAGGTATTCAACTAATAATACTGGAAGAATAATAGCGGTAGCTGATTTTCTGTGTCAATCGAAATATGAGTGAGAACCCGTTTTCTTATGTTGAGAAGGACTTGAATCGTGATGGTAGTAACACTTCTTTGAATTCTCAGGAGAAGGAGATTCTCGAGGCGACCAATGCTGCCATGACTAAGCCCAACCCATCGCTGGAGTACTGTACAATGAGCGTGGAAGAGACTCTTTATAAACTTGGCACGGATTCGAAAATTGGGTTGGCTTCATCTGAAGACGCGCTGAAGAGGAGGCAGTACTACGGGACCAACGAGATTACTGTTGAGGACGATGAGAGTCTTGTCAAGAAATTCTTGTCTAACTTCGTCGAAGATAGACTGATCCTGCTTCTGATAGGGTCTGCGGTGCTCTCCGTTTTCTTGGGGAACATAGATGACGCGATAAGTATCACAATGGCTATTGTCATTGTTGTTACTGTGGGGTTCGTGCAAGAATACAGATCTGAGAAGTCGTTGGAGGCCCTGAACAAACTCGTTCCTCAGGAGTGCCATTTGATTCGTGGTGGTCAGGAATCCCATGTCCTCGCGACAAACCTTGTCCCAGGTGACCTGGTTCATTTCAAAATTGGAGATCGTATCCCTGCAGACCTGAGAATTGTAGAGTGTGTGGATCTATCTATCGATGAGAGTAACTTGACCGGTGAAAATGAGCCTGTGCACAAGAGTACGAAAGCAGTTTCCCGCGACAGCTTTAACGACCAACCGCACTCTATTGTCCCTGTTGCTGAACGGACTAACATCGCCTATATGGGTACTTTGGTGAAAGAGGGAAACGGTAGAGGTATCGTTGTAGGCACCGGTAGAGAAACCTCCTTCGGTACAGTCTTCGAAATGATGAGTAGCATTGAAAAGCCAAAAACTCCACTGCAGCTGACAATGGATAAACTAGGAAAGGACTTGTCTCTGGCCAGTTTCGTTGTTATTGGTGTTATCTGTTTGTTAGGTATAATCCAAGGTAGATCATGGCTGGAAATGTTCCAGATCTCTGTTTCCTTGGCTGTCGCTGCTATCCCTGAAGGTTTACCTATCATCGTCACTGTTACTTTGGCTTTAGGGGTCTTAAGAATGGCCAAAAGGAAAGCCATTGTTAGAAGATTACCAAGTGTTGAAACGCTGGGATCCGTTAACTTCATCTGTTCTGATAAGACTGGTACTTTGACTTCAAACCATATGACCGTGTCTAAAGTTTGGTGTCTCGGAAGCATGGATAATAAACTAAATGTTTTATCGTTGGAAAAGAACACCAATACCAACTTTAAAAACTACTTAACCGAGGATGTCAGGTCTACACTTTTGTGCAGTAATCTTTGTAATAACGCGTCATACTCTAATGAACATGTCAAATTTTTGGGTAACCCAACAGATGTCGCTCTCCTAGAATGTTTAGCAAAGTTTGAACTTACGGATGTCAGAAATCAATATACTAAACTGAAGGAATTATCTTTCAACTCTAAGAGGAAGATGATGGCTACTAAAATCCAGGATAGTGAAAAAAAGGTTACATTGTATGTAAAGGGTGCGTTTGAAAAAATGTTGGAAAAATCTGTCTCTTATGTTACGAGCAATGGAAAGATCGAAAAATTGACAAAGCAACAAAAGGATGTTATCTTCGAGACAGCAAACTCTTTAGCATCCGAAGGTCTTCGTGTACTAGCGTTTGCTAAGAAACCACTGACTGATTCGAGTACAAAGTTAGCTGAAAATGATATTTGTGACATGATCTTTACAGGATTGGTTGGTATGAATGATCCTCCAAGACCATCCGTAAAATTTGCAATTGAGCAATTTTTGCGAGGTGGAATTCACATTATCATGATTACTGGTGACTCTGAAAATACAGCAGTGAATATTGCCAGACAAATTGGTATTCCGGTGATTGATCCAAAATTATCTGTCCTTACTGGTGACAAATTAAATGAGATGTCTGACGATCAATTAGCAAATGTGATTGGACATGTTAATATTTTTGCGAGAGCTACTCCAGAACATAAACTAAACATTGTCCGTGCCTTGAGAAAGAGAGGTGATGTTGTCGCCATGACCGGTGACGGTGTTAATGATGCTCCAGCCCTGAAATTGGCTGATATTGGTGTATCAATGGGTAGAATGGGTACAGATGTTGCTAAGGAGGCGTCTGATATGATCTTGACAGATGACGATTTCAGTACAATCTTAACAGCTATTGAGGAGGGTAAAGGTATTTTCAACAACATTCAGAACTTTTTATCTTTCCAATTATCAACATCTATTGCGGCCTTGTCTCTCGTTGCCTTGTCTACACTTTTCGGTTTGCCAAATCCATTGAATGCAATGCAGATTTTATGGATTAATATATTGATGGATGGACCACCAGCACAGTCATTAGGTGTTGAACCTGTTGACCATGAAGTTATGAAGAAGCCACCAAGGAAGCGTTCGGATAAGATTTTGACACCGGATCTGTTGAAGAGGTTGATTGGGACTGCCACATGTATCATTTTGGGTACTGTGTATGTGTTCGTTAAGGAAATGACTGAGGATGGTCAAGTTACTAATAGAGATACCACTATGACATTCACATGTTTTGTCTTCTTTGATATGTTTAATGCCCTGGCATGCAGACACACTACCAAATCAATCTTTGAAATTGGTGTATTTACCAATAAAATGTTTAACCTTGCTGTTGGTTTCTCCTTATTAGGTCAAATGTGTGCGATTTACATTCCTTTCTTCCAAAGCATTTTTAAAACCGAAAGTTTGAGCATTACTGATTTGCTTTTCTTGGCGTTACTCAGTAGCAGTGTTTTTGTTATTGATGAGATCAGAAAGTACTGGATGAGAAGGAATGCCCATACCGATCCATTACGATATTCGATCGTCTGATTTCCTTAATGATTGATAGATAGGACACTTGTACTTTAGAATTAACTTGAATAGACTATTAAAAAAAGGACAATATAATAATGCATTAAAATAAATAATTTTATGAACTGAAAAGGATATCGGTTTCTAAATGTATACTTAAACAAAAGAAGCGATAACCTGTAAATGATGTACTGTTTAGTGAAACTATTGAATATGGCGTTCAAAATATGATAAGGTTATCGCCTGATGCTTTTCTCAACCTATTCATAACCGCAAGGCCTTTGCCATCCTCTTGGATACCCTCTACAATAATTGCACTGACCTTATCTTCCTCATCAACTTTTCGTAGTAGAGCAAATAAATTTGTTTGGATTTCTTCACCAGAATGACCTAAATTAAAGATTAATGCTCTGTTTTGATCTATATGAAGTGTGTCATTTATACATTTAGTAATTTCATTTTGACAATCTTTTAATAAGAGAGTAGTCAAAATTGCAATTCTCTTATTTGCCAATTCAGCTTCATTATTTTTCAAGAAAATGGACAACTTTTCTATCCTATTCTGTCGGTTCGTATCTGGGCCTGGAATTAATAAATATACTTTTGCAGAAGGTGCGTAGTGCTTGTATTTCATACCGGGGGTTCTGACTTTCTCACCTGCATTGATGGCTTGTTTATTTTCAACTCGGCATGCCTTCCAACTCTCACCCCCAAGTTTAATAATATCTTCGTAAGTAAATCCACCGGGACGCAACAATGCGGGCGGATTACATAAACCATCTACCACAGTACTCTCAACGCCAACTTTACAAGCACCGCCATCTAATATTAAAGGAATTCTACCATTTAAATCATGGTATACATGAGCTGCAGATGTTGGCGAAGGTCTTGTTGAGGCATTCGCTGAGGGAGCTGCAATTGGGGTGTCACTTAAGGCTATCAATGCTCTAGCAATTTGATTAGCTGGAATTCTAACCGCAAATGTCGGTTGATCACCGGTGGTCAATTTCGAAAGTGAGCTCCTACCTGCTTCTGGTACAGGTAATAAAATAGTTAACGGCCCGGGCCATAGCTTTTCAATTAGGGGATGATAGATTTTGGGTATATGCCTCAGCAAGTCACCTCCCTTTTCATAATCATTATAAATTTTTCTGTTCAACTGATCGATAGACGATACATGGCTGATTAATGGGTTATCACTCGGTCTATTCTTAGCCTTGTAAATATTAAACACCGATTTATCGTTTAAAGAAGACCCGCCTAGCCCATAAACTGTCTCAGTTGGGAACGCTACTGTCTCATCAGTATCTCTAATAATAGCAGCAGCTTTTAGTAGTGCACTTTTCGAGTTAGAATCAGAAATCTCAGGTAAAGACCCATCAAGATAGCTTCTTTCACTAAATTTGATAGAGTTGCCATCGACCTTTAGAATTTCAGTTTTATGGGGAACAGACATCATCTTAACAGCTGAACTTAATCTTCTATATATGAGCATACAAAAAGGGAGAGAAATCAATAGTATTGGGGGGAAAATCTGATGCCTATTCTTTAGAACCCTTTACAACCTTACCAATCGCCATAGAATATGGTTCTGGACAAGTCGTAATAATTTATTCTTGGTGACTGTTGTACTAGATCGAATTCTCTAGAAGGATGCTTACAAAATAGTATGGCATATGCGTGCGATGAGGCCGCGATGAGCTCTCAGTTAAAATAAATTTTCAGTCATAGCGTACGAGACACCTCTTTGTCACGTGATCGAGATGTGCTAATTAATAAAAACTGAAGCAGAAGAGATACCCACTATTTGAAGAGTAATTCTCTGTTATTCATTTTTCAGTGGTCTGTACATCTTGTTGGGTATTTTGACCCCTGTTGTTCCATCGTGTTGATTAGCATTTCTTCCCCATTTATATTCGGTAAAATATATGAAAAAGGCTGTCAGCAGTTATAGAGCAGAGATATCGAGGGATAAAAAAAGGCTATATGCTCATCATCGGTATGTGAAATAAGGTTTATATATGCTTTACTGGTTGTATACATGTAGTCTTTAATCCTTTGTACGGCTCCCACGATAATAACTTTTTTACTTTTTTTTTTAAAGGGTTTTGAAAAACTCAAAGCCAGCAAGTGTTAACAACTCAGTAGGTTTTGAGAGCTGAAAGCTGAGAGCTGGCATCCATTACAGAGGAGGCCCTTGATAGCACGGTATTTTCTATTCGGTGATTGATAAACACCATCAATTTGTTTTCACATAGAAAGGTTTTCTGGGGAATACTTTTAGATAAGTTCAGCGATTTCACTACGGAAAAATACAGCACCATGACGGATAGCGATAATTTATTTGACATTGATGATGGCATGGAGGGTGTGGATGACTTCATTTCCGATCCCAATCCATTTGAGGAGCATGCCAATGCCAGCTATGGCACTAATAGCAATAATATTAAGGGTACTGACCAGATTTTGAATGATGAGGGTAGGGGTACTGTTAAGGACTCGCCACCTAGCTACGATAGCCCGCTACATTTGGAGCCGGAGACGGTCATTCCAGATAGCATTAATGCAGGTGGGAAACTACCACCAGGTTTACTCAATTATTACTCGCGGTATTTTCAATTGAATACTGCGGGACTGAAAAAAAGAATAATGTATCCGAAATCATTTTATGAGCACACTAATGATGTTGAAGAGCAGAATTTTGAAGTTGGAGACGATGAAGAAGACGAGGTAAATCTCCTGAGTGATCTATACGGTCCTGTTTGGATAACAGCCTCGGCGGTGATGGCAAAATTTGTAACAGTTGGTATGGTGGAGTTAATCTTAAATGGTATAATTTTTGGTATCCCCAGATCAGCTCTAAGAGACGATTCTTTCATGCCAAACACATTTTGGGAAAAGCAGTTCATCAACCTGATTCACTCGATCTGGATATTCTATGTACACACTTTTGTTACTCCACTATTAATATACAGAGGTTTCCAAAACCATTACGATGGGCTTAAGATGAAGAGCAGGTATGAGATTTGTTCTATTTACGGTTACTCAAACCTTGTGTGGGTCTCCATCGGTGTAATATTAGGTCTATTGGAAGGGTACACCCAGCCAGTTGCTAAGACGACTAAATGGTTAGAATTTATTATTTTTGGTATTGGCATAATACCGGTATATTTCTATATCCTGAGGGAAAGCATGTACAGGATTGAAGGTAGAGTAATTGACTTTGGACAGTTATTGAAGGAAGTATACAAAGTTCCGTTTGTGGTCGTTCTATTTTTGTTAATCGTCTTCTGGCTTATCTATGGGTTCCTAATTCTTTTATAAAAGTAGCCATGTTAATATAACTCATCTTTTTTTATTTTATTTTTTTTTTTTTATTGTTATATAAATGATGCTGGAAAGTAGGAAAGTCGTTAAATGTTTCGTTAAAGTTCTATAGGATATTTTATATAAACGAGATACTGCATATTTGCAGTTTATTGTTTGTTAGGTTAGATAATAAGAAAATAAGAGGGATAAGCTGGGTTTGGAATAGTGTGGGTTTTCGACAATTTGCATGAGAAAACATAACAAAAATATAACAAAGAGTAGTAAATATAACTATGATCTCTCTTTCTATTTTTCCTCTCATTTTTTTTGGCCTAGGGTTTAGAACCATGTATGGTAATGCTAGATGATAATGAATGAATATAAGACCAATCTGAAGGAAATAACATTTTTTTTTATAGCGCCCTGATTTAATGCATGTGTAGCGTAATGGACGATTACAGCGATGCAGCAAAATAATCTGTAGTGGTCATTTTGTAGATAGTGGATTCTTCTTCCTCCAGCATGTTGCCGATGCTCTTTCCTTTCTTCTGGTGGTAATTTATCTTCGTGTAGATGCTAATATCATTTCTGGTGAACCCCTTTGAGAAGGTGCAGTCGCAGTGGGAGATCAAAAGCTCGTGAGTCTTCTGGAACTTTGGGTTCTGTCTGATCTCGATCGGGGTGGAGTTTGCTGTCAGCAGCAGGTTATTTTTCTTTTTCTGGCACGACGAGCAAGGCTGGAACACGATGATCTTGTCTATATGTTTCACGAGGGACCTGTTTGTGACGTTGCGGCTCTTGGCGAGGGAGTCCCGCAGCCCGACCAGGTACTTGTTCTTCTGCAGGTTTTTGGCGCTCAGGAACCGGCTGATCTCGGAGTCCCCGCTCAGGACCTCCTCTGAGGTGAACTCGTAGTGCAGCGACTCCGAGAACAACGCGACGATCTCGGGGTCCTGCACCACGATATCCGACTGCGCATCGCACTTGATCTTCTTCGCCCTGCACTTGTCGCAGCTGGGGCCCACCCTCTGCCGCTTGTTGTTGCTGTTGCCGCCGCTGTTGCTGTTGTTACTGGACCGTGCCTGCGTCTTGCGCGGCTTCGCGGCCAGCTTCGCATTGAGCTTCGGCCTCTTGGTGGCGACCATCGCCAGCTCGTCCAGCTTCAGAAACGACGCGGACATCAGCGGCGAGACCGACGGGGAGGGCGACAGCGACACCGCCGACGAGGAGTTCGAAACCGGCTCCGCCGCCGTGACGGCCTTGTGCGTGAAGAACGGCGCGAGATGGCCCTTGACATTGCCCACCCCCATTAAACTGTAGTCGTACCCTTTGTCGTGGTAATTGACCGGGTTGAGGTTAGGATTGCTGTTGAGGTTAGGCAGTAACAGCGGTGGCAGCGAGTTGTCACGATTCACTACAGTGAAACTTGCGGACATAGCCATTTTTTTATTTTTTTTTAATTTTTCTTTTAGTGCTTTTTTTAGGGTTTTCCAAAAAAAAAAACCTAAAAAAACCTAAAAAACTTTAAACAAGAGAGGGGCAAGGTCAACGGCGTCTATAAGAACCATATCCTGTTATATATGTTAGTACAGTTTTATAGATTAAAAACTAAAAAAAAAAAACACCTCGTATTGATAAAATAAAATAAAATAAAAAAAACCTGGAGATCAATGGGGGGCGAGGGGGGCGATGGAAGCTTATCCCACACACTGGAGTTCATTACGTTTACAGCACACAAGTACTTTAAAGTGCGGCCAGGTTTTGACAAGTCCCACCACTTTTCTTTCTTTTTCTTGGGGGGGGAGGAACCGCTGCAAGGGCAAAAGCAGAAAGAAAAAAGTAAATCCGAATTATATTTTTGGGCCTTTGTCCCTTTTTGTCATAAATGCTCAAAATAATAGCTCGGGGGACGCGCGTTCCACGGAGACAGTCGGCTCATAGTGTTGTACTGTTGTAGTGTCTTATTGTATAACACACAGTGTCCACATGACGTCTTTTTCTGTAAATCTAAGACAGAAATTAGCGCAAAAAAGGGGGGGGACGGGCAGCCGACGGGCCGGCAAGTGGGAAGAGGGAAGAGGGAAGAGGGGGGGGGACGGAGCCGGTTATGTCTTCCCTTGTGCTTGGTTGTCTGAGCCACTTTTCGTGGCGCGGAACGGATCGGGACATGAAATAAACGGAAGAAGTAAAAAAAAACACGGGGGGGGCACCCACGCGTGGGCTGCTGCACGAAAAACATGCGAGAGATTTTTTTTTTGTAAGTTCTCTTTATACGAGATTCGCTAACTCCGAGGGACATGTCCCCTGTACCGAATAGAAAAGCCTCTCTGTCTAAAGATCTGGCTTTCTCGCAGTATATTCCCGTGAACCCTTGAACACCGCCATGTGGGGGCAGCGAGGGGCCGAGGGCCGAGGGGGGAGCGAGAGAGCCCGGAGGCGCAGGGGGGGCCCAGGCGCACCGAGACAGAAGAGGCAAAAGAGACGGCGTCCGCTCCCCTGAATTTTTTGTTATAGCACAAAAAAATAAAAGAACGCTTGCGTTGTACGGAACGGGTCACGTTACTTTTCCCGTCACGTGATGCAAGTGACATGACATGTGATATCGGATAACATTTCACGAGACCAAAGATCGAAAAAAAAAAAATTAGGAAAAATAATAAAAACATTAAAAAAAGTTTCCCTTTTCGTGTCACAATGAGGACAGTATTGAGTAATTGGTAAATACTGCAGTTCGATTTCTCAATTTTTTTTTCAGTTTATAAGAAACTAATAACTTGATAACTTGATATTTAATAAAAGTGTGCATTCTTTTGAAAAGGATAAGCTATGGCCAAGAGAAGATTGCCCGACAGACCACCCAACGGAATTGGGGCGGGGCAGAAACCGCGGCTGGTCCCACGGCCCATCAATGTCAATGACTCGGTGTCGAAATTGACCAAACCGTTTAGAGTGCCGCTGCGGTCAAGGACACTGCCTGCCGCCTCTGGCAGTGCCGCTGGCACTGCTGGCACTGGCGGAACGCAGACTGGATCAAGGTCGCTGAGGAAACGCTCAGCGACGCTGTCCTATGCCGGAATGGATGTGGCGCTCGAGAAGGAAAACGAAAAGGAGAACGAGTCTGCTTTTGCAGATGAATTGGGCGATAGGGTGGTGAAGAGACGCAGGGTCGATGCGTTAAGCGCGAGAAGGCTGTTGGAAGACCCCAACAGGCTCTACTCGATCGAGTTCACCTTGAAGAAGTGCTTCCACGTCCCGATTAAAGGATACATACAGAGACACAGTCTGCCGTCGACCCTGGGCATGAAAGTGAAAGTCATACCAGAACCCAGACCGCTACACGACCCCAGCGATGAGTTCGCTATTGTTCTCTACGATCCGTCCGTGGATGGTGATATGATTATCAAAGACCACGCGGATCATACTGTGCAACAGCAGAATGCGAAGCCAGAGGTTGCGGACAACGCCAGCGGGCCCAAATTCTCACATCCAAGGCTGATGTCAAACGGGTTGAAGAACAAATCTTTGAAGGAGCTGCTGGGCGTATCGCCGTTCGATACCGCGGCCGCTGAGAAGAAGAAATTCCCCAGTGTCCCCGTTGTTATCGACCCCAAGTTGACGAAAATCCTTAGACCGCACCAGGTCGAGGGTGTCAAGTTCCTCTACCGGTGCGTCACAGGTTTGGTCATGAAGGATTTTTTGGAGCAACAATTGGCAGGCCAAGGTGCTCCTTCAAACTTTCTAGCCGGCGAGACCGAAATAGCCACAGATTCTGTAGAATCAAGTCCGGGGACCTCGAAGCAAGGGGAAACTAATAACCTGCCGATTGAAGAAACAGGAGGCGGTAATTCAGACGACGTCATAAAGAAAAAGGGTCGTAAAAGGAAAGATGCTAAGGTCGTTAGCAAAAAAAAACAAAGTGAAAATGATTTTTTAGAGACGTTGAAAAAATCGCAATCGAACAATAGAGGCGCCTACGGTTGTATTATGGCAGACGAAATGGGTCTGGGTAAAACACTGCAATGTATAGCGCTTATGTGGACTTTACTTCGACAAGGTCCCCAGGGCAAAAGACTCATTGATAAATGTATCATTGTTTGCCCTTCCTCCTTGGTCAACAACTGGGCAAATGAGCTGGTGAAGTGGTTGGGTCCTAACACTTTGTCCCCACTAGCAGTTGACGGGAAAAAATCGTCGCTTGCTTCAGGTGCCACTAGTGTTGCAGAAGCAATTAAGATCTGGGCGCAGGCGCAAGGCAGGAACATTGTTAAACCAGTCTTGATTATTTCCTATGATACTTTAAGAAGGAATGTAAAGCAATTACAAAATTGTGAGGTCGGCCTTCTGCTTGCCGATGAAGGGCATAGACTTAAAAATGGGGAATCTCTGACATTTACAGCTTTAGATAGTATTAACTGCCCAAGGAGAGTCATCCTATCTGGTACACCGATCCAGAATGACTTGTCAGAATATTTTGCTCTACTGAATTTTTCCAACCCTGGTTTGCTGGGTTCCCGTAATGAATTCAGAAGAAATTTTGAATTACCCATCTTGCAGAGTAGGGATGCAGACGCAACTGATACAGAAATCTCAAATGGTGAAAAAAAATTACAACTTTTGTCTAATATTGTTTCCAAATTTATTATTAGAAGAACGAACGATATTTTATCGAAATACCTGCCTTGTAAGTATGAGCATGTCATCTTTGTTAACCTCACACCTTTCCAGAAAAAAGTGTATAATGAACTGATAAAATCAAGAGATATTAAAAAGGTGATGAAAGGTGATGGAGGTTCACAACCTTTGAAAGCGATCGGCGTTTTGAAAAAGTTGTGTAATCATCCTAGCCTGATCAACCTAAAAGATGAGCTCGATAACTACGATAAATTGGAGATCCCAGATGGTTACGATCATGTTGGAAGTAAAAACAAGGACGTTCAAACTGAATTCTCCGGAAAGTTTTCTATATTGGAAAGGTTTTTGCATAAAATTAAGACAGAATCAGATGATAAGATCGTATTGATTTCCAACTACACACAAACCCTAGATTTGATCGAACGTATGTGTCGTAGTAGACATTATGGATCTGTAAGGCTGGATGGTACTATGACGATCAATAAAAGACAAAAGTTGGTTGATAGGTTCAATGATCCGGAGGGACAAGAGTTTATTTTCTTACTAAGTTCCAAAGCTGGTGGGTGTGGTATTAACTTAATTGGGGCTAATAGATTGATATTAATGGACCCAGACTGGAATCCAGCTTCCGATCAGCAAGCTCTGGCCCGTGTTTGGAGAGATGGTCAAAAGAAAGATTGTTTTATTTATAGATTTATTTCCACCGGCACTATAGAAGAAAAGATTTACCAAAGGCAGTCGATGAAAATGAGTTTAAGCTCTTGCGTTGTTGATGCTAAAGAAGATGTTGAAAGATTATTCAGTGTTGATAACTTAAGGCAGTTATTTCAATACAACGAAAATACTATTTGTGAGACGCATGAAACCTACCAATGTAAGCGTTGCCATAAAAATGGTCAGCAAATCTCAAGGGCATCGGCAATGTTGTATGGTGATGCTACCACATGGAATCATCTAAACCATAAAGCATTGGAGAAGACTAATGATCATTTATTGAAGAATGAATATAACTTTAACGATATTAGCTACGCGTTCCAGTATATATCACACTAATTTTAGTTACGATTCTTTAAGCAGAAGAAAAGTAATAGCATTAGTGTGCTTATTTTCACATATATATATATATATATATATGTTTATTGCATTAGTTTTTTTAAAGTATATTAATGAACAAACCTTTTATAAAGTTTTCGGGTCTTAAAACAATGAAAAAAATAGAGATAAAATCGAACAAAATATTAAAATTGGGGGAAATAATAATAAAAAAGGTCATCTATAAAGGTTTGATAACAATAACAAGATAAATAATATCAAAAAAAAGATAACTGTTGCCCTTAACAATGGACGAGATATTAGCGAAAGCTGGTTCACAGGCTGTGACATTTGCAATTAAATCAGGTGTTTCAATTGCATCAACTTATGCTATCAAAACTATAACAGGCTTTATTCTAAAAATCCCAAAAGATGATGCAAGACGTATCGAAAAATTGAAGGTGAAATTACAAAATAGGATTGAAATTGTATCGTATGCAATTGATCTTATACGACTTGTTGCAGCAAGAGGGAATACCAATTTAGAGAGTACCATAAAACTGACTAAGGACTTAAAGAATGAAATCGATCAATTTGATGAAAATATCAAGCAATTAACAGGAGAAATTGAAGGCTCGAGGAACTCAAAATCACAAAACGAATCCATTAAAGCTGTAGAAAATTATATCAAGGACTTATTAGATCGTATTGAAGAAGTAACTCCATTCATTAACCTATCTTTGACTACTTCTGGTGCCAATTTATCAACCAATCTGGCAAATAATGTTTCTCCAGGATTGTTACTCTCAGCATCGAACTATGTTATCAGAAATAACGAGCAATTTGAAAAAACTGACCTACAGGTTGGCCCCACCTTTGAGGTAACCTATTTCTCAGTATTTTACCATCTCCCATCTGAGAAACAGCAAAATATTAGAATCACATGGAAGGAAGATATAAAGAGGGGGTTTGCAAATGTTATCAGGAAAGGAAGTAAAAATCATGAGTATGATTACAAATTAAGAATAGAGCAATCATTTGATGATGGGAGATATCATAATACGGAAGATGGAGAAGAAGTTAAGAAGACAATGGAGTATGATATTTGTCAAATTGTCAAATTATTTTTCAGTGTTTCTGGTAAATTGCTGAAATTAGAAGAGAGAGACACACCTGTACTTGTTCTTAAAACTGATAAAAATATACACGGTAAAAAGGATCATGACAATCCATCTATGGAAAATATAGAATGGTTTGCATTAGGAGAATACGAATCCTTAGAGGAAAGTACAGAGGAAGAAGAAGAGGAGAACAGTTCTGACCAGAGCACATCTTCTGAATATGAGGATGCCAATGATTTGGTACGGAGTTCTGAAGCGTCCAGCTCAATCAGTCTATTGGAATATATTCTTCGTTTGGTTTCTCTACAGTACAATGATGAAACTACAATTTTAAATGTCAAAGATGAGCGTCTCTCTATTTATTTACACGATGAGAACCCGAACGGGATAAGAAGTACTGAGAAAGATATCAGTAAAATAGACAAGGAGTTAAGGGGAGTCACTATCGGTGATGCTTAGGGAAAAGTAAATGAAACAGTCTATGGAAAGCTATATAATTTATTGTTCCTGTCCGTTTGATAAAAGTCGTAAAACCTGGTCATTAAAGTATATATTAATTATGTCTATATGCGGTTGATTAACTAATAGATTTATTTTTTTGTTGGCTCATACAGGATAGGTCAACTCTACTCCATTCGTCAAGAGCTCATCCAAATCATTTAGTGTCAGTCCCTGTGCACCTGCATCTTCTAAATTGGTATCGTTATAGTTCTGTTGTAATATATCATGACCTTGAGTCACATTATTATCTATAGGAGAACTGTCTATTTGACCAGAATCTGTTATTGAACCGGTATTGTTCTGGTTATGCAAAATATCGTAGAAGGCGTCACCCTCCAGCTTCAAATCGGGCTCTCCCAGGAACTCCTCCATTAATTTGGCATCGTCATTGCCATTATTAGTAGTAGTCAGAATATTATTGTTATCGATGCTGGGTGGAATATCTACCGGAACTAGGGACGATAATACATTGTCATTACCAATAGCCGTTGATAGATCACCAACGAGGGCTGGCGATGGAGACGTATTAAAAATTTCAGTCCCTTTATCCTTCTTCTGTGCTTTCTTCCGTCTGGAATGGCATTTGCAAGGTTCCCCGCGGATACAGAGACACATATCAAAGTTACCAGTCATCATCATGTCTTCCTCTATCGTGATACCTTTCTCCTTCCTTATTTTCTCCAACTTACTGCAATGACAGCTTCCCGAAGGGTTAACATTCTTCGTCTTCCTCATATCTTTACAGTGATCGCACGTTGTAGCTGGTCTGCCTCGAGGTTTCAGCAGTTTCAGCGGCCTATCCGTATGCTCACATTGCGATGCCCTATGTGACTTTATGCACGCATCGCATGAGTACTTTACTCCATTTACCAAAACCATTTTTTTGTTTTCGTTTTTTTGATCTTTAATATCTGGTTCTTTTACAGTACTAAATAATTATATCTGTATAATATGCATCTGGGATAGTGTTGTTTTTATTCATGATTAACTATTATATATAGTCTTGTTACTACTCACTATTATTTATTATTTGAAAAGCACAAAAAACCATCTTAATTTGCCTTCCTTCATCCCCGCAGAGAAACGCCCGTACAAAACACAAAAAAAACATACAGATCCAGAATTTCTGTCTATTTTTTTCAGTAATTAAGCACACAATAACCTAAACGTTACCCGGTAATTTACCATTTTGTATGCACGTTTTTCATATTTGTGCTGATTTGTGTGTGTGTGGGAGGCTTTGACTTTTTACAGCAAAAATGATTTGTACTGCAGCAAAAAGAGTAGAACAACAACTGCGCACATTTGTTTGAGACAACGAATGATATTCTTACCCGGGGGCGCATTATATTTTGGCACTGTGCATAAATAAAAAAAGTTTGCGCAAGCCCGGAATCGAACCGGGGGCCCAACGATGGCAACGTTGGATTTTACCACTAAACCACTTGCGCTAACGAAACTTGTTAAGACTGGTTCTGAAGTTCTGATTTTGAAGTTTGAAAGCAGTACCAGATGTTTTAATAACCCAGTATATAATTGATCTCAGACTATTGAACTTGTGGCTATTTTTATGAGTGATTGAATGAATAATAAATTATAAAAATAAGAAAATTACATATATTTATATACATTGTTATATTTATATATATATTTTTATGTCGTGGATAATTACTGAGTGATGAGATGCTGTAGTTGCCGCTATTGGGTAATGAGGGGCTATTGTAGTAATACCGACCTCTGCTTTGTTGCGACCACTATTGTACATTGAAGGTACATAGGTAGTTACACAACAGGTGTTTGGTTCCAGTCCGCCAGCTGAGTCCAAGTGGTGTCCATGCGGACCCTGCTGTTTGTTATCGTCTGACTGTTTCATCCAATTTCAGGTGATGAAAAGAAAAGGTGCAGAAGATTTCAACCTTTATAACGCGAATTATAAAATTTTTTCATAAAAATAAAAAATGTGGACTCGGCGCTAGTGCATTCAGATCTGATTTTTGTGTCTAGCGATGATACCAATAATGCCTCGAACACACAAATAAAACAAAAACGACAGTTAATGACTAAACTCCTGAATCGGTGACATAAATAGTGCCTACATAAACTTTATTTAGTTTTTCTTTGGAGGTACCTACTCTTAAAAGTACACATCAACAAAACAAAAATCAAACATACAGCTGTATTGAAATCATATAAAAAAATACTATAATTCAATACAACATAACAAAAAACAAATCATTTTAACTAAATATTAAGTTTCAAATAACACTAAAAAAGTTAGTGTTACACGGTTCAGTTACTACAAGTTTTCATTCGAAGAACTTCTGCAAGCTATGAGTCTGTCATACAAAGAGGGCGATATCGCTGTACCTGATCAAGGACGCTCAACAGAACCTGTTGATGGCGGAAGGGCAGGAGGTGGTCCTCCTCCAGACCCTACCCCAGACCCTCCTACACCGGTGCCTCCTACAACAGAGGATCCTTATGTATGTATATTACCTTGCCTTGGCAATCCGGGCGAGGGTCTGCTACCAGGCCTTCTATGTCAAACCGATGGCACTAAAACTAAGAGGGTTCCAATTACATTCGAAACAGTCGAGACTCTGAAAAAGATGCCATTGGTGAAAGCTGTTCGCGGTAATGCTATTCTAGATAGATACGAGAGAACCGTTAATAAAATGGCAGAGAAAGAGGGGATCGTTGGGATCGTGTATAGGAAGCTAGAGCCGTTATGCTCAATGCTTGATTATGTGGTTAATAGTGTTTTATTAAAGCTTTACCTAGTCAAGGTAATAATTAAAGGACAAAACGAGATTCCTCCTATAGAGATAGACCCTTACAATAATCCTCTTGTCAATAATCCTCCCAACAACAATACTCCTGTCAACGATGCTCCTGTCAACGATGCTCCTGTCAACGATGCTCCTGTCAACGATGCTCCTGTCAACAATACTCCTAGCTTCAGAATAATGAATGGTGAACGTGGTCAATATGCAGTCATTCAATTCTAGTGTGCCACCAGGCCCCCGTCCGACACTCCTATCGATGGTTCATATAACTTCTTTATATCTACATACTATATATAATAATATAATAAACTAATATTATAGTACTATAATACAATAATACAGTCTACCATACTACAGTACTACAATACTAACACAATAATATAATAATACAATATACAATATACAATATACAATAATTCGACAAAAACCAAGGGGGCCCCCTTGGTTTGAGGGAAAATGGGGCATTTCCCTACGCGGTTTTCTAAGCAAATTTCGGGCAAAAACAAAATTAAGAAAATACACAGACAGTGGCCAGATCGTGGTGCACGACGCAGTCAATCAATATAGAGCAGCATATTGCACTGCTGTATACAGTGGCTACACTGTATCTTCACCAGGGCAAAAGGCAGCTATGGCACAATATTCCGTGCTGCTGCACACATAAACAGACATGCTTAAATACATACTCTTAAATACAAACAATACCGAGATGCCCAAACACGAAAGCGCATGTGAACATAAAGATCATCAACAACGGGCCATCGCAAAAAAAAAAAAATTTTTTTTCTTCAAAAAAAAAGTAAGAAAAAAAGCCATGTGTTACGAAGAAAACACCGTAGCAGATCATTTTTTTGCCCATCGGTCTGAAAAAAAAAAAAATGAAAAAAATGAAAAAATATTTTTTTTTTAATTTGACGTTCTACGGGCGGTTCTGAGGAATTTATTAAAAAAAAACACAAAAAAAAAGAAAATTTTTTTTTCAGAGTGAAAAAAAAAAGTGAAAAAAAAAATTTTTCTCTCTTACTTCCATCACAAGTATTTAAAGCAGAATGATATATTGAAAAGTTTGCTGTTTTCCTCATTGCTGGAATCTTTGGCAGATATAGAAAGCATCCAAGATAAATTCCAAGAAAACTATGACTGACTCTGATCAATCTCTCAAGGTTCTAGAGGAGCTTTTTAAGAATTTGTCTGTTGCTACTCCGGACAACAGGGTTGTTGCTGCGCAGGAGGTTGCCTCGTTCCTGAACGGTAATATCATTGAGCATGACATTCCGGAGCAATTCTTTGGTGAGTTGAGCAAGGCCATTTCTGATAAGAAGACCGCAGCCAACTTCCTAGAGGCTGTAGCTCACATTGCCAACGAGTCCAACCTTTCTCCATCTGTTGAGCCTTTTGTCGTTAAGCTGGTCCCTGCCATCTGCGCCAAATGTGGTGACAAGGACAAGGACGTCCAGGTCACTGCATCCAAGACTTTGATTGCTGTTGTCAAGGCTGTTTCTCCAGTTGCCATCAAGGCTTTGTTGCCTCACTTGACCAACTCTTTGGAGACCACTAACAAGTGGCAAGAGAAGGTCTCTGTTCTAGCTGCTATCACCGCTTTGGTTGATGCTGCTAAGGAGCAAGTCGCTTTGAGAATGCCTGAATTGATCCCTGTCTTGTCTGAGACCATGTGGGACACCAAGAAGGAGGTTAAGGATGCAGCTACTGCTACCATGACCAAGGCTACTGAGACCGTCGACAACAAGGATATCGAGCGTTTCATTCCACAATTGATCGCTTGTATCGCTGATCCAAAGGAAGTCCCAGAGACCGTCCACTTGTTGGGTGCTACCACCTTCGTTGCTGAAGTTACTCCAGCTACTCTGTCTATCATGGTTCCATTGCTGTCCAGAGGTTTGGCTGAAAGAGAAACCTCTATCAAGCGTAAGGCTGCCGTTATTATTGACAACATGTGTAAGTTGGTCGAAGACCCACAAGTTGTTGCTCCATTTTTGGACAAATTGTTGCCAGGTTTGAAGAACAACTACGCCACTATTGCCGACCCAGAAGCCAGAGAAGTTACTTTGAGAGCTTTGAAGACTTTGAGAAGAGTCGGTAACGTTGGTGACAACGACGAATTGCCAGAAATCTCCCACGCTGGTGACGTTGAGACTACTCTAGGTGTTATCAACGAGTTGTTGAAGGCTGAAAATGTTGCTCCAAGATTCACTGTCGTCGTTGAATACATTGCCGCTATGGCCGGTAACCTGATCGACGAGAGAGTCATTGACCAACAAGCTTGGTTCACTCACATCACTCCATACATGACTGTCTTCATGCACGAGAGAACCGCTAAGGATGTCTTGGATGAGTTCAGAAAGAGAGCCGTCGACAACATCCCAGTCGGTCCTAACTTCGATGATGAAGAAGACGAAGGTGAGGATCTATGTAACTGTGAATTCTCCTTGGCTTACGGTGCTAAGATCTTGTTGAACAAGACTCAATTGAGATTGAAGAGAGGTAGAAGATACGGTCTATGTGGTCCAAACGGTGCTGGTAAGTCTACTTTGATGAGAGCTATTGCTAACGGTCAAGTTGACGGTTTCCCAACTAAGGACGAATGTATGACTGTCTACGTCGAACACGACATTGACGGTACTCATGCTGACACATCTGTCTTGGACTTCGTTGTCTCTTCCGAAGTTGGTAGCAAGGAAGAGATTACCGATAAGTTGGTTGAATTCGGTTTCACTGTAGAGATGATCAACATGCCAATCTCCTCCCTATCCGGTGGTTGGAAGATGAAGTTGGCTCTTGCTAGAGCTGTCTTGAAGAACGCTGATATCTTGTTGTTGGATGAACCAACTAACCATTTGGATACTGTCAACGTCGCTTGGTTGGTTAACTACTTGAACACTTGTGGTATCACCTCTGTCATTGTCTCTCACGACTCCGGTTTCTTGGACAATGTCTGTCAGTACATTATTCACTACGAAGGTTTGAAGTTGAGAAAGTACAAGGGTAACTTGTCCGAATTCGTCAAGAAGTGCCCAACCGCTCAATCCTACTACGAATTGGGTGCCTCCGATTTGGAATTCAGATTCCCAGAACCAGGTTACCTAGAAGGTGTTAAGACTAAACAGAAGGCTATTGTCAAGGTCTCCAACATGACTTTCCAATACCCAGGTACCACTAAGCCACAAATCGAGGATGTCTCTTTCCAATGTTCCTTGTCTTCAAGAATTGCTGTCATCGGTCCAAACGGTGCTGGTAAATCTACTTTGATTAACGTTCTAACTGGTGAATTGCTACCAACTGAGGGTGAAGTCTACACTCACGAGAACTGTAGAATTGCCTACATTAAGCAACACGCTTTTGCTCATATTGAGTCTCATTTGGACAAGACTCCATCCGAGTACATCCAATGGAGATTCCAAACTGGTGAAGATAGAGAAACCATGGACAGAGCTAACAGACAAATCAACGAAGACGATGCTGAAGCTATGAACAAGATCTTCAAGATCGAAGGTACACCAAGAAGAATTGCTGGTATCCACGCCAGAAGAAAGTTCAAGAACACCTACGAGTACGAATGTTCTTTCTTGTTGGGTGAAAACATCGGTATGAAGTCCGAGAGATGGGTTCCAATGATGTCTGTTGACAACGCTTGGTTGCCAAGAGGTGAGTTGGTCGAGTCCCACTCCAAGATGGTTGCTGAAGTTGATATGAAGGAAGCTTTGGCCTCCGGTCAATTCCGTCCATTAACCAGAAAGGAAATCGAAGAGCACTGTGCTATGTTGGGTCTAGATGCTGAATTGGTTTCTCACTCTAGAATCAGAGGTTTGTCTGGTGGTCAAAAGGTTAAGTTGGTTTTGGCTGCTTGTTCATGGCAAAGACCTCACTTGATCGTCTTGGATGAACCTACCAACTATTTGGACAGAGACTCTTTGGGTGCTTTGTCCAAGGCTTTGAAGGCTTTCGAGGGTGGTGTTATCATTATCACTCACTCTGCTGAGTTCACCAAGAACTTGACTGAAGAAGTCTGGGCCGTTAAGGATGGTAAGATGACTCCATCTGGTCACAACTGGGTCACCGGTCAAGGTGCTGGTCCAAGAATTGAGAAGAAGGAGGACGAAGAAGACAAATTCGATGCCATGGGTAACAAGATTGCCGGTGGTAAGAAGAAGAAGAAGTTGTCTTCTGCTGAATTGAGAAAGAAGAAGAAGGAGAGAATGAAGAAGAAGAAGGAGATGGGTGATGCTTACGTTTCTTCCGATGAAGAATTCTAAACTCTTTAGAAAGCATAGATTTTTTTTATTTCAACTCCCACCAAACTCTTCTTATTTACGTTTTTCTTTTCTTTTTTAACCCCTTGGTTCATGATGTTTAATTATTACTACTTTTCTTAATTTATTTCTCATAGGAGATTATACATTTTATATTATTTTATTATAATTAGGTATCTATATGTTTTTCATCATCTGTTGTACTATTTTGTTAATAAAATATAGATAAAAGTTTTATAAAAAGAGAACCAGATTTAAACTATATTCATTATTATATTTTGCACTTACTTCTACATCATAATAAAAATATACAAAAAGGTTAGATATTATTATTTTCTTTTACTACATCCCAGAATACGTCATACTCTATTAATTTCCAGAAAAAAAGCTATACCCCGAGAAACTTGCAAAATTAAGGTAATTAATTACAAGAGACATCGCCGCAACAAACATCCCATACTGCAAGTATAATCCTTAATTCGAAAACGAATAAGAAATACATCATAGTCTCTCCCCCATAGTGCTGCCCCGTTTTGAAGAAGTAGTGACCCATTTAGTACTCACTAAAACAAAAATAATAATCAAATTTGCATAAATAAGGATAACAAAAAGATGTCAAAGCTTTTCAGGTTATATGAACATCAGTTAAAGATACGGCCGAAGTTGACCAATGCCATAATGACTGGCGCATTATTTGGTATCGGTGATATAGGTGCACAGGTTTTCTTCCCAAAGAGTTCAAACCAACCACCAACCGCACAGGATATAAAATATACAGAACCGTCATATGACATTCCAAGAACTGTGCGGGCTGTCGTTTATGGTTCGATGATATTTTCTTTTATCGGGGATAAATGGTATAGGATATTAAACAAAGTTCAACTGAAGGGCAGAAATCCTACTGGTTGGGCCAATATGGCTCTAAAGGTTGGCGTGGATCAGCTCGGATTTGCACCACTAGGTTTGCCTTTCTATTTCGGATGTATGTCACTACTCGAGGGGAAAGGACTTTGTGCAGCTCGGGAGAAGATAAAATCACAATGGTGGGATACCTTGAAAACTAACTGGTGTATATGGCCTATATTTCAACTAGCAAACTTCTCATTGGTGCCTGTACAACACAGACTGCTAGCAGCCAATGTCGTGGCCATTTTTTGGAATACCTTTTTAAGCTATTCAAATTCCCAAATTGGGCCAGAAGACCATATGCTGACAATACAATACCCACCTACCGTGCAGTGATAGTCATCGTAGGATCTACGCAAGAGGTTACAAAATTCATGCTGATACGATTTAGATAAGAAGAAGGTGGCCGTAATGCTTTCTTTTATGTTTTTTTTTATAGATAAGGTTTCTCTCTTCTCAGGGAGTAAATATTTAATTTCATTTAATTACGGTTAAAACTGGTTCTCATTCATTCATACATCATTATTTTGATATACATTCTAATTTATTAATTTGATAAGAATAACTTAAACAATTATTTTATAGCCCTATATTTTCTGAAATCACATTTATTTGTCAAGGAACTACGGAAGACGATAGAACTTGAAAAATGTAAAAACATCTTTTACCATACCAAGGGGATCTTAAGAAATAAACTAATAAAAGCTGTGAAGGACCTTAAAAATTAAACATCCTAACAAGGTCTCTGAAAGAAATATGCTACCCACGTTGATAAGGAACCTTACGAGGCCACAAGGAGTTGTAAGGAATGTAAGACAAACTCGATTTTATAACAAAAGGTGGGTACAGATCTTTGTTGCAGGGGCCGCTGGTGGAGGTATTCTATATGTTACCAATGAAGACTTTCATAACAGCGTAAGACATGGCTACCATACGATGAAGAGGATTGGCGTGGTGACTCAGGCCTTGGGAAGATGCGTGTATCATTACAAGAAGGTCCTTTCACTTAATGAGACTATCGACAATGAGAAAATTAAAGATGAGAACTTAAGTAATTGCCATTTAAAAGCCGCCAACATAACATTGAAAGCGTTAGAGATGAATGGGGGAGTGTTTATTAAATTAGGTCAACATATCGGAGCAATGACGTATATTTTACCCTTGGAGTGGACTCAAACTATGATTCCGCTACAGGATAAATGCCCAGAGTCATCAATAGAGGACATTAATGATATGTTTGTTAAAGAGATGGACGGAGATGATCTAGTTTCATACTTTGAATGGATAGAGAAGGATCCTATTGGAGTTGCGTCTCTGGCACAGGTTCACAAAGCTAAATTACGTAATGGGTCAAAAGAGGTGGTTGCAGTTAAATTTCAGCATCCTCAGTTATACGAACATGTATCAATAGATGTCAAGCTTACCCAGTTTGTCTTTGATGCACTTGATAAGATATTCCCGGAATATTCATTGGTCTGGCTTGCGGACGAGCTACATAGTTCGATATACGATGAAATCAATTTCAATAAAGAGGCAGAAAATGCCAAACTAACTACAAATTTCTTTTACAACAATCCGAAATTGAAACGCTCTACTAGCATAAGGATCCCTAGAGTAATTGAACATAGGGCGAGAGTCCTGATCATGGAGTATGTTGGTGGTGCTAGGTTAGATGATCCAAAATTCCTAGACCTTCACCATATCAAAAGGAATGAAGTATCTGAATCACTGGCACATATATTCAACAGTATGATTTTCACTGATGGTGCTGGGATCCATTGTGATCCGCATATGGGCAACATCTCAATCCGCGCGCAAGAACCGACAAAAAAAAACGGGTATAAGAATTACGAGATAGTTCTGTATGATCATGGGTTATACAGGTACCCCGACTTAACTACCAGAAGAAATTACGCGAAATTCTGGCTGAGTCTTCTGGACAGGGACCAGCGCAGTATGAGGAAGTGGAGTTATGAACTTGCAGGTATCACTGACGAGGAGTTCCCGCTTTTTGCAGCTGCGATAACAGGTAGGTCTGTGGAGAAGGCACTCAACTATGATATCAACAGCGTTAGAGATAACGATGAGATCAAGGTAATGAGAGAACGCATGTTCAACGACGCGCCAAAACCTAACACAAACACATTTGAACCAATCGAAGAGAACAGGGTGTTCAAGCAGTTGATGCAGATTTTGGCACATATCCCTAGAATCGTGCTGCTGCTATTGAAAACCAATGACCTGACCCGGTTCCTGGACGAGTCCTTGCAAAACCCGCTGGGCCCAGCAAGAGGCTTCCTGATCCTGACCACATACTGCAGCAAACTAGTTTATAACGAGGACCTGGAGTTGGCACAGAACCTCTGGAAAGCAGGTTCCTACGTCGCTGCCCTGTCCAAGTACGCGTCCGCATGGTACAAATACATCTCGACAGCCTACATACGAGTGAACGTCTACGATTCCATACTCCGCGCACGCGATTTCTTCCACCGAAGGGAAAGGACACATTCCGCCAACCTGTAAATAATAAGGTCTCTCTCCCCCCCCACTTCTATAACAGGAAATTGACACTGGACCCTTGGCGTAAATTCCTTATACTATAATATTCTAACAGAAATTATATTTCTATATAGTCGCAAGCAGCTTCGGTAACATTCCTGTACGGGGAATGTTCCTTACTTACTTTCTTTCTTTTTTTTTATTTCCCCTTCGTTTAGGCCCTATTTACCCCAGAAGATCCCGCACAATGTACCTGGAATCTCAACGAGCGTTGCATCGTTTACAGCAAGTACTGCTACGGGCGTTAGTGTGCGTAAATGCAGAGAATAACGTATTTGCTGCGACGATTCTTTGGGCTTCCATTGTTTGAAGTCTAAGAAAAAAAGTAACGATGATTTTCTCGAGGAAAAAAAGAAAGAAAAAGAAAATAGTGATGAGTTTCTCGATAGAGAACAATGGGAAAGTGCTTAACGGCAAGGATATTCTATACTCAATGCGAATTCAACGAAGGTATTGGACCTGTTGAATATTATCCATTGGATCTTTCGAACCTAGGTTTTTTTGGGGGAAGGCAATAAAACGAAACATTAATAAAAATAAACATAATAATAAAAATAAAAACTAGAGCAAGCTATTAATTATAATCCACCCAACGTCTCGGAATATATACCTAATTTTTCATTTACGTTATCTTCTTTGGCTTGTTGAGAAACTCTTCACCCCACTGAATCCACCCCCCCATTTAATCCTGGCAAACTACTCGTATCGATCAAGAAATTAAAAAAAAAATTGATTTATAATAACAGCACAGAGTCTGCCTTTTATTGTATTTTTTTTATTAAAGGAGGATATAGACTTTTTATTTGATACTGACACTTTTTAATCAATTTGAGGGAAAAAAAGAAGTTAAACAGGTTAACTGATGAGTGCTATTCAACAAAACGGTAAGAAAAAGAGGAATAGAATTCCTCTTAGCTGCACCATCTGCAGGAAACGTAAAGTAAAGTGTGATAAAACTAGACCTCATTGTAATCAATGTACGAAGACAGGGGTGGCACACTTGTGTCATTACATGGAACAGAATTGGGCACAGGATGCCAAGAGGGAGATCACGAAGGATAACGAATTGAAAAATTTGCGAGAAAGATGTAAGATATTGGAGGAGAAACTGGTTCGATACACACATAATCCCAGTTCATTGGGTTCGACAGTTGCAAATTCGCCGGTAGGTCTTACAACTAATTTGAGGGAGACACCTATTAAACTGACGGATAACACAGCTGTAAAATTGGAGGACAACATGGTAATAATAAATGAAATTCAGACGGAGAAAATCAGTAAGGCCCATGACTATGACGAACTGGATTTAACTAGACAATTTGATTTGTTGCACATTAAGACCAATGGAACAATCCATCTGGGTGCAACTCATTGGCTTGCCATTATGAAAGGAGATCCATACTTGAAACTGTTGTGGACACATATTTTTACGATGAGAGAGAAATTATTAGAGTACTATACTAATGGACCAGCAGGGAAGAGGAAAAAGAAGTCCAAAAAAGTGACCAAGTACCCTGTCGATTATTCAAAATTCAAAAACATGGAAATGTCACAACCTTTCGGTCAGTTACCGATGGGTCCCCCATCTTCAAAACCTACCAGCAATGAATCTGAAAATAGAAATGGGATGTGCCCTGTTAATCATTCTGTATTTTCACAGAACTCTCCTCCTCAATACATGACTACAACGGGCTGTTCTGGCACATTTGGGCGTAGCAAAAAAAATCTCGATAACGGTACCAAAAAGAAGTGCCCAATAAAAAATCATGCTGACATGGGTGGAACCAGACTATCTAGTGTTTCGCTCTTAGATCACGCAAAATTAGAGGATAGAAAACCTCCTGGTGCATGTCCCATAAACCACACAGATGTGACTTTTGCAAGACGGCAAGGTACCTGTCCTATGAACCATACTGATATGACTGACTTAAAGCCCTCAGGTACGTTTCCATTAAATGATGATGGCAGACAGCAACTAGATGGTGGACGTGTTCCTCAAAATGACAATTTTCAAGGTTTAAATTGTCCAGTTTACCGTTCTAAACCGTCAACGCCTATGAGCGATCAACAATTAAGCACAGGTAAAATATTATTAAAGGAGGAAGTTGTAACCCAACTGTGCAAAATGCTTCCTCCGAAACGGATTATTATGCTTTATATCGATATTTTTTTTAAACACTTCTACCCGGTTATTCCCATTCTTGATGAACTGAATTTCAAGAATCATATAAATCAAATTTTCGACCTTCATTTGCTAATTTCAAATTCAGCCATCTCTTCAGATCCTGAGGCTGAACTGGAGCCGCTTTCTTCCATGAATCTCAAAAAACCTAGCGATTATTGCAACTTAGGTATTCTAATAGTAATTATGAGATTAGTGTGGCTATCATTGCCAATGAATATTTGTAAGATTGATATCCAAAGCCCATTATTATCACAACTAAATTCTAGAAATTCTACTGTAAAACAGGAAAATGAGACAGATACTTTGGCATCGAGTCTGAAGCTAAAGGATGAACTCCAGTTGTATAAATATGAGGTAGATCCAATAGCCCTTGATCTAGTAAAAAAATCTCTAATAAAGTTTGATGAAATTTCAAGTATTTCAAACACAAACGTCAGCATTGCTACAATCCAATTTGCAGTTTTTTTCAAATTTTATCTTATGAATTGTGCGAACACTGGAAAGAATACAACCAAGTCAGGTAATTTCGATAATGAATCTCACCAAATTCTACTCTCCAGTATTATGATGATGGCATTTAGTTGTGGTCTTCATAGAGATCCAGATAACTTTCCGCAATTAAATGTTGTTAGTTCAAACCTAACCACCGATAACAGCAAAACTAATCCGTCAGTCACAAATATTAGAGGGAATACTACAACAACGCCGAATCAGGGTTTAAATAAGGATAGTCAGGGTTCTACTGAAAGAGCGAAACATACTTGGAGAAAAGTTTGGTACTATATTGTTAGTCTTGATGTAGAACAGTCCTTGCTATTGGGTTCACCTAGGCTGCTTAGAAACTTAAACGATATCAGTGATACCAAGTTACCATCTGCCTCAAAAATAGATTATGTTAAGGATATAAAGGAACTGGTAGTCATCAAGAATTTTACATTATTTTATTTGATTGATCTCTGTATTGTTGCAGTATTGAATCATATGTTAAATATATCTGTTGCTAAAAACGTCAGGAAACGTGAATTAGATGAGCTGATAACTAATTTAAAGCACTTGACTAGTGGAGAAAAAGGAATTAATGTTGTTATCAACGCGTTGATTAATCACGGATTACTGTCCACGTCAGAAGTTCCGATCGGTCTTCAACAATTTGATGATATATATGATCTTCCAAAATTGGACGAGATATTACAAGAAAGTGGAACGAGTGAACCGACTTCTTTTGATACGTTTTCTAATCCCGGGTCTGAGGTTGATAAAAAATTGGATTTACCCCATGAGGCAACATCAAGGGCCCTATTTTTTTCAAAACATATGACTCTTAGAATGTTGATCTATCTTTTGAATTATATTCTTTTTACTCATTATGAGCCTCTAGGATCTGAAGATCCTTCAACTACTATTCTGGCAAAAGATTATGCCCAACAGGCTTTGAACTTTGCACTTGATGGCTACAGAAACTGTATGATCTTCTTCTCTAGTGTGTCAAACCAAAAACCATTATTCCAATATATGAATGTGGTTATGTGTTTCCATAGTTTGGATATTTGCCATAGAGCAATTCAATTCATCGTTTGCTTGATTCTAAGGGTAAAATGTGGCCCACTTAATGGTATGAATGAAACTCATACCATATTTGGTATTAGCGCCTCTAGTAGTTCAAACAGTAGCACTGTTGAGGATGAAATCAATGAAGAGCTTGCTGTTAAAAAAGGGAATCCACAACAAAAGGATGACGAATTATTAGAAAATATCAACTTGGATGTATCAGATGGCTTAGCTGAAAAGCTCATGTCACGTATGGTGTTATTTAGACAACTTACGGAGAAGTTATCACACAAATATCCATATTCTATTAGAATGATGAAATCGACTAACTTCTTCATCTCTTTGCTAACTGCACCATCAGGACCAATTGGATCTAAGGGTTCAGGTAAGAGCCATGGTATAGGCAAGCTCATGATGTCGAATTGGAAACATCCTAAAATCTCGAACATGTCAGCCTTGTTGTCAGGTGATTCAAATGAAATTAATAAGTGTCCAGTTTATCAAGATTCAATTGGATTCATGCCTAACAGGCCTAATTCTACTCCACTAACCTCTCTTGGTTCGATGAATAACCTTTCAGCTAATAATTTAACAGGTGGACAAAAAATAACCACTCAATTGCCACCTTTAAGATCATACCAGCCAATTACTTACTCAAGTAGTCATATGAGAGCTTCATCAAAGAATGATAGAACCTCAAAGATATCCCTACCAGACAATTATGCGCATAAAACCAATTTGGCACCATCACCCTTATCCCCAGTTGTAACACAAATCCAACAAACTACTCAACAATTGCCGCCTTTACAGCAACACCAAACTCCTAGATCTCCGGTACCATTTTCAATGCTGAATTCCACTCCAAAAGTGCAAGCTTTTACCGAAAGAGCGTCTCCATTAAATCCGGGAGGCACTACACCACTCGCCTCATTTAGTAAGATGTCTGACACTCCTACATTTTTAGGTTTGCAAAACCAGGATGAATTACAAGCTGATCAATTACCTCTTCCACCTATTTCGGTTGCTAAAAACAATGTTACTTGGGGATCAACTCCAGAATCTGAACAAAGTAGCCATTTAACTCCAAATACAACCACATCCACTTCTATGGAATCTCCAGATTTTGAAGATTTTATAATGCAGAATTCCAATTTTAATGGGTTACTAATAAATCCAAACAGTTTGGCAGAGGCAATGGGCGGAATTTCAAGTAGAGATGATTCAGTGCTAAATTTCAATACCTATTCGGACACGGGCACAAACACATCTGGGAAAGAAACACCAAATGGTGGGCTGTCTAATACTTTCTTCCCAATGGAAATGTCATCAACAGATTTTCTTCCAATCGATAATTTTTCCATTGACGGATTTATGGATGCCTCTAATTTAAATACTGGTTCAATCTGGGAATGATCCTGTACGATAACTAATAACATAGATCTTTTAAAAATTCTTATATAAAATATAACATTATTACTTCTATAGATGTATTTTTTCTTAATGGTAATGTAAACTTACCAAGTATTCTCGCTTGATAATTCTTAGTCAATGCATATACAACAATACGGAAATTTGTACTATCTTCAAATAAGAATTGTCAATAGCCGGCATTACGCAGTGTCAAATCTTCGTAATTAACAGCTTTAAAGGTCACCAACTGTGTGGTAATCCAACTTCATTAGAAATTCGAGTAATTCAATCCTTATATTTTTTGTTTCCTTCTCGGAAAGATTAGCCAGATCATCTGATGAAATAGCACGTAATCTTGAAACCAATTTCCGGGCTTTCCGTGAAGGAAGATGAGATCTGATACTTTGAAAGTCCTCAGTACTTATACTCTCATCACGTTCATCATTATGATAACTTTCTTCCTCGTCCTGGTAAAGTTCACTTCTGCAAAGATGATCATTGATTTCACCATGGGGCTTCTGGAAAAATAAAGGTGTCGAAACTTCTTTATCTTTTACGGCTGCACTTTTTACTTCATTAAGAGTAAATAATGAGGAGTTAAATATTGGAATTTTTAGTTTTGAAACCGGATTATGTCTCTTAGTAATCTGCTGTCCTGAAACCAATAAATCGTTGTCGAATTGGGGATTTTCGATGTCTTGGTTCCTAATATGTCTCATATTGTAAATAGGAATTTTATGAAGGGTTTTTTCTATAGTTGAACCAGAAAATTCAGTCTCTGTGGGTACATACCTGTTAATTTTTTCTGAAGATTTTTCGTCTTTGTTTTGTTTCTTGACATAGCCTTTGAATATGGGAATGTTTACTGTAAGTAATGGGTCCTCTACATTATTATATTCAAAATCAGCCTCTTTAGATGTAGTGATATTAGAACTAGCTCTGATCGGGCCCTTAACTTCATTATTATATGAACTCGAACTAAATATACCCCTTTGATGGTGAAGTCCAGCTGAAACATCCCCCTTTTTTATTTTTTTACCTTCATTAATATTTGTTTTGTCAAGTTCTTCTGGATTATTCACTCTAATATGGTTAAATTTATGTGCTTCTTTTTCTGTAGGGTTATTCTTTAGTACACTAGCCTTATCACCAACTGTAAAGCAGCCAAATTCCGAAGAACCGGTGTCAGGAATGATAGCATTGCCATTCTTGTTCTTTTCCCTATTTGGTGGATCATTACTGTCCAGAGTTTTCTTCCTATGTTGCACCTCTGCGCTTTTAAGATATCTTAGGTTCCAGGTACTATTTTCATCCTCCACATTTTTTCCTTTTCTTTCTACTCTATTATCAATCTGAAAATCCGCAAGTCCGGTTTCTTTTTCAACATTATCATTTTTCTGTTTGATCTCAATCTCATCATCCTTGACATCGATTATCACGATTTCTTCTGGGTTTGAGGCTGTCATTTTTATGTTTTGATTAATTCTGGTGTTACTATTCTCAGCATGAGGTTGAGTATGAACAATCTTTACTTCCATTGTGGTAGACCATTTAAATAAGTGGTTCTGCAGATCATTGAAACTGCTACAATTCCTGAATTTACTAGAACAAAATTGTTGGTTCTGTGTGAAACCGCAACTGAGTTTGTATAAGTATTCAGATACTTCATCCGGTAAACGAGCAACAAACTGAGAAAAGAAACTTATATCAACTTTCTTTCTATTAGAGAAGACCATATTTATCATTTTTGAAAACGTTTTAATAGCATTATTTTGAGTTTTCATGTCATTTGTATTGTTCAATCCAACAAAATAATCGAAAATTTCATTCTTACATCTTGCTATCATGGTGACCTTTTCCTTATGAACTAGTAAGTTGATTAAATCAAGCGATTGATCCACAGGTTTGGATTCCAGGAAAATTCTAATAAAGTCGGTTAAGTTAACCTTTGCTAACCCATCGTCGTCTATTGTCAGTAGTACTTCAGGTGGAATGAAGAAAAGCTCATCAACCGGTGACTTCTCGATTCTTTTAAAAAGATATTCAGTTGTTCCCTCTAGCAAAGGCTGATCCTTTACGCGCAAGAAAAGCTCCGTACATTTTTTATCAAATATATATGAAATCAAATTAATTTGGAGCGACTTTCTTTGATTATCCAAAGTTGATCCATCCCCGTGTAAAAAATGATCATTAAAAATGTCATCCTTATAAAACTCTAAGGTTTCTAGCATATCAAATCGGATCATACGATCAAGCATTTCTAGCTTTACTTCATTCTTTATGAAAGAGAAATATGGCAACAGTCTAATAAGATGATCCTTAGATAAAACAATTCTTAACAGAAGGTTCCGTTTTTTTATGGATGATGCAGCTATTAAATTTGGGTACTCAAATATTAATCCCTTTAGTACGTTCAATTTTTGTTGATCTGGAACAAGTTCAAAAATGTAATCAAATACAGTTAAGTCAGATATTTTTCCGCATTTTTGTAACAACTGCAGCAAAACAAATATATCAGTCTTAAATTTGGCTCTGTATAGTTCCAAAAACGACACTAATCCAACAGATTTCCAAACGTTGATTTGTATTATATCCTCTAAATCCACATTAAATCCTAGTTTTTCAGCGAGGTTAAAAAAGTTGGAAATGGTTTCGGCTTCTCCTATTTTTGCAACAATTCTTGAGTACATCAAAAAGTCGTATTCATGAACAGTTTCTGCTAGCAATTTTTTCCCCACCCAGTCAATTGCGCAAAGGTCACAATTAGTATCCTGTAATGATAAAACACCCTCCAAAACTTTTATACCAGACAACTGTTCTTTATTCGTTACTTCTAATGTTTTTTCCACAATTGAAACCAGTCCTCCATTAATCTGGGAAATAAATGGTTCAAACGACAAGATTACATTCCGAAAACCTGTAGAGGTGGAGCTAAAAATCTCCTCCTTGAAAATAAGTATTAATGATAAGATATCGTTACTTATGGAGTTCATGATGTCTTGATCAGTAATGTACGATTTGTATAATGAAGATAACAATGTTATCGCTTTGAAGAGAGCGTTAGAAGATTTGTCCGAGTTAGAAAGTCTGGCAATGAATCGCATAGTGAGTTGATGTGTAAGATTGTAATCTAATTTTTTCTCCTGTATCAATAAGGGTAGCAATATTTCATAAAACTGATCAGCAACTTGTGAGAAAACTGAAGGTGGAATAACAGCAATATCTTCTACACGAATGCCTTCAGAGGCAATTACCTTGATCGGATGCAAACCGCGGTACGATTCGTCTTCCGATCGACGTCCGATTACGGCTAGAAGTGCTTGGATACATTCAGTAATCAATTCTTGTTTATTGGGATTTGACGACCTGACCCCCAGTATTAAATCAAATAAAGGCTTCCAAAGATACAACAACATTATAGTCACAGATTCCTGATTACCTCGTTGATGGCTTATAGCACATGTGGAGAATATGTAATCATTCAATAAATAGGTGACACCTTTCAGAATTGAAGCTTGTTCAATATCATTTATCACTATTTCTATCGGTTTTATTAGGAATGATAGTAGAGTGATCAAATCGTGACTCACCAGGTGCCTATTATTACTTATACAGAAAAGGAAAATACGCCATACTTTTAGTGATAATAAACGTCCCTTAGGTGATCCTGTTTTCAAGCACTCAATGTTCAAGTCAATCCATTTCTTCCCCTCCTCTGTAAGTAAAAATGTTATCCTGTTCTTATTATTAAATAACAATCCCATCAATGCCAGCCATAGATCCATAGCCAGCTTATATTCTTTTTTGTCGTGAATAGTATGGTAAATATGAGACCTTAATAAATAACTGACGCTAACTTCAGAAATATTCTTGTTTTTATCTGATGAATATGGAAAAAATGACTTATGATAAGCCTGTGGTAGAACTTCTACAGCCTTTGCGATCTGAAGGCATTCAAAAACCTTTTCATGGCCTGCAGGATGATCTATACACTTTTTTAGTAGTTCTAGCAGTACAGAAATAGACGCAAATCCAATTTTTGTGGAAAATTGATCGTTCGAGAACAGTATTCTACATATTACCTCTCGCGGCAACCATGATATGATACTGGCAATCATTTTTTTGGGGAACTTAATTAAGAATTGTTTTATTATCATCAATTTTTCACAGGTGATATTCGTGCTTTGTATTTCCCTCATATTTGACAATGCCGCTATTAGTTGGTCAATTTCCTTATCGTCCAGAAGTTGGGTACTAAATTTTTCTTCTCTTAAAAAAGTTAGTTGAGTATTAATCATTATTTTGTTAGAGTTTTTATGTTGGAGAGCTTCAAGACAACGGTGAAATATTTTCTTCAATTTATCTGCTTGATTGCCATTATTAATCAAATATTTTATAATTTTATAGCAGCTCAATATATTTGTGAACAATTTCATAATTTGAACATAAAGTCGTATACTGAACGGGTCTTTCTTATTTTCATTTGAAATAAGTTGTGCCTGCTCCTCTTCTAGATGTGGAATACAGATTTTAATGATTTGTGGTATCTGTTCTATTATATATAATACCTTTTTATCAACTATCTCGCCGGTATCGTTTAATGATCCATTAGAGATAATATTATTCAGTGATGCATAAACTTCAAACTTCTTATCTGCGTAATCTTTTTCAGTACTCAAAGACAAAATTTTCATACCTCCATTCATCAACCTAAAGAATTCCTGGATATTCTGTGAATCTGTCATACTGTGGATTTCACCACTAGCCCAGAATCGGAGATTTTCTGGATCAACTTTCTGTTCTCGAGGTAGTTGCGAAGAAAGTATATTTCCCTTGCTCAATGAAGTGCGATGTGCAGACTCAAATGCCTCATTTTTGACAGTCGCTTTTGAGATATTTCGTAGTATGGATTTCTTGGGTTTTGAAAGAGGAGAAGGCCTTGGCGTAGAGTTTCCACTTTTAATTTCGGAGTCATCAACTACATGATCTGAAAATGCCACGGACTTCGATGATGGGGACTCAGCTGCTTCCGATTGACTTAACAGCGGCCGTATCTCCAGCGAGGTAGAGGAATCCAACTCAGATTGTTGAGAAGCCAATTCTGTGACAGAGAAGACCCTTCTTCTCTTTACTTGTATTTCATTCGAGGCACTAATCCTTCTAGACCTCCGCGTTGGGGTGGGAGATGTTGTAATCTCCGGATGAGAGGCATCACGAGACTCCACGGTCGTATCTGGGCTACTTAAGATTCTGTCGCGTCTCAAAAGGATCTCTAACTCTGAACTCTTGTTAGGTATTGGGGACTTGGTAGGTTTGCTTTTTTCGCTCATATGTTTATCTAGTAAATTGAGCGCACGTGACTTACCTTTCCTATCTTTCCCTTGCATTGCATTCAAATCCTAGTATTAATAACTTTTTATTTCCACCACCTAATAACAACAAACCTGTTTAATATACTAGCGATGCCCTATAAAGAATAAGAATATTTAAACTTAATCCTTATTGATATATTGTAATATGTATAACCAATTTATTGGTTTGTTCTATTTTGTAATACAGGGAGGTATTCCTAAGTAAAATTTTCCAGTGATCTAACGGCGGATTGGACAAATCAAGTAGAAAATCAGCTTTTAACTTCCTTAATATTTCGAAATATGGTAAAGATTTTCTTGTTTGACAGGTACAGACACTACGTTGCAATGTTTAAAATCGATATATCATTGCTCTCCAACGCGAAAATGCAGTGCGATGGCATCACAACGCGAAGTTTTTATTATTTTTTTATCGATAATCTCTTTATCACGTGAAATGTTAAAATTGGTCAATGCAGTTATTGATGGTGAAACGGCCAACTTTAGAATTCATTGATACTATTTTACAATGGATCTTCATTATAGAGAGTAAATCGAAGATATGAGGTGTGCCTATATATATATATATATATATAATACTCCATTATAAAAAAAGCGGGAAATAATGAATCAATCGTACCTGTTGTTCACTCGTGATATTTCCCTGCAAAGTAGATGCCAATCCGTATTCCCTCGTATTTGGGACCGTAATATATGTGAATTTGTAGACTCTGTCCATTTTTCAAGTTCATACATGAACATCAGATGTGGCTGAATTATAATGTTTAATCTTCGGACACGGACGTAAAGGTACGCTCTCATTAAATCGATATTAAGACGTCTCATGCACTCTGCAATGCACACGGTGGCAGATCTCGAGACACCTACCATACAATGGATTAATACTTTGCCACCGTTTTTATAGCAGGAATCGATGAATTCTAATGAGTTATTCAATTGCGTCATGATAGGATCCATACCGTTGTCTTCTAAGTTTTGGATCCAGCAAACTTGGAATCCATCTTTCTCCACTATTTTGGTTTTTGATTTATGACATTCCTTTGTTCTCTTGATATAGTTGTTGAATACCCAGGACAACTTCTCCCCAACAGAGAGGATGTGTGTGATCCCTAAACTCCTCAATAAGTCCGGTCTTTCTGCATGTTCTAAGGACCCCAGGTATAAATAATCTAATATTTGTGATGGTAGTGGTCCCTTGAGATTTGTAAAATTTGACGAGTCTGGTAACTTGAATAGGAAAATATTGCTGAACATCTCTGGAGTTATTGTTAGCCGCAGAAGTTTACTTTTCTCGCCAGTAGCTCTGTACACCCTTAAGGATTTCTCGTATTTATTAGCGTTTGATCCCCGTAGGGGACTGAATTCCCTGAGCAAGGATTGTAAATGGCCAAGTATTTGCAGATCTACATTAAACAGAAAGAAGGGTCTGTTATATTCCTGGTGCAATTTCAGCATCGTATCTTCCAACGGGAGATCCCATAAAAAGATTAGATACGATATAAGTAATACTGATGTCTCAGTATACCCGTCGGTACAATATAAAAAACTACTATAGCTGGTAGATTTATGGATCTGGTACATTAGATAGCAAGTGTTAAGGATAATCTCGACAGAAGATATGTTTAATTGTCCCAGTGCCATAGTACCGCTTGAAGGGAAATCCAGAATATGAGCCTCCTTCAGTGTGAAGGGTTGCCCTGTACTCTGAAAATTGAGAATGGAGGTTAAGCTTGATTCTAGCCTTTCGAATGTCGGTAGTGCTGATGATTCGTTACACTTGACAAACAGGATCCACTGGTTGTTGGTGTCTGGTAAACGGTACAACCTGTTTATATTAGTTAAATTACTTGTGTCATAACCGGCGTTATCTACTGTTACAATAGTTCTGTGAATAGAGGGTATATCATATGAAGCTCTTGGAAAAGATGGCAAGTTATTTTGTAGCTTCAGTGAATATTCCTTCCTATAATTGACATTATCGAGTTTATTCCCCACCCATATAGCACCGTCTATGTCACTGGCAGAGGTAAACATTGAGAGTTCACAGTTCTCGTGGTATTTGAGGTCATTATCCCAGGTATTAAACTTTAGAAGATCATATGAGGACACCAGCTGGGCGTGTCGCGACTCGTTCTCTGATTGAACCACTTCTCCGACATGCTGTAGTGGTACCAATAGTAGCTCATGTGGTAAATCTGCAAAATTCTTGAATGCAATATATTTGATTTTTTGCTCGTAATCCCTTGAGGTATCATTAAGTTCGTCCAGATGAATATGATCTTTCTGATGGGTCAAGGCTATCTCAATGATCTGTGTGAATAAGGAACAAGTGTCACATTGTTGATGATCGATACCGTTTTCAAAATGCAGACAGTATATAATCACATATTCGGCGATCTCTATCATCTTTGCACATTGGAGGTCGAACCTCCGCAGTGGGTTAATGTTGGAATCGGGCCGGCTCATCCCCATGCTGTTACTAGGCAAACTTGCGCTATGTAGGCGGTTCATCACCCGGTTCCTTACTCTTTTTAAATGATACTGGGAATACGCAGTGGCGTCAGTCTTCAGGAAGGGTAGAATTCCATTGCGCTTGCACAGTGACACCATCGGCGGCGTTAAACCAAGATCCAGTCCCAAAAGTTCTGTTTCAAGTGGCACATCCGCAGTTGACATGTCCATGATATTTGGCCAAGGGATAAACACATCTGCAAGGTCCATAGTTCCCCGTAGCATGGCAACATTGTCAATAAGCTTGTTCTGAGTTGTCTTGGATCGTAACAGACACACAGATCTAGGATAAGAAGGGCTCCTTGAAGTAACGGAAAACTCGTGGGCCCATGGGAACATCTCATTACAAGCAGGGAGTTTGTTATGCCTGAGGTGCCAGTCCAATACCGTATACGCATCACTTGGACTTATCTCTCTCGCCATTATTCCGTTACTTGCCTTTCTAATTTTTTTTATAAACAATCAATTGACCCTGTTGCTTTTATTCTCGTTCATTAACGTCTCAACAGCGCCCAACCAAAGCCCCGTTTAACTCTGGAGCTTACATCTCCAATGTTTTATTATGCTTTAAAAGAGATTTGATTAAATCACGGAAAAGTATAAAAATAAAAAAAAAAATGTCTGGGAATGAGATGGAAAGCTCATACTAAAACACTGCACACCCAACAGGATGGACACAGAACACAATTATCGCGATAAAAATATGGATACGGACTACGTGCTTGGAGAATTGAAACAGAGAGGTCCACGGTTACCACTGTCGAAGGTGAAGAGGATCGGGAAAGTTGACCAGGATAGCATGATCACGTCTAATATGGGGTACATTGCAGCTGCGTTTGCGGCCGAGTATTTTGTGCAAACGTTCGTGGAGCAGGCAATGGTGAGTACGAGGAAAAAGAATCGCACATCAAGACTTACTTATGACGATCTACTGGAGTGTGTTAGAAATAGAGACGATTTTGTGTTCCTGGAAGATGTTATAAGACGTAAGTCAATGGATCGAACTTCTAAACCAAAATCCCAGCATGAGAACACGCAACAAGGTGATATACAAGATGGTGGACAGGATGAAGTGCAAGATGAAGTGCAAGATAAAATACAAGACGCCAAAAGAGCTAATATGTCCGAAGAAAAGGTTGATGTCAAAAAGGCATCGGAATCAGCTAGATCTGTTCTCGCAGCATTCAAGTTTGATGGAGCAGTTATAAAGGATAATGATATTGAAGAAGATGATGAGGTAGAGGACAAAGAACTAGAGGACGAAGAAGAAAAAGAAATTGATCCTGAAGTCCAGACTCAGCTGGAAGAAATGGCCAAGATGGACGTTGTCGAGGATATACAAGGAACGGAAAACGGAGATACCGATTATGATGAGGATGAGGATGCAAATGACCTTGAGGGAATGGCTTACGAAAGCCGTTAGAAGGATAATACCCACCTCAAATGGACTTGAGTTGCGTAGAAAGTCCTTTTAAACGAACATATCAAGAAATTTTCTGAATAATTTTTTTTTTTGCTTGCTCTTTGTATAATAGAATTGGATGTCAGTTATAAATGTTTATGCAATGACAATTGCGAAAGTCATTCTAAGTAGCTCCAAGACAAAAAGGAAAAAGAATTGTGCTACGATGTCTAAGAAGCAGGATTATATTGCCAAAATCAAGTATCAGAACAATCTTCCGGCACCTTTATTGCCTCCAAAGTTGATGGGGGTCCCGGAGAGACCAGAAGAAAACGTAGATTCTCCGCAATTAATTGATTCTCTTTATACAAAGACGAATGTTACTCCATTGATTAAGATAGATAATGATTTAGGTATGCCATTGGATTTAATGCAGATTCCGGGATTACTGAACCGTCAAGAAACTAAGTATCTCTATGCATTAGATAACTCGATTAAATTACATCCAGATGACCGTGTTCTTCTGCGTGACCCAAGAATAGACAGAGTTGGTAACACTGATATGTCAAAAGTTACGTTTCTGAGGAGAACTGAGTACGTCTCCTCTTCAATTATCCAGACAGATAATAGTAAGAAGCGTACTGGTGCGATAAATAAAAGATTAAGGGAAGTTGAGGCTGATCTGTTGAGCCCATCACAAATTGTGGAGAAGGTTGAGAGTACATTCGAGATGATAAATAATGATCTAGACAAGCTACAACATCCAGTTAAGAAGAAGTTAAAGGCTGTAAAGGCGTGGAGTCTATTGCCTGATACAGCTTCTATGGACCAGAACTATTTTACCTTGAGGTTGGTTGGTAGTGCCGTACTTGATAAACAAGAGAGAGCGAAACTGGCCCTGTCTACGGCCATCTTCAGACCAGTCGAATTGGAGGAGGATGAATGGATATCTATGTATATAACGGACACGAAGGATTCCGGGAACCTTGAAAAGGATATGGAGAGAAATTTAGAAGAGCAAGTTAATGCAGCGGATATCGTGGATAAAAACTACAGGTTCAAGAGATTCAGAGATTTTGATATGAAACACGTTAAACAAGCTCAGGAAGGACTGGCAACCGAATCCAACGCAGACAGTTTTAATGAGCTTGCCATAGTCTTAAATGATGAAAGAGGAGTAGCCTTTTATAAACCCTTGCGTTCGAGGATTGAATTGAGACGTAGGCGGGTCGCTGATGCTATAAGACCTATAGTTCGCGAACATAACATTGATCAGCTCAACATAACACTCAGAAATGCTACCCCCAAGGAAGCTAATGTAAGAGATCATCTAAGAATGAAATATGATCCTATCAATTTTGCTGCCGTCGATGAAGAAGAACCTGATGAAGGAGAAAATTCAAAAGAATCTGAAGAAGGAGAAAATTCAGAAGAAATACCTGTAGAACAGGATGACCAAAACCAAGTGGAACAAAAACAGGATAACGAAGGAATGAAGACTGGCCCTGAAGGCGACGAAAAATGATCTATAGTATATCACTTTTCAATCGTATTCTGATAATCTATATTTGAACATTTATCATAAAGTATATCTTTTTGTTCTCGAAAATGTATATTTGAACAGATCCCTTATTATTTAACCATGAGATCGGACGATTATCCCCAACAGTATGAAGGAACGATTGAAAAATGACCTCGAGTAAATAAAACTATGGTATTAGCCGTGGAAAGGTAATAATAATAGGTAATGAAAATAATTTAAATAAATAATAAAATAAAGATAACAAATGTCCCTATAAACTCAAGCATAAACATCATTTCTTGATAATTATGGCACCTGACTGCCATCCGCCTGCGGTGACAGCAACACATATACAGTCGTCAGGTAAATTAACCTTCTTTGGCTTATTAATGGCAATATTTCTCATGGTTCCCAGCCAAGATTGTCGACCCTCATTTCCGTCTAGAATGGAAGGCCCAAGGCCCAAGCAACCACATGACTGACTTTCAATACCCCATGTATAAATATTGCCTTCCTGTGTCAATGCTAAGGTATGGTAGTCCCCACTAGCAACTGAAGTTATAGTTTCACTGGGGTCATCTAATTCCAATCTGCGGAAAGAATTCAACTTAAGTTCACCATTCTTGACATCGATACAATAACAGTTTTTGTGATTGTCAAAAACAACTAGGGACGCAAAACAAGCAATTAATTTACTCAGTTTTCCAGAAATTGGTAAATCAATTTCCTTAATGAAACCATTTGAGTACTCGTATAGGTGGGAGCCTTTTTTGGTAATGAAATAAACCTTCATAGCTTGTGTGCAAGAGAAGTCAATAATTTTTCTATCGCCATTCAATTCGGCGGTACCTGGAATCACTTCAAAATGTGCCCTAGCAAAGCTATCGTTTCTCTTCAAAGCATCCCTCGTTTTCCAGATAACTAAGCCAACTGAGTATATATAGACGCAGTTAAAGTCCCACCCGCTATCAATTTTCAATATAGGTCTTTCCCGTTCATCATGGAGGTATTCAAAGTCAATTCTGACACCAGCTTCAGACTCGGGATTATCCCATGAATAGAGTCTATTTTTATCATCAAGTGCTAGGATGTGGCTCCTACCTGAGGTTACTGCAATAAATCTGTTAGTATCTAACATGTCTGAACTTATATCAACTTTTATAGGGTGCCCATTTTCATCTATTAAATTATTCAGCTTGAAAGTATCAATAGTCAATAACCTTCTAACATGATCGTTACCTGGAATACTTTGATTAAACACGTTTTCCAACTTCTGTAACTGCTCGTAAATATCATCATGAGGACCTGAGGATGGTAGCATAAAATTAGTATTGTAACCACTACTGTAACTAGCTCGGCGCGGAAACGTTCCTGTGATATTTATAGGTGTCGGCCCATTATTATTCATAATGGTGTATGATCTCTCTAGTGCCCTTGTGAATTCCCTAAATGGGTTGTAATCAAGTTCCCCAGGGAGGGTCGATGGTCCTCTATGGCCGCCACTGAAACTAGACCCTGTATTGAAAAGTTTTCCCGATTTGGTCAATATCTGGAACGCAAATCCTCCACATGCAATCTGAGAAATGGCTTTATCGTCCACAGACCAGGATCCTATATTTCCACCTTCATACCACGGAACTTTGGTTGGTGTATTCACACCTATTTTCAGCCTGGCCGACCCATTCAACCGTTCATTTTCCAGGAACTGATTTGAAGAAACTGTATACCCTAATCTTGCATGCTTTAAACAGCCCCATGTATAGAGACTAGCATTACATTCCCGTTTCCTGAATCGTTCGTGCCAATCCATATCCGGGAACGCATTCATCATTATTATCTGATCACAGGTATTGTATTCTAGACTATTTTCTGACTGAAACGGCTCTGCACTAGTGTATCTAGGTACAAAGGCTTTAAGAAATAAATCGTTCCAAAGCGTCATAGAGTTTTCATAATCTAACAGATTGTGATAATAGTGGTTGGTATAGGACAAGTTCTTGATATCTGATGGTTCAAGGTACGGTAAGGTCGATTCCACAATGTCAGGAAGCAATGAATTTAATTTCTGCTGCCCGTTATCCATCTGCCCCGCACCATTTCCTTGAGCTGCATCATCGGTATTATCTACCCGGTTGTTATAGGACAGTGTAGACATTGGTGTATTCAGCATCAAAGCGTTTTTGTTATATCTCTACCAGGTTTCAAATATCACTATTAGCTTTCAAAAGTGAAAAGTATAATTGGTGTAAGTCATGCACAAGATTGGGTAAAAATCTAGGAGATGCGATGCACAAACAGTTAAAGGAAAAATTATGATTTGAGGTTCCTCTCCATGGCAACAGGGAGAAGGGAAACCCTTGCAGATAAGGACAAATGTCTCCACGATCAGTTAAAAAATTTAAGTTGTTGACTTGCACGGAATTGTTGCGTGACCAAATATTATTTATAGTTAATGCATGTATTATCCTGAACTAGTTAATTAAGCTATCACAATCTATTTAGGACATTACTTAGTATTTCTGCCATTTTTGTCCAATTCTGGATACGGAGGTTCTCGTTGTTCAAATGCGCGTTGTCGGTTGACTGACCACAGGGTATTTGGACAGCCGGTGCCTCGAAGATATGCTCTAAAGTTCGAAGACACGGGATGGACCCTCCTTCTCTGACAAACAATGGCTCCTTCTCCCATGCGAGAGTTATTTCGTCCTTCAAGACCCTATATGCATGGTTATTCGGATCACCAAGCCATGGCTCTGCTTCATTCAATAGTTCGATCTGTAGATGGTTCTCGGTGTGTAAATTGCGAAAGTTCTCGTTAATAAACTTGAACAAATCCTCCCTTATCTTTTCCACACATTGGCCGGGGACTAACCGTATTGATATCCCTATACTCGCGGTCTTTGGAATGACTGTTACATTTCCCGGACCACTTACTTTCATTGACGTGATTGATAGGGAAGGTTTGGCCCAGTTAGTTACAAGGTCGTCTGCTGAGGTACCACTGTTAATATCTGCAATCTCAATGATTTTCTTAAAACGGTTGTATTCTCCTTTTTCAAGTTCCTTAATTGTTGTGTAGAAGTTTGGAATAAGCACTTTACCAGTAGAGTCCTGTAGTTTGGAGATGATATTAATTAAGTCGGCAGTGGGTTCCCTATGTACACCCCCATCTACGCCTGAGTGTCTATCAGGGGCATCACTAGTGATATTGACCTTGGCATTGACAACACCTCTCAAACCGTAATTTAGACATGGATTAATTTCGTCTACCCAAGTTGAATTACTTAGCAATATCCAGTCAATCTTGCAGTTGATCATTCGTTTAAAATCCTTGCAAACTTGGGCAAACCCTGGAGACCCACATTCTTCATTACCCTCAATTAAGAATATAACGTCATTTTCTAATTTATCCATTCGAGATAGGCTTGTAACACTGTAAATTGCACTAACAAGTGGGCCCTTATTATCAGTTACACCACGTCCCTTTAAATAACCATTCTCGCAAGTTAGTGAAAATGGATCCGTCTGCCAGTTTTCTGGGTCACCGGCAGAAATAACATCGTAATGCCCATACCAAAGTAGTGTTTTGTTATTTGTGTCTGTCTTATTAGCCTTGAAATGAGCGGTGACGATTGGACTACCGCCGTCAAGAGCAGGTAGCAATTGACAATTAATAGCACCCAGTTTTAATAGCAACTGTTGTAAATATGTCGCACACCGTCTTAGTGCCATTTGATTAGTTGCTGCTTTACTTTGAGAAACTGTTCTAAACTGGATAAGATCCTTTAATGTGTCAAGCATTTCTTCATTATTTATTGCTGTCGTTGGAGTTGATGTTGTTGAATAATAGGATATATCCGATGAAGTAGAAGTTGACAAAGGTGACCTCATTGATAATCCATTCCTTATCAGAGATGAAACATCCCACAAGGTTAATGATCCATCATTACCACCAGCTAGGAGGTTAATTGTAAGGTGGTGACTTGTGTTAGTCTTCTCAAAGATTTCAGAACTTAAAATCTTGCCTTGGTTTGGGTTCCAATGAATTGCTTGGTTTTCGTGAATCATATTAATTCCTGATTCATCTATGGCAAAAATATGGTCATGATACACCGATATTGAAGTTATATCTTCCTCATTTTTAGTTTTAATAGTAGAAACCAACTGTTTTGTACTTAAATCCCAAATATTGATTACACCTTCACTTAAACCAGTATATAGGAACGGGAACTCTATGGCCTGGGAAATGACGCTGTCCTTGTTGTCCAACTCAAAATCGGAAGGGCACATTTCTAGCGAATCCTTTGTTCCACAAAATCTCCATATCTTATTAACACCATCACCACCTGCAGAAACTATATATTCAACATTATCCTTGCCTTCAAAACTACCGTCAAAAAAAATTTCAAAATCGCCATCTAGTTCAATTAACGAATATATGAAGCCATTGTGTGCGTAAGGGATAATATTCTCAGACGGTATCTCCAAGATGACATTCTTCTTAGCCTCGTTGTTATCATCAAGTGATTCAATCACATTATCTTCGTGTCTTAATTTGTTATTTCTACCGGTACCGTTAGGACCATTGGAATCAAAAAATTTGTCATACCTTCTATGAGGGAGTTTATCTATATCAGTGGTAGAGCTTTCATTTGCAATTTTTATACGCTCAAAGGTATTTTCCAAAAAAAGCAAACTTGTATTTTGACACCCAAAAACAATGGTATCAAAACTATCCAGGTATTTAATAGAGAATATATCGCCTATGTCAGTCACTGAATAAATTGTGGCGATTTCTTCAAGATCCACATGTTTATGTGACTTAATAGTGTTCACATTCCAAACCCTGACCAGAGAGTCAGCTCCTGCTGAAAACAAATAATCCTCATTTTTACTCTTGGCCAAACACAGGACACTCGACCTAGTGTTATCCACAGCGATGTCCCCTAATTTGATCGTGCTAATCAAATTGTACGCCGGCAGGTCAAATATCAAAATTTTAGAATCCTGGGTACCTGCAAACAATAAGCGTTTCTTTGGAAACGGCAGGATCGAAAGAATTGAATACGTGTGAGACCATTTATGAATCAATTCGTGAGACATCTGATAACTTGAGTTGTGGGTATCTACTTTTTTTATTTCTTTTTGAGAAAGAAATGGGGCACTTTTAGTTTATTGCTCTTCAGTAATAATTTTCTTTAACGACTTGGTAGCACTGTTATTGTAGCTGTTTTGGGGGCTTTAACGGTGTTAATAGCTCATTTTGAATTCCGAATCATGCGAATTCCACATTTTGATGTATACAATTTTTTTTTTTGAAATTTTCAAAAGTTGAACATTTGAACGAGTTTTTGAAAAATTATTTTAAAGGAATGGCAAATTACTTTATACTGGCAAAGGACAAAACACCAGTTAAGTAGCAAACCCGCCTCCTCCGAAATATGTTGAAGCCTACTAATGTTAATCTATTCCAGGCCACAAAGGCTAGTTTTCTGACCCGTCCGTGGGTTAAGTACCGTGATGGAACATTATTCTACGGTGAGTCCAAGGCTGGTAACAAAAGAACGCCATTAACAACTAAACAAGGTAATAAGAACATGTACAAAGGTACGAGATCGTCCGGTATTGGTAGACACACGAACAGAGGTGGATATATCATTGAATGGAAGAAAGTTCGTACATTTGTTACGCCGAAGAACTACAACTTGGATTTGAAACCGCTGGTTAGTCACAATGTTCCTGAACTCAGGCACCACTTCAAAGGTTATAAAGGAGTATTAGATACTAAACTTTATTTGGATAAGCTGAAGGAGTATGTATTGAAGGGCAGGATACAAAGTGAGGCCTCTGATGTCGACTGCTATTTGGAGAGAGGGTGAAATCGAAATATGTAAATGAGAGAATGAATGAGAGAACCGTGTAAATAAATTGAAAGTAAACCATCAGTATTCACTATTTAAATATATATGTTTAGAATTGTTCCTAGGAGGAAAAAAAATATAATACATCAATAAATTTATAATGCTGTTTTATTATTGTTTTTGTTTTTTTTAAAACGTTAACGTTGGAATTCAATTTCGTATTTAACAAATGGAATCGTCAGTATACAATAGGAAGATGTAGTGGATTGATTAATATATGTTAGAGAAAAACAACCATAACAGGTTTTATCTTGGCAGAATAGAATTTCATAGAGTTCGTGTATATTTTTAAATGAAAAGAAAAATTAAAAGGATTTCTTCTCAATTTCTTCTACATTCCGGCTGGGGCACCCAAAAATTGACCGAGCGCACTACCACCACCGCTTTGTTGGTATTCCAGCGTGACTAGTTCTAGGATAGAAAAAGCGCCGGCGGCACCAACGACGATACCTGCACCCTTACCTTTCAAACCTAGTAATTCACCGCATACAGTAATTAGAGCTAAGGCTGCTGCACCGGTTTTAGCGGCAATAGGGATAACTTTATTCAATTCCTTTGCAATAGATTGTTCTCTACGACCACTCAAAGTGACACCTTGTTCCTTGAACTCAGCGGCGATATCTTGTGCAGAGGAACCGGAGATTGCTTGCCATTTGCCAGCGAACCAAACACCAGTGACAATCATGAACAAAGTGTACGTGATGATGGTCAATGGCTGTTCGTTGATATTACTGATTAGGGATCTTGGTGGAGTCAACAGCGACAATGGAAAGCTTGGAACTGCGAGCAAGTTGTTTATCATCTCATAGTGTCCTAAGACCTTGCAAATGATGCTGCCTGAGTCGTTTTTAGCGACCAACTGAATCAAGGTAAAGGCACCCATGTGAACGTAGAACAAAATGATGTAGGAAAAGAAGACGGACAAAGAACCGACATAAAGAAGACGCACTGGGAAAATGTTGTTCATACCACGTGCTCTCGTTGATCTGATAGGTAATTCCAGGACGACGTTTTGCAAGTAACATACCAGAGCAGCGATGGCGACAACAATAACTGTAGTGGTCAAATTTGGTAAGTAGTCTCTGTTAAACGAGGAGACGATGCCGTTGATCAATGTTTTGTGCTTAGCCCTGAAACTCTGAATTAAGTTAATCAAGGAACCTTGGGGCTCCGTGTTGTCGTTCTCGTCAACGATGATTTGAGAAACACCGAATGTATCAGACACCAAATTAGTGGCAACGGCCATTGTATTAATAACCATGGTCCCGGAGGCAAATCCAAAACCTTTATCGATGACTTCACAGATTAAGGTTGTAATAAAACCGGTACCGCACAATTGCAAGTTCAGAAGACCGATCTGGACGACAGACAGGTTAGCACCGTAGTATCCAGAAAAGATAAAGATGTTGGCCAGGACAAAGTATTGGAACAATGCGAAGAGTTTGATCAACGTTTGGAAGAGCTCTCTGTCCTGCTGCACCTTGAAGTTGACCTTGATGACCTTCAGTCCAGCCAGTAATTGCAAGATCAAGGCACTGGAGATGTTTGGGAAGATACCGAATTCCAGCAATGTCTTTGGTTCGGCCGCGAAGACACCGCGCAGGAAGTACAAGGGGTCATTGACCTGTTCTTGGGGACCTTTTGGCAATCCCACCAGTTGGAATTGAGCGAAAAGGTATATCAAAGCAGAGAATATAGTGTACACCACCTTGTCGTCAAAGCCGACCTTCTCAAATGGTACTTCAACCTCTGGAAGCAATGGCAAAAAGGTTCTAGCAACGTCAATTAAACGAAACATGTTTTAATATAAAGGCGAGAGGCGGGGGGGTGGAAAGGGAAGACAAAAAAACGTGGAGAAGAGGGGATGGAGAGGGTATAAGAGATGGAGAACGTACAATCAGCTGCAATAAAGAATTTTCAATTAAAAATACTGCAGATCCCCTTTAATCAGATAATGTCTGCCCTCTCTATCCAGTGGCATAAATAATATCATTTTACAGCAGAGAATGAAAATTGTGCAAAAAACGAGAAACTGAAGAAGGGAATGAAAAAAATTGAAAAAAATGAAAAAAATATTTCGTCTCCAATGCCATTACATGTGACCTATACCACAAAAACCGCAATTAGCTGCCATTTAGTGCTGGGGCTGGTAGTATATAAGGGAGGTCTGGGGGGAAGGCGGTTGACGGAGAAGAGGACGATACTTCTTCTTGTATTATTTATTTTTTTGTTTTCGTCTGGGTTTCTCCCCAATTCATCGAAGAAACAGTAAGAGAATGGACTTCTTTGCTAGGTTGTTCAAGCGCAAGAAAGATGAGCCTGAATGTGATATCGACTCGGTCGAGATGGCCAACGTCTTGTCAGTCCGGTCCCGACGGCCCGCTACCAGAGGTAGAGCACAGACGTGTTCCCAGTCCCGCCCACACTCGGCAGCGCGCTCGCCTGCGCTTTCGCAGCACTCCGATAGCTACGACTATTACAACGACAAGATGCACCGCACTCTGAAGAAATCGACCAGACGCAGGTACAAGCGAAGAAGGTAAGCCCTTCGCCCACCAGAAAAGAAAAACGGCGCGCAGAACTTCTTTTTTGTTTTTTTCCTAATTTTCTTTTCTTTTTTTTTCTAGGTTGCACCCCTCACGTCGATTGAAACTATATATAAGGGGAGCGGGGTTTTGTTTGTTTGATTTTTTAAGGGGAGGGAGGAGGCGGGAGTCCAATAACAGGCACACAGAGGGATGAGCGGAGAAACAGTATATGTGCGCGGGGAAGGCACGGTGGTGCGGCTGACACAGGTAGCTGCAGGGCAGTGCCGAGATCTCGCGGAATATTTCGGCGGCTTGCAGGAGGCGCGGCTAGTGGGACTGCGGTGCAGTGAAACACTCGCAGACAATCTAAAGATAGAGGTTATCGCGGGACGGCACGGACGGCACGGACGGCAGGGGCAGCGGAGCGTGCCGTTTTACATTGTGGAGTACGATGCTGCAAGGGACGGGTTCTGTGTGTGGCGGTCCGACGGGAAGTGGGGCGGCAGTCTCAACTCCGGCGGTTCTTCTAACACCGGCACGCACAAAAAAACAGCCGATGTGCGCGTGCGGACGAATCTGGCTAGAAACAAAAGAGCTGTGCGGGCGCAGCTGCAGCAGTTCTGTAGCCGGATGGTGGCCACACAGACAAAGAATTCTCTCGAGAACATCACAGAGGCAGAGGAATTGTCGTCATCTTCTTCTGTACCGTCTCCCAGCTACTCTATTCATGTAGTTCGTCAGTTGCCGCGGTCAACGCAGAGGTTCGAAATCGGTACCACGAAACAGATCACAGATAACTTCAATATGTTATTCCGGCCCATTGTTGAGAACTTCGAGGATGTTTATTTGGACAAGTACCCCAAGAACCCAAGAAAGTGCAAAGTCCAACGCAAGGTGTCTAAATAAAAAAATAATGATAACAATATAATAATAATAACTAAAACCATAACTTAATATATATTTTTTTCTGATCGCATAATATAAATCTATCGTACCAGACGATGTTACACGTATGCTTTCGCCTTTCCTCCCTAATGAATACTTATTAAAAACTTCCAGGAGCATCCTCTTTGGTTTTTGGGAATGTGATGAAATCACCCCTCTATAATATCCGTCAGCAAGGTAGAGCCCCAAACTATGGTCATTTGTTTTTCGTTAGCTTTTTTTTTTTGTGTCAGCTTGTCCACTTGATAGCAATAATGGGTCCACTGCCCCCCAAAACAAACATTAAAAGACTAACAAAAAAGTAAAATGCCAATATAAATAGTGTTTCAACTACACAAATGTTGAAGTTGTTGTTTTTTAATTCTCTTTTCTCTTTGCTTTGCAGCTTGTAGTCTTATAAGCTTTTACAACAAAAAAAACATATCAACATAACAACATATTCTATACTGCTGTATTGTTTTAAATCAAATAAAAAATAGCAAAACAATCAATACAACATAATCAAATAAGCTCTATATTATACTAAAAAATTAGTGTTCTACAGTTCATTTCTATAAGGTACATTCGAAGCGTTTCAGTCAGCTATGCAATACAAAAACAAAATATCAGCGTTGCAATCCGGTCCCAGCAGGTCCGTTGATGTTCAACGGGAAGAAGTTCAGCAAGTCCTTGTTATGCCTGGAAATGGAGCATACAACGCAGGAGTTCCGTTATATTCATACCCTGGTGGATCTTCTGACATTCAGGATGGAGCAGTCCTGCAGCTGATTTCGTTGCCGGGTAATGGAGGCATCAACTTCCCCAATATAGGTACTTTACCTTGCATTGGAGGCAATATCAACCTACCTAATATTGGTACTTTACCTTGCATTGGAGGCAATATCAACTTGCCTAACTTAGGTACTTTACCTTGCGGTGAAAATATCAACTTGCCTAATATTGGTACTTTACCTTGTATTGGAGGCGGGAACAACACCAATATGGGTATGGGGGTTTTACCTGGCGGTTCACAACAGGCTATTTCCAGTCCCTTTGGACAGATTCTCCGCGATCCGGTTAAATTTGAAACAGTTGAGACTCTAAGAAACCTTAGATTGGTAAAAGCACTTGGTCTAACTCGTGTTCTAGACCTATATATGGCAATTACTCAAAAGATGGTGAATATCGATTTCGTGGATAGGAAATTATTGCCGATATGGACAAAGATCGATTATATTCTGAATCAAATTTTAACAAAGATACTAACATCATATCCTGTTAGGTTAAAGTTATCAAGAAGACAGGCAAGGGAACGTAGATTACAAACAGAGTCTAATAACGGCACAACTAACAACAATGTGGTTAACACCCCTATTACTCTTAACGATGACATTTTTATTGGAGGATCTGCCGTTCTTAACGATCCAGACAGGGCTGACCAGCAGGCTACTGGTCCCGATCACGTTTCTAATAGTTTACCTGCCAATATCCCTGTTGCAACTCAGAGTAGTGAAGGAGATGAACCAGGCGCTGGAATCCCCGAAAATGCATCCTTCCAGAAATTATACACTTTAGTTGAATACATTGCCTGTAATGTAGGTAATATTACTCAAAAGAAGGAAGAGGCCATCAAAAAGAAAGTTAACTATGGTATAATGCCAATAGAGAGGAAGCTAAACCCCTATAAGAAACGAATCTTGCAGAAATTCGGTAAAAACGTACAACAACTGGAACAACACCCAGAGGCAGTCCCAGTCCCAGAGGCCGTCCCAGTTGCAGGTAAAAACGTAGATATAAACCCAGAAGAAACCTCAGATCAAGTCCCAGGTCAGGTACAAATTCAGGTAGAGCCCCAAGTACAAACTCAGGTAGAGCCCCAAGTACAAACTCAGGTAGAACCCCAGGTTCAGCAGTAGTTACATTCCTAAGTACATAACCAGACACTTGACAAGGTCCTTACCGAGGTATTTTAGCCTTAAATCCCAGGGCCTTCCCTCTCTGAATGAAAATATCGACATTGAAACTCAACTCCTTCCAAGTAAATATTAAATAAGAAGTACCCACTTATATAGTTTTTTTAATTTAATATAATATATAATTATATTTTCAGGATCACGTTTACTCGTTGTCAGTTATAAATACAAATGCGCGTTGAAAAAAATCGATGGTTTTCACATGCGAAATATTCTATTGTATTGGGATATACGACAGCGGTGGATAGCAGCTGTCGTTTCTTATCTGGGTTTACACTCAATGTACATTGTATATAATTTTAACGGCAGGATCCCATGCGGAATCCCATAGTTGATGCGGTGTTTTGCTTGGCATTTGGTGGCTTCTCCGTTTTTCACTACAACTGGGCCAACAAACCAGGTGAGAATAACAATATCCTCGGACAAATAGAACTGGCATTTTTCTAACGATTTTGAGGTTTTGTTAGTACATTAAATAGAAACTAACTACTAGACAAACATTTAAATATAATCTATAACGAAATTTCACGAGCTATGATTGTAAATGGGAAAAGCTAAAATTGAAGGTAAATAAGAAATTGATCCAATATATAGGACGTGGACCAACGGGAAGAGACACTGGGAAGACGCATTATAAATGTACAAGTTGCAAGTTGTCCTAGTGCAATCCCAGGCAATACTTAATCGGGACCCAGAAGATGATCCCACTGTGAATTCCCATGTGATACACGAACAGGCCCGTAAGTTCTTACATTTCACAAAGCCAGATAGCACATTACTGCAACTGGCAGATGAGATCGAAGTGAAATGTCAAAGGCTTTACCCTAACTTGAAAATGGACAGCTTTGAGATTGTCGCACTACAGGATTCTAGCAATTGTGATCTGGACGCAGATTACCTTGTCAAAGATGTATTCACTATGGAAAATACGGTATATGTTGTGTTGCGGAACGAACTGGATTTTGGTGAGCACCTGGATGCATCTAATAAGATTTCTGGCTACAGCAGAAATGGTAAAAGGACTAATGACAGAGTGGATCTGCAGGTCTTGAAAAGAAATAGACGGAACGCGCCTGGTAATATGTGTTTGCGAGTTTCTTCTCCCTTAGCGAACGAGATATCTAATGATGATTTTAACGCCTCTTCCATAATGATTAACCATAACATTACATCACGGGGAGTAAGTAAAGCAGATGTCGTACCTGTAGTGAGAACATTCCTACCACCGCCCGTACAACCACAATCACCTGCAATTAGGATTAGCTCTGGTATTGGTAGTGAAAACGGGAAACGTATCTTTTCGGAAGGGAGTAATCTCGATGTCGTGTCGAGGTCTGAGGTCGTAGATCCTGATAAATCTAGGCAGCAACTATTGTTTCCAGACTCTCCAACTAGTTATATCTCAACTCCAAATAGGGTGGTGTTGAGTGGTCAACGTGTTATATCTGAGTCACAACCTAAATGTCTCTCCTTTAGCAAAAAGAAAATACGGAACGACACGGGGCATGGTATAGATTTACAACTACAAGATGATCTGGACTCAGATAATGAACATGGTAACAATAATAAGTTTGTCTCTTCCAATAGTAGCAACGGTCATGACAAGGTCACCTGCGGCGGCAGCAGCAATGGTACCAGTAGTAACATTAGTAACATTAGTAACATTAGTAACGGGAACAGTGATAGTGACAGGAATGCTATTGATTGTTACAAATTTGATGCATCTCCTGCTAATAAGAGAATTAATAACAAAAGAAACAAAAATAATGTACGGAAGACATCATTAGAGTTGAGAGTTCAGGGAAAGAAGGGAACTTCTGCAACTGTACCAATAATTGAAGACGTCCTGAAAAGAATTGATAATTTCTCAGATACAGAGGATAACCATAATATAGTCATTGGACCAACAAGGAATACATCTTTGGCGTCACGAAAATTCGAAGTGGATTATAATACACACTCTAAAAGTGATAAGGATAGTACGCGGAGCATTGCCGGAGGTGAAGAATACCGTGGACAACTTCATGGACAGCAAAAGGACATTTGGGATAGACCCATTACAGGTAATTCATCAACGGACCCGTCGGTTGGGTCTGTTGCGCCCCTAATAACCAGTAAGGGTGTTGCAGGAAAACAAGATAATGGTCCATTATTAGATAATAACGGTACGGGTAGCAGTGCCAATATGGCTCCGCAGACTGATATTCCATTGTGTAGCAATATTACTACACCTGCTAGCACAGGAAAAAGCAATACAACTGGAACCTCTAATTCGCAAAATGTGGTACCAATAAAGGAGGATCGATCTGAAAGAACCGACAAATCAAAAAACCTACAAGCTATTGTTGAAGCTGAATTTCCGCAGGAGATAGGAATAGAACTCAATTCAAAATTTAAAGTGATGAAGAATGTTGAAAATAAGCCTAAAACCGGAAAAATAACATCCTCTAAGAAATTAGATGCGGTGCAAGAGAAAGTAAATATATATGCTAAAGAAGTACTAAGTAAATTGGGATTGGCCAAACCCAATTCAGAATACTCTTCGATGAAAGATAATTTGAGGGAAAGTCTTTCATCATTAACAGGCTATTCTCCGAGGACATATACAAATGTTTTTAACTCAGAAACTAGTGAAATTTTACCGACTAATGAAAATAATGTTACAGTATGCAAGCCCCGGGAGACAATAACCACATCTACAGACAAGGAAACCAAACCTACAAAATCATCTCCTCATTCCTTGTCATCAAAGAAAAATGATGATTACATAGCTTCAACCCCCTCCACCTCGTCCTCCAGAAAGAAAACTAATGAAACTGAAAGAGGTATGTTCATTTCTACAACCTCATCATCTCTTGCATCCTCATCTGAATCTCCTTCTCTTGGTTCTACTGGATTGTATTCAACTAAGTCCTCTCCTACTAAACAGATCGATATTACTCCCCCATCAAAAAGTGGAGATATTTTAAATAGAAATTTCGCGCCAATAAAGCTGCTGAGTGCGTCAGCTAGAGGACATAGAGGATCACAATACTCTAAAAACTCAACTCATCTTATGCAATCTAGGAATTCATCGAAAGATGACGAAAACTCAATAGAACCCAGTCAAGAATCGAGTAGTGGAACGACCTCTGTGGCATATAGGTACGAGCAAACTGGTGTCATTAAAAAAGCAAAGCTTGTTCGAGATGAATCTAATGGGAAATCAAGTTCTGAAAGTAGCTCAGATGACGATAATAGCCGTTCTGTGAAATCGGTGCAGATAGCGAAAGTAAGTCTCAAATATAAAGATGGTGAAATATCCAGTCCTTTCAATAAGGAGAAAAAAACCGAAACTTCCAGAGTCAAAAAGTCGTTAAGTGAGGAGTTTGTTGAATCTTCAGACGATGCTGACATAGGTTCTGAGTAAATCATTATATAGATAACTATGGCTATTAACATATGTAGTATTTATATTTATTTATGTATTTGAACCTTGATGCAATAAGAAAAAACTCATCTTTTCTGAGGTTAGCTTCCATACCGTCATTGCTGGATTGTCAACGACGGCTGCTTAGTTGTTCCAAAATATTAAAAATGCTTTTGATGAGAAAAAAAAAGTGGTTGCTAAGAGATTCGAACTCTTGCATCTTACGATACCTGAGTGCTCCCACATTTTAATGTGGTAAGTTTTTTCAAACTTGAATCAGGCGCCTTAGACCGCTCGGCCAAACAACCATAGTAAACACTTGCTTTTGCAATAAAGATGGATATTAATTGCAACTTACTTAAAGTAACAATTCATAAAAGCTCTTTTCATCTTTTCAGTTATTATTTTGCCATCATCAATAAAACTGTCATTAAGAGATCATAAATAATGTACACGTACCTATTTTATTTATTTATCAACACCTGGTAAGACTTATTATAAATATAAACAATTAACCATTTGAAAAAAGAATAAATCAAACTTCTGACTCCTCACCAGAATCTTCAGTTGCAAGACTGGTATATTTGCCTTTTTTCTTGGGTTTATTCTTTTTAGAGTTACCGATGTTTTTGGTATTTATACCTTCCAAAGGTGTAGCTGCAGTAGAACCGCTGAAATCGTCATCAGATATAATATTTTCGTCAAAATCAATATCCGCGATTGATTCATTTTCATTGTCCAGATCAAATTCTTCCATTTCAAATGATCCATTTTCCAGATCATTTGCCCACGTTACTGTCTTATTGGCTCTTCCATCAGAGTCATCATCATCGGCCAACTTTGGGTGTCTCTTTTTTTTATAGTAGTCTGCAACAAAGAATGGAGTCACAAACGCGATTACACCTATGAACATAAAGATAAGAGCAAACATTTTGAAGGATGATTTCTCATCCTCATTTTCATCTTCGTAATATTCACCATATTCCTCTTGACTCCCACCCTTGTGTTCATTCTGTGGTTTAGTGTGTTGTTTACTCTCGTCCTTATCATCATCACTTTCATCGTCGCTTTCGTCATCACTTTCATCTTCGTCATGTTCTTTCTCATCATCTTTGTTCTCATCTTCCCCATCGATATTAGGTTCTTTTCCATCATTAAGTATTTCATTATGGTTCTCATTAGTATCTCCACTAATTTCCTCATCCACATCCTCTCCACTAAAACCTTCCAGATAATCGTCAATATCACCAGATTTGCTCGATATTAAAGTATCTTTACCGTCTCTTTTTACCAACAACACATCATTATAGTACATATCTAGAATACCTCTAGCAATCACAGCTTTCTCATAACTGACCATATGCGATCCTTCTGAAATAGACACGATTGTTAATTGTCTTTCGTATTGTACGCTGCCAGCAAACTCCTCCTTGTCGACCATCATATCTTCACGGTAAACCCAGTTGAATTTTTGGACGTCATCAGTGAAGCCATGTGAACCGTCCCATTTCAACTTCTTGATTGTATCATCGACACTTTTAGAATTACATATCAAGTCTTTTTCACCATTGAACAAGATGATTTCCAAACCAGACTCCAAAAGGGCAGGTAATAACTGAACGGCAGGTAAGGTATCAACGGCATCAACCTTAACTGTCTGTCTGCACTCAATCCACGCCCTTTCATCATCAACGTGTAGTGCCTTTAAGACTTTTTCATTGGTTAAGAAGTTTTTTACGTATTTAGTATCGACAGGCCAATCTAAACCACAGGAGGGATATTCTTCGATCATATCATACTTGTAGACATTGATGCATTGGTGATCGTTCTTTTTAATAATTTTCGACAATATTTCCTCACATTCAGGATATGACAACCTTGGAGAAGTTTTACTGGCTTTGCTAATCACTTTTTGACAACTCTCATGCTGGGCAAGTAAAGCCTTAAATCCAGGATCAGTCCTCTCCACCAGCTTCTTTTCAAGGGCAAAAGGGACATAGGAAAGGTATTGTGTTTCAGGGTCAATCCAACCATTGCCGATCATTAACGCCTTTAGATTAATCCTACTGTCTTCCGATTCAGTTACCATATTATATTCTGCAGTGGCATTTGCAAAATAAGGCAAGTACTGACCAGCATAGCTTTCACCAGCAAGTATCAGCTCCCTATTTTTGTCCTCTGGAAAAGTCTCGAAGTAGTTTTTGAGGAAAGTCATGAAATTCTCAACAACCTCACTCATTCTATTGGATTCTGGGAACTCCTTAGAAAACGAAAACCCTGTACCGACAGGCTGGTCCAGAAACAAAACAGAGCCTCTCATATGCCATGAACCCTCGTTTGGAACCACCTCCGAGTATTTGTTCAGCCTGAAGGGACCTATTTCCATCAAAGCACCTGCCATGGATGAGCAACCCGGACCACCATTCAACCAGAGAATCAAAGGAGAATCCTCGGGGAGCTTGTTAGTACTTCCTTCAAACTTCCAGAAAAAATATTGAAGGTCCTCGTCCTCAGAGGCAGGCAAATGTCCTGAATACATGGTTGGAATAGTCCAGTCACGCGAATCTTTCAATTTACTAAATCCTGGCAACTGTTTCCCGTCCACCTTGAAACTTTCCTTCTCAAACCCACACACCAATGAGCAGTAAAATAACAACTGTAAGAATATATGCATCTTTCCTTTATCTCTCTTTTTATGTTTTTCTCAGTCTCAGTCCCAATCTTTCTCCCTCACTCTTTTCACTTTTTACTTTTTGTCGTGGTCAATTCCTTTAACTCTCTCCAACAACTTCTCGTTTGCTTTCTCCTCAATACTCCTTCTACTCAAGTGGTTTTGCTATAGTCGAAATCCTTTATTTTTAAGCTATTATGACTTCGAGAAACCCTGCAATTCCTCTTTTAGACTGCTAAAAAAAAAAAAAAAAAATTAGCCTTCATCCAATTGCCAGCAATTACTGTTACCCGCCCCATCACCACAGACCGATTACCCGGATTATTATAATTACCCTGACAACGATATTATCAGGGTAACACAAATTAGCCGCCGAAACAATTTGTTTTCTTTCTTTCTTCTTTTTCTTCATATTTTCCCTTTTTTTAGTTTGACTTCTATATTTAGCAGAATGATAAAAATAGAAGTTGGGGGAGTAGGATACTGTGCTAGGCGCCTAAATTACCCTTTTTGGATAAAGGGGGGATCTGGCTTTTTTTCCAAACCAGATCTGTTCACCGCCGTCAGAGAAAAAAAAAGGTATAAAAGGGCGTTAAAAATCCCGGTTTTCGTTATATATTCTTCTCTATCTTCAAACAACATTTAAAATGTTCTTTTTTTTTTCTTTCTGTATATTGTTATAGTGAATTTTATTGGTTACGGCCCTTTTTACCGATGATCATGACTCGAATGTAACGTGACCACATAGTTCGTACGATGGTAGCTATATGTTTTTTTGGTTTTTTTTTCTTGATTAGATTAGATAAGATAACGGGGATTTTTTCATATCCACGAACATTTCTCAGGATGAAAATATTGGGCGAGCAATATTCACGGTTCAGGAAAAATCAAGTATTTTGATTGACACACAAATTCTCCGTGCGCATTTTCTTCCAGAAATTTTTGTCTTTTTCTTTTTTTTTGTTGGAGTTGGTGTACTCGTCTTTTTTTGTATTGTTTTTTCTTTTAGAAAAAAAAGACGGAAATCAAAAAAAAACAAAAAAAACGTTATGACACACAATTGCGATGACCTAACAACTACGCACCTATTGTTTAATATAAAAATGAAGAAAACCGTTACAGGACTTAAAAGTACTTACTTTTTTTTTTCTTTAATAAATCCTTATTTTGTCTGAAAAATTAGAATAAAGAGATATCAGACTATTGAATACCAAAACCTAGTATTATTGTTAATCAAAAACAATCAAATAAACTACTCGGTATTCACGTATTAAAAAAAAAAATATATTCAATATTTTTTTTTCTGATATTTTACACATTGTATGAGTAGAAAAGAAAGCTTTTACCCAGAAAATTCACCAACTAGTCCCGTTTGCTTAGGTTTGCACATAGAAGATATGACTCTACCAGAATCCCTAGATTTGACCCATTTCTTCTCCGAAGAAACTAAGTCGCGTAAGCCATCCCCATTAAAGACATGTATCCACTTGTTCGGTGATCCAAATATCGTCTTTCTAGCCGGTGGCTTGCCAATGAGTGATTACTTCCCATGGGATAACTTATCAGCTGACACTCCACTACCACCATTCTCTCGTGGTATTGGTGCTGAGTTGACAGGATCTGAGGAGGACACTTCAAAATTCTTAGTTAAGAAGAACTCTAAACCTCACAGTGGTGACATTCCATTGGCACGTTCTTTGCAATACGGTAAAAGTATGGGTCAACCGGAATTGGTTGACTTCTTGAAAGAGCACACCACTATGATTCATGACATGAAGTACAGTGACTGGGATATTATCGCCACTACCGGTAACACGAATGCGTGGGAATCTACTTTGAGAATCTTCTGTAACAGAGGTGATGTTATATTGGCTGAGGAACATTCCTTCTCATCTTCTTTGGCTGCCGCCGAAGCTCAAGGAGTTATCACGTACCCAGTGCCAATTGACGAACACGGAATTATCCCATCCAAGTTGGCTGATATTATGGATAACTGGACTGAAGGTGCCCCAAAACCAAAACTCCTATACACAATACCAACTGGTCAAAACCCAACTGGTTCTTCTTTGAACGCCGAGAGGAAGAAGGAAATTTATAAGATTGCTCAAAAACACGACTTCCTAATTATTGAGGATGAACCTTACTACTTCCTGCAAGTTGGTCCATACTACGCGGATAAAAATGAAAGAGCTGAGCAAGCCGAGAAACATTCCAACTTGAGCCACGAAGAATTCTTGAAATCTTTGGTTTTAACTTTCCTTTCTATTGACACTGATGGTAGAGTTATTAGAATGGATTCGTTCTCTAAGGTTCTAGCCCCAGGTACCAGATTGGGCTGGCTCACTGGTTCTGCAAAATTACTACAGGCTTACTTGAGCTTGCACGAGATGACTATCCAATCTCCATCTGGTTTTACACAATCCCTTGTTAGTGGTACTTTAAGTCGTTGGGGACAAAAGGGTTACATTGACTGGTTGATCGGTCTACGTCATGAATATACCGCGAAACGTGACCACTGTATTGATTCCTTATTTAAGTATATTCCTAAAGATACCAATAATGAAGGTAAGCCAATCTTTACTATCAACCCTCCAATTGCGGGTATGTTTTTCACTGTTGATATGGATACCAGTGCCCATCCTGAGTTTACTACAAAGTATAATTCTGACCCCGCTCAAGTCGAACAGGCCATATACGCAAAGGTCATCAAGAGCGGTGTCCTCGTGGTCCCTGGTGTGTGGTTCAAGACCGATGGTGAGACCACTCCAAAACAACCAGCCACCTCTAAGCAATCTTTGAACCCAAACCAAATCTTTTTCAGAGGTACTTACGCAGCTGTTGATCCAGTTCAGTTGGAAGAAGGTTTGAGAAGACTAGGTACAGCTTTGCGTGAGGAATTCCAATTGGCTTAAAGAAATAATGATTATTATTTTGCAATGATGTAACGTCAAAATCAATTTATATATAAATATATAAATATATGTATATCAACAGGTAGGTAATAAAGACTTCTGATAAATAAACTCCCTGTTAATAATTAACATCAAATCAAAAACAACAATAAAAAGGGGAAAATAAAATACTAAACACAATTTGAAAATAACTCTGTCAATAATTTATTCTAATAGAAACTATGTGTGCCCAAATGAAAGTATAAGGATATAGACACTCGTTCTTATTTCTTATATATACATTAGTGTTACAATTAAGGTCTGTCTTTTTTTTATTAGTTTTTTTTTTTTGAGATCAGTCTATCTTTAGTCTGTCTGAGATATATCCAGCATTTCACAATTTGGATGGATAACGTAGACAATTTTATCGCGGTCTTGTTCCTCTACATCATCTTCGTCAAGGTCATCCTTTGTTCCGCGAATTTCCATAAGGATTCTATCCTTAACCAGACGTTTAAGGACCTTGTACACTAATTTCCTCTCATTATGATATTGTTCTTCCGAGGAGAACTCATGCTCTTTTTGAATACAATACCAGTCCACAATGTCTAGTGCTGTCAGTTCAGAACCTTCATTTCTCTCAACCTCAGAGATTTTCCTCACTATCATGTTCATTAATTCGACATACTTTTCGTAACTGACAACGGTTTTTTGCTTCTCCTTCTTCTCCTTGTTTAAGTCTACCAAGTTGGAACTATCAGCCTGTGTACTCGACGCAGGGGATCCAGCCTCTTTGGTATGTTCATCCATAACCTCATCCTCCTCGTCCTCGATTTCAATATCATCAACATCGACACGAATAATACTTTGTCTTAATAGGTCATACGCTTCTGCAATGAACTCTGGTGTAATTTCATCAGAGCAATTAGCTCTAGCAATTGCTTCTGATAATCTGATCATACTTTCCAGTTGCCTGACAGTTATTCTGTAACTTGAACGACTGTATCCCTGTGCATCATCCTTTCGCAAATTCTTGTATTTATCAACCAGATATTGCCTTGCCTCTTTGTTCAGAATTGGTTTAAAAGTTCTAGCGTACTTGATGTAACGTTGTAGTTGTTCTGCACTATATGGCGCAGTGATAGCCTCGTCCTGCTTCATATGAAGATCAATGATATGCGATGCAAGTTCTGTATCAATCTTCTCATTACAATCATCAAGAATCACAAAGAAAAGATCAAACCTAGACATAATGGGTGCTGTCATATTTAAGTTACCTCTTAATGAGACCTTTCTATTGTATCTACCGCCGATTGGGTTAGCTGCTGCAAGAATGGAGGTTCTAGCATTCAAAGTAGCATGAATACCAGCCTTTGCTATGGAGATCGTCTGCTGTTCCATAGCCTCGTGAATTGCAACTTGATCGGAAATGTCCATCTTATCAAATTCATCAATACAACAAATACCATTATCAGCTAACATAAGAGCACCAGCCTCAATAGTATAATCGCCACCTTCTTCATCTCTAACGACAGCTGCAGTTAACCCAGCTGCCGAGGATGCTTTACCAGATGTGTAAACAGATCTAGGGGCAAACCTGCAAACGTATTTCAAGAATTGTGATTTAGATGTAGAAGGATCACCAACGACACAAATGTTAATATCACCTCTTAATTTGATTCCCTCAACCGTTGTTTTATGAACACCACCCAACATTTGTAGGAGAATACCTTTTTTAACGGCCTCATGACCAAATACAGCAGGCGCAATTGATCTAACTAGCTTATCATAAACATGATCATCTTTAACCATCTCCTGTAATTCACCAATTTCACCCTGAGTTAAACTACTCAAGAATATCTCTTGATCCTTTTCTTGATCATGGTAGATATCACTATTTTGAATTTTTGAGATGAATTGTAAATCTGTCTCGGAGTGTGTTTCGGCTCCAGGGTTCATATTAGATCCTATACTTACTACATGGCAAGCTAGAAAGCTGATCCTGTACGTCAAATCTCGAACACCAAGAGATCTAAGACCAGTAACTCCATTATTTAGGCCCTCTGATGACCTCGCAATACCCCTAGTATCTAAAGAGGCACTGGGTTTCACGCCTGGTAAACCTAATTGTGTAACATCTGGAACAACAATCTCTGTACCCGTGAATTGGCATCTATCACCTGGCTTAGCTCTATCTACTGCGTCGCCTCGCAATATAACGTCTAATGTACGTGGCATCGACCCTGTCGGAATTTCATTGGCATTTTCTTGGATTCTCACTTTCTGCCAATCCAAGAATTTTGATCTGGAAACATTTAACGTCCAAAAGGCTCTATTTTCACATGCTGGATTAGGGCAAAATGTTGGTTCGGTGTATTTGAAAGACTGTTCAATGTTATCAACCATGGCGCGGCACATATCACAAGTGAAACTTGCTTTATACAGTTCTGGCCTAACCTCAGAAGTCCTCGTTACTGTACCTGATATACTTAATAGGGAGCCAATCTTATCTGACCTGATATCTCTTATTCTATGCACTGTCGGTAGGTTAAAGAAGCTTATCTGGAAAAGTCTCTCTGTTTGCTCGGGTGAGTTAGTTGTGGTAGATTTCGTAGCTGCTTGGGAATCGCCAGAATCTTTCTGCAGAGATGGATCCATCGAGTCTGTCATTTCTCCATCTAATTCATCGTTGACCTTAACGGAATCCGATGTAATTAGCAGTTCTGGTGCATATTTCCTAATAACTCTTTTCAGGCCTTTGATCAAGAAAGGCAGGAAACGGTAGTATTGCTCAGAGATAGCCATTGCCAATGCGCCGTTCTCTCTCATTGATAAATGCTGGTAGTCAATGTACAATGTATTCAAGTCATATATCTTCATGAACTCGATTTGTGCTCTATACACCTTCTCGATCTCCCCAGTCTCGGCTGACTCCACAGAAAACTCATCCAAAAACTGCTCAAACGCCTCCCGAACTTTCTCACCGGTAACATCATCCACTTTCTTCACATGGTTAAACGTCCGCTTCCGCCAACCCTGCATGGGCATCTGCTCCTCTTCCATCTCTTCCTCAACCTGATATGGCCGTTGAGAGAACTGAGACGAGTCCTGTGTTGAGTCCTGAATCCCAGGAATATTACTCCCGAGTCCTGGACCAGATGCTGGACCTGACCCAGGTCCCGATCCAGGCCCACGCGGCTGTGATGAACTAGGAAATTGTATCCTGTGCGCGTCATCAAACCCACTACTGCTTCCAAACCCACCTAACGAAGAAGCCGGTGGAGAAGACTGCGATGGCCTGTTTTGAGAATCCTCTTCAATTGGGAACGGCGACGACATGGTTTCGTTTTGGGTTTTTTCTAGATATACCTCTCCTTAATATACAAGATTAATATATCGGCGGCTAATTTCGAGATCTCAAAACTTCTTTTAACTATATAGAAACTTGGTGTTCTAGAAGAAGTTTGCCGCCAAAACCAAAAAAATAAAAATAATCAAAAAAAATAAAAGATTCGTAAAAGAGAACAACTGGTTTTTCCTAATTAGGAAATATAAGTAGCACCACACAAAATCCAAAAAAAAAAGTTGAGCGGTACGAGAATCGAACCCGTGTCTCCACCTTGGAAGGGTGGAATGATAACCACTACACTAACCGCCCGATAGATCTTTGTTCTCGTCAAAATGGTGGATGCATATTTATAGATAACGACCATTCCTTTTTAATAGAAAATATATACTATATATATAGAATATATTATAAATATAAAATATGATTATTATGTTTTTTGTTCGTTAAGTATATAAAAATATCTAGAAAGAAAAAATCGTTAACCTATTCGTGAAAAAAAAAAGAAGGGAAGAGTCGTCTTTGTGTAAATAGTCGTTACTAAATTGTCATTTTTATATTTATTTCATTTTCAATTTTTTTTTTTTCAGACCTTCGATAAGTCCTGGAATATATTGAACAGTTCGTTCCAACCGCTGGTATGTTCTTTTGCATATGTTGATGGCGCGTCTCCGTACACTACGGTGTGTCCAGATTTCAAGTTTTTGTCACTGATCGCATCTTTAACTAGCTTGAATATAGGTTCGATTGTTGGGGAAGTGGAGCCCGCCGCAAAGATGAAGTCTATGGCATCAGGAGTGGATGCGGCAAACATCAAATCCATCTCCTGGTTACGCTTAGTAGGGGTTGACTTGACAGTGTTGTAGACTCTACCGTGGTTGTGGAACTTCAGGATGAATTTTGTAGCTTCTAAAGATAGTTCCTTTTGCTGCACAAATAATATATTCTTATGCACATAGGAGTGAATACCACGATCTGCAAACAACGTGTTGATGTGGGTCATTGCCTCACCAACTACACCAGCAACACGCTCTTGGTCCTCCGCATTTTCTGTGTGGAATCTTACCATCGAGTCGGCAAGCTTATAGTAGGAACCCGGTAACCTCTCAATCTTGGTATCCAAAATCTTGGTCACTTCGTCCAACCAATCAACGCGGTCTACAATACTATACCAATCACCGTTCAGCCTAACGTAAGCACCGCTCTCGGCTATAAGACCTATATTACCAACTCTGCCGTAAAGATTCTCCAAAGTGGTCTTAGAGAAGGAATTCATAACATACACGGTGTTCTTCGCATTCAACTCCCTCAAGATAGCCAGCATTCTTGGATTAGGTGGTTCGGAAAGCTTTAGAATGAAAAGCCTGTTCTTTGCATTCTTGTAATCTGAATTCACACCATCCACTGAAAGGTTGAACAACGTAGAACTCTCTCTACTAAACTCCCAACAATTCTCAATAGCTTGCAGGTTCGAGGTAATCCAGTTAGTGGAATCATTATTGATCAAAGCCTTCATCATTCTCTTCCATCTTCTCTTCTTTTCATCTAGTGGCATTTCTAATCCTTCCTTAATGGTTAGTGCCAAATGCCTAATATCCCATGGGTTGATTAGGATAGCACCGACCTTTAATAATTCAGCGCTACCCGTAAATTCCGATATTAACAAAGGTGAATTTTTCTCTCTAGAACAGACAATGAATTCGTGACATGTCAAATTCATACCTTCTCTGAATGTATTGATTAGGAACAAATCAGATTCAGCACTCAAAGCAAGGTATTGTGTAAAATCTAAGTCCTGATGTAAGAAAACGACAGGCTGTGATACACTGAGACTAATAGACAAGGAGTTAATCCTATCCACAACCTTCATTATCTTTCTTTCCAATTCGGAATCTTGACTCTTACCAATACAAATCTGAATTAGAACGACCTTTTCGATATAATCTGGATTTTCCCTCAGGAATCTTTCGTATGCCAATAACTTCTTGTGGAGACCACGGATCTTATCGAATTGATCGCGGCAGACTATCAACTTCTTGCCAGACCATCTTTCCCTTATCAATTGTCTCCATTTGGTGACAGAATCACTCCGCATTTGGTTCGTCAAGTCAAACGAATCAATACCAACCGGGAAAGATTTTACAGTAATGACCTTACCCTTGTACCTAAGCACATCACCATTAATATCAGCTGTTAACAGCAGATTTGCCGTAGTTAAGAAATGCCTGGCATACTCAGTGGTCTGAAACCCGACGAAGTTAGAACCTAATATACCTTCCAGCATAGCTTCTCTTTGAGCAAAGCATCTAAAGACTTCACTACTTGGAAACGAGACATGCAAGAAGAAGCCAATTTTTGCGCCCGGAACCCTTTGTCTAACCATTTCTGGAACTAACATTAAATGGTAATCATGGACCCATACAATATCTCCATCCTTATAAACTTCCGCGATCTTATCAGCAAAAAATTGGTTTAAACGTTGAAAATAGTTCCAGGAATGATCTTCAAACGCCTTAGAATTTGGATTATCCGGAATTTGATAATGCATAGTCGGCCACAAGATCTGCTTACAGAAGTTCTTGTAGGCACCTTTGAAAGTTACGTCATCAACAATAACAGCTGAAGATTGGTATTTCTCTTCCAATTCAGTCACGATTTTTTCTGTGGTTTCAAATGGGATTTCATCAGTTGGAATGCCCATAGTACCCACCCATTGCACTGGCGATGTAATGTCTTTCTCAAGTATAGATGTGTTAATGGCGTTTTTCAAACCACCATTACCTTTTCGGCATGGGACAATTTTCCATGGAACTTTACTAAAGATGTCCAAGGAGCTCTTGAAGCCTTTTAATGAACTAGAGTACCCACCAAATCCTGGGACGTTATAATGGACTTTACTATCGGTCTCATAATCTGATTCGTTATCGGTGGAGTTGGACTCCTCTTCTTCAACAAGGCCTTCTCCATCCATCGCTTCATCAATTGAATATTTCAGGTGGGAGGAACCATGTGAACCAGATTTGACTCTCTTCATTGATGGGAATTGGGAAGCACTAGGCTGTTTTCTATAATTATCGAAATTCACCACACCCTGGAAATTATCTGGGACAGCTCTAGATTTTGGAGTGATGACAGTTGTATTAGGGTTCGTGGGATAAGAGGCAGTAGTGCCTTCAACAGCATTAGAACCGGCAGAGTTCTTAGAGCTGTTCAGTACAGAATGTAACAGTAGCGATTTGTTAACATTATCCAGTAAGTTCGCGGTAATGTCCACATTTTTATTGCCTGCCTGTTTAGAATTAAAACCCTTAGCAGACCCCACAGAGTCAGGGGGTGACACAGTACGCTCGTTATTGATCGCAGTAGTGTTGCTAGAGATAAAAAAATCTTCAGCAGTGGCGTGAGTATGAATACCTAGTGTTGGGTTAGCTGGGGTACCAGCTGTAGTCGCATTAGCTGTTAAATTCTCTAAGAATTGTTCAGATGATAACGGCCCACTTTGTGGGTCCAGCGATCCAGCACTCAAAGCTCCAGGAATCCTGCTAATATATGGTGCACTGCCCCTTGAATATAGATCAGTGTCCTGCATTTCTGGAATCTTTTGATGCACATCTTGGTCAGAAACTTTTACCAGCTCGGAATCAACCAGTCCGGCAGTCTCCCCCTGGTCTACATTAACCTCAAACTGCGGCTGGAATGGTAGAAACAATGTCGCAACGATAATTGTCATCTCTGTCTTCTTCACGGTTATTCTTATTTATAATTTCAATTGTGGATTTCCTTATGTAATATAAAATTTGTTAAAATCAAGTCAACTTTCCAGCACGCCGTTAGGAATTCAACTGCCTCTCCCCCTTTCTTGCAAAGTGACATCCGCTATATTCGACAAGTATACAAATTTATTAAATTTCCATACAAAACTATATATTTACATGGAATGAACAAATTCAATCCAGTTTTCAAGTACAGTAAGAGGAAATCTTGTCAGGACATCTTGCCAGGACAATCATGAGGGACCTTTTTGAAGGACCTCTTTAAAGACCACTCCCCAGGACATTTTTAACAAGTCCTGCGAGGAGGAGCTCTTCCAATTGCCATCGGGTCATCTTATTTACCAGTCATATAAACTCTTACCACGTAAATTTTATAAGAATATGTTTATTTCTACCTTTCCCACTTCCCGTTAACTTTCAGAAGAGCTTTTTATTTCAAAAGAGCTTTTCATTTTAAGAGAAGATAATACATTTCAAAAAAACCAGAACAAGAGACAATGGATCTTTCTACAGTTGTGTTCTTTTTACTGGTGGTAGGATACATCGTGTATGCCAAGTTGAATGTTGGACGCCGTCGAGAGCAACCTGTTGAAGTGACGAGCCATGATGAAGCTAGTGTAACTGGAGTTGTAGGTAAGACGCCAAGGAGGAGGAAGAGACGTGTAACCGAGGGTATGATTGAGATTGTATCCACGTTGGCTCCACATCTTCACCGCGATCAGATCAGGTATGAGCTGCAGAAGACCGGTTCAGTGGAGGTCACCGTAGAAAGGTTGCTGAAAGGCGAAGAATTTGAGTTCCCTAAGGAACAAGAGAATATGGCAGAAGAAGAGTACTACGAGGACCGGACTGGACTGGAAACAGAAACAGAATCCGAGTCCGATCCCATGCAGGAAGAAGAAGAAGAAGAAATACAATTATAATGTTATCGTCTATGCACTTTATAGCCTACTGTATTCTATGCAAAAAATATGTGATTAAAAAAACCAACGATATATAAAACTATGTTACTCAAAAAAGCAGGGTGTATCATTCTTTGACCTCACTTTTCTCTACATTTGGTGTGACACCTTTCGCCTTCTTCCGTACTGGTAGGATATTAACAATGTCTATCTCCCTCGGTTCAAGCACTACAGGTTTTACCACTTTCTTCTTGACCTGTTCACCAAATATAGAAGTGTCAATTGATATCGCCGAACAGAACCCGTCTGTTGACGAGACCATAACAATATCACCATTCTCGGACCATGCTATGTCAGTTAGTGGAGTGTAGTGCATGTTACTGATGATGGAAATAGGTTCCGGTGACTCAGTGTCATAGAAAATCACTTGGTTCGTTGTCGCCACGGCGAAAATAAGCTTATAGGGTAACTTAATGTACGGCTTGTCTGATTCTAATTTGTAATAGTTCTGATTAAAAGCTATAGCAATTGCAGGTTTCTTTAAAAACGGTAGACATACTGTGGGTTTATTGCTACCTTGTTTCAATGCTGACCTTGTGTATATATACACGGCATTATTCACATCAACGTTAGCATTTGACGACTGCGATTGACTCTCAGAGTCCTCCTGTTGTGTAGACTTAAAAATACCAGTTGGAACCACCAGAAGGGCTCCATCTGGAGACATGACTAGTCTTCTGAAGAACGATGGAAGCGTTTCATTGTGGAACAAGTAAACGAACTTCGACAATTCGTGGTTAACAGTAACATTGTCCTGTGTTGCAGATAGCAGTGGCATTTCGCCCTTCACAACCCGGTTGCGTAGCTTCAGTTTCGCTATCTTATCCAATGTAGGCATCGCCTTCATCTCAGCACCTGTCCTAAACTGTATTTCGTACACATTGATCGACCTGTCCACTGATTGGGATATTATGAACTCGTTTTCAGGGTCCCACGTAACACCTTGCACATAGTGATTGTGATCCCTCACGTGTGCTACGCATTCACCCGTGGTAATGTTGAAGACCTTCACAGAGTTGTCTGTCGACGCTGTAACTATGTACCGGCCATCAGGCGACCAGCATATATCGTATACTTCAGAGGGTCCAGATCCTGCGCCCATATCACCCGAGCGTATCCTTTTCCAAACAACCCAGCCCTCTCCTTTCTTATCGCCAGCATCCGTATCCAGTCTCCAAAGCAGTACCTGCCCGTCATCACCTGCTGACGCCAGTATCCCTCCTGGACTGAACCGTATAACGTTAATGGCCTGCTCGTGCAGCGTTAAACTAGACAGAAAGTCAATTGTATCTACCTTTTTAGTTCCATCCTCAAAATTTAGCTTCCAAAGACGCACCTGATTGTCACCACCGGCTGTGAAAAGCTCTGTTTCCCCATGGAATGAAACACTATACACCGGCTGCGATTCGTGCCAATATATCTGCAGGTTATTGGCTTCCATTCCACCAAGAAAAAAGCCTACTCTCGTACTTACACTTAGCCCTAATCGTTTTTTAGATATTAATCTATGTTATTGTCCACTTTTTTTTTTTCCACAGCTAAAAAAAATTTTTCAAAGAATTTATTTTATATTTCAACATAACCACACAACATAACCACACAACAAGACAACACACAACCACACAACCACACAATAAAACAACTAGTAACAAATACGATAGATAACGATCGCTCTCGGGCCAGTCGGCCTGCCTCTCTCTTTAAGGACAAAAGAGAAGATTCGGAGCGATGTTTTCTTTCTGCACACATTGTCAAATTCCCAGCTGGTCCAACAATTGATACCAGATGGAGCCGTAGCTGTGCAAATATCAAAAACCACGCGATATACGTTTCTCATACGATCACCGTTTCCTGTTTGGACTTTGATCAAACAACGAAATCGCTATATCTGTAAATACTATTGCAAATAATTATTGCCCAGGCCAATTGGAAGGACCTGAAAAAGGGAAATGCACGTCCCCACATTCTTGCAAAATTGTAACCTGCCATCATGCCGATTCTCCTACAAGGTGCCCTGTAGACATCCGCAGAATGCAAGTGTCATATTACAGATACATGTGCTAATACCAAAATATCTGTAACCGGGTTCTTCTTCTATTTTAAACAATTCAAGGTTCCCACCCAGGTAACAATAAGAATGAGTGCACTGATGAAACAGCTCCCTCCATCATCTCAACAAACTGATTTTACAGTTACCATTAAAATGTTGTGATCAGAGACCATATTATCGTTGAGGACCCAGACCAACAGAGGATACATACAGATACAAAGAGACGGGATTGCCCAAGTACTCAAGAAGTATGTAGAGATCGAATATTCCATTATATATAATATTAGAGCATATAAATGCAACATTGTAGTATAAAAAGTATACGGGATTATATCACGTGACTCAATTTGTTGGCAATAATATTGTGGGTAATGGAGCCAATTCAAAATTATACATGTAAATTTGCTACGTTGAATTAACCATTAATAGTGGTAATATTGGTTAGTTGCCACTTATCTGGTACAATATGCTAACCGCCGACTCCTCGTGACTGTAAAAGTACAAAATGACCAACGATCACGTTTCTGAACTGAGAAATTCAAAAAAAAACAGAAAAAACTCACAAAAAAAAAAGTTTCTGAGATCTCTCATATACAATATAAATACATACACATCTATATTTATATCTATCTGTGACAACGGCAATTGAGACTGCATTCTGTGGAGACAGGAACACGACGAATACTATATAGAGGCATGCTGGATGTAGCTGAGTTTCTGGCGAGGGCTGATGGGCTGGAGACGAGCCCCAGTTTGAATGCGCAGTTGGCGTCTGCCGCGGGTATTCTACAGGAGAGGAAGGATGCGTTGAATATTGGGCCTTTAACCAAGGACCATGAAGATACAGCCAATGCTGTTGCAAAGGGAGACGCGCTTTCATTAGCGTCGCGTATTGTAGGTAACTACGACCTGCAGGGCACTCCGAAGGCAGAGCGGCTAAAGCGTTTATCGGTGAGCGCTGCTGTGGAAGCAGTATTGCTAGAGAGGAATGCAGTTGTGGATGTGTTAATTGCGCTGCAGTTGAAGGGCCAATTACATGTGCCGTTTTTGGATGCGACAGATACGTTCACCAGGGTGGATAAGTTGATAGAACTAGTCCTGGATACACTCCATAAAATTAACTCGGCAAGAGACCATGTGATAAAGTACATGGATGATATACTGTCTAGTAACAACCCGAGCGGCAATAATAACGATGAGGAAACGGAGTCTCGAATGCAGAAGATCATTGATCTTGTGATAAATTACAACATCATCTACCTCTTCAAGTTACTAAAGCTAATAACCGTGTACACATTGAACCGAAATATTCCTTTGAAAACCGTGGCCAAATGGTTTTCCCAAATAAATGAGGTACTGGACCAGGTGGCATTAATCGAACCCACCCATACTAACAGGGCAGCATTGGATAATTTAGAGAGAACACTGGTAGACAAACTATTCATATCAAGATTGGAAGCAATGGTCTCGGTTGTCTCATTAATACTACTTGGACTCTCGACGGCCATCGAAGACCAACACTTAGATTTCAACCAGGCCTACCTACACGACGTCGACACTTTCAAATTGGTTCATTCCACATTGTTGGATCAGTTGGATCAGGAACGCATCCCTATAGTACTATATATGTGGTCTTTCATATTATACGGGAAATCCATTATCCTCGAGGATGAATCCACCACTATATCCCAGGAAAAAAAGGAAAACATGGAATTTGTACAAAAAACGGTCCCTGGTGAATCTCTTTCATCGCTAAGCTACAGGTTTGCATTTGCTGCGGAGAACAATGATTTATTCACCATATTTGAAGAGACAGCAGGAGCGTTGAAGAATGATAACATCCTAATGACAATTTTTACCACATTTATCTCTTTATCGTTGAGTTTTGTCCCGATATCCGTTCAAACCTCGAAAACCATGAAAAATATTTTTAACGATGTACCAGCTGAGGTGGTTGACCGTTTCATTATTGATAATGCATTTATTACCAAATTTGATACCATTAGGGCAAAATTACCACTTGTAGAAGAAGGTTTACTACCATTCATAAATCTAACTACAATTAATGCGAAACTGGCAAACTTTAGCTGGAGTTGTATACGGTCATATGCAACCAAATTACAATTAGGGAAAATTGACTATGACCTGGTTGATGGCAATGTCGGCTCTAAATCTGTCGCAAATTTACCACAGATACAATTATCAACAGAGGTATTAATAAAACCACCATTTGAGCTAGATGAATCTGTTCTCATGCCATTACCAAAAGAAACAACCGCTTTAATAATCTCCGAGGTACCATCTGCTTCAAGTAGAGAAGAAGCAGTCTTGACGAAAGCTTCTCCTGATACTGATTTGGTCACAAAGCCCAATAATATCGCAAATGAAACACTTCTAGTATTTAATTATGAATATAATGGTTGGGCACTTTTGGGACGTATTTTGCAAAACCTTTCTATTTTATATTCAATGAAAGGCAACGATATCGGCCCCGAAATGTTAGAATTTGTCGTTGCAACTATCGACTTGATGTCAACAGTTGTAGGTAACGGTTTGTCAAATGATGATTCAGTTTTAATTCTAGAGTCGTTATCATCTCAATTGACTAAATTTAGAGACGACGATATTGTCTCAGTTGTCTTTAAAATTTTTGAGAGGGCACTACACAAGAGAAACTATAAATTGCTTTGCAGTTGCGCGAAGTTTACCCAAAATTTACTTTGTAAATTCCCTCACTTCGTTTGGTCGTATCTATCTACCTCTGACCTTTTGGAACATTATGGTAAATCAGGTTTGGCCAATGTTATCCTAGGCTCTACTGAGTTAACTAACGGTGAGTATGAATTTACATTGCAATTGACACAGATAGCCCTTGGGTTGATCGATGATGCTGTTGCAACTTCATTATACCTAGATTCTGGTGTCCCCTTGAAAACAAAGAAATCTATTTTATTTAATTTGATCGTGCATCTTTTGAATGTCTACGAGAGTTTTCAGTACTGGAAATATTCTAAGTCTATTGAACAAAGATTTGAACTTTCCTCAACACTGACGAAAGCTTTCTCTAAGACATTATATTACGTTCACGGTATTGACCCAGAAATACCTCCTGATCGGAAAATAACAAATGTTCTGGATAAAGCAGCCTCAGCCATTACTAGTGCATTTTTAACATCAGATTCTTATGACCCCCCTGTGGTCCAGACCTTGATTAATACTTTGACTTCACCAAAAAAAAGATCTATATCGGTATTTGGAAGGGGACTGTTTGATCAACTTTATGAATCCGTTGTACAACAATCTTATGAACTAGCGAATATTTTGGTATCTATAAGAGGCGTGTCTGAATTACCAGCAAGTTCTTTAGAGAAATTCATATTCATAAATTCACCAAAATTAGTCGAGATTTACACCGCTCATTCCAGCTTTAAATTACCTATCATAAAACTTTTGAATAGTTTAGTAGGCGTTCCATGGTCCCGTGACTACCCATTTTTATACTCTTATCTTGGTGGTGAGAAATCTGAGGAGTTACTGTCTTCTGTTGTATCAGATCTATCCTCTCCAATTCAAAACTACCAATTATCAAATGCAATCTACATTTTTTTCAGCACATTAATAAGGAGTAAACAAGACGGTTTATCCATCCTATTCCTGACAGGGAACGTTGCAGAGACTGAAGAAAAACCCCCGAAAGAGATGGTAAAAACTCCGGAATTCAAGAAGGATAATTATAGTCCGAACAGTTCGATTTTAAATAACGGTCAAAGTAAATCGCAAACCCGATCTCCAAAAAACATGTCATTAATTGAGGTGTTAAAGAAGAATGTTAAAAATCTAGAGACTCTACCGGAATCGACAAGTTGCTATTTACTGGATGCAATTGCATTTGCATTCAATACATGGACCAATTCTAGGAACTTAGACGAAGAAAAGGAATTTATATCATCATTAATGAAAAAATTGAAACGGTTTGAACAAGACAGAACTGACATAAAAAACTCTGAAATTAACCAAAAGAAGGTTAAAAAATTAACGAAGAAGTATAAGCTAATTGCAAGAATTGTTGAAATTTTTGCATTGCACCTTTATACCTCAAAGGAAACTAACAATGAAATATTGCAACTCCTGGAAGATCGCTCAACCCTGCCACAATTGAAAAAATTTTTTTTAATTGAGGGATATAACAAAGATTTACAAATGCAATTGAATGATAGTATTACCGTTCAATATCCAAGTATTGAATTGTCAAAATTCATATTATCTCCAATTTCTCGCAACTTCATCAATTTCAGTGACTGTATTTTTGATGTTTTTACACTAGACCAATTTTTAGGTAATGACATTGCGTGGATGGGTGAAGATGGCTTCCGAAGCAAAGTACTAGATGCTTCTTTGAACTTACAAAATACTATTGCTCAAATATCAACAGCAAAATCCTGGGGTGCACTAATTACGGCCTATTTAAATAATAGAAGGGGTAAAATACCAGAATTCTATTCCGAACTTTTGACTGTTTTGTTACAATATAACATCGATTACGGTATCGAAGCTCCAATTTTCCTGGACGTATACACTGAAAGGTTGGAACTAGTATTTTTTATTTTGTATAACATGAAGAATCAAAAGCAGATGTTAAATGACAAGGCAATCTACAAGATGGTCAACCAACTTTCTGAGATTCTAAGAAGTGGCGATATCAACTTTTTGAATAATGTTAGTGAATCTAGAAATATTACGCTATACAGACCAGTTCTGCGAACAATACTTCTTTTGCTTTCTATGGTGCAGGATGGCCCTGCTTTTATTGAATTATCGTCTGATTTACTTCTTGAACTAATCGAGGAAGCTTTCTGCAAGGGTTTGTATTTGATTATTTCAAATATTTTGTCAAATATCAATACTTCCAAATCATCACCTGAAACTGTTGCTGTTGTAACGGAGCAAAAGATCCAAGACATTTCATTGTTATTGAACCTAGTTATCAGAATCCAGAAATTGAATCCATCCTCTGGATTTAACATGATTTTTGCCTCCTCACTATATGAAGTCGGGACTTTGAAAGTTATTTTAAATCTTTACTCTAGCGCCCATCTCTTCTTACTGAAAGATGAACCTATCCTAGGCCAACTAAGTTTGAGCATCATCAGTGAATTGTGCTGCATCACTGAGGTTGCTGAGAAGATAGTTACAAATGGGGTATTTACCGTTTTGGTAGAATCTCCACTTTCAGTTGCCCTTCAAAGAGGCGGCCTCACGGCATCTGTGCAACCTAAACTTCATTCCCTTTGGAGCAATGGATTACTTTCAATTATATTATCATTGTTAAGTGAATTCGGAGGTAAAGTACTACCAGAGACGTGCTTGTTCATTTCCTACTTTTCGAATCATATCGGAGGTGTAATTGGCGCATGGTTCGACAATAATATATCCGTTTCAACTGCATTAATTCGCGAAACCAAGCAAATAGTTTTACTACGAAAGATGCTTGATTCGTTGTCATGCAAGAATTACCTAGAAAGTTCAGTCAGAGGGGACATATCGCATATCCAACTAATCCCAGGACTTGATACCGAAGAAGGACAGAAAAAACTAAACTCGTCACTAAACAAACTATTGACGCATCCAAAATTCCTAAACTCTAGGATTATCCCAACAACGGTAGAGGAACAGCTGAAATTAGAAGACGAACACCTAAGATCGGAGTTTACAAAAAATATCTGCAAAGAAATTAAAGAAATCCAGGAACTCCTCTACCAGACCTTTTAATGTTATTGTTACTATATCTACAGTCATGCAAATATATATCTATATATACAATATGTTAGAAGCATATAATTAAGAAAGTCATATACCTCCGCACAATAATTTACCGCGTTGTTTTAATTTTCGATGATTTCCAAGGAAAAAGACGATGAGGCCTGAACTACGTCACAAGAAATACAGGTATATTAATAACCTGTAGAATTCTATACTTGATTGGGGAAAGGTGCCAATAGTAGTTAGGAAAAGAAAGGTATTACTATTGTAACTGATTGGCTAATGTGGCTTGTCCACAACCTTACAATGATTCAGGTACTGTTTGCTTTGCTAGTCGTATCTGTGTACCCGAATGCAATTAGATATTTAATTATTGGTGTACTGATTACAGAATTATCAACGAATAGCTTCTTTAATGTAAAAAGCGTTGACAGTAATAAACATAGGGAGAAGTCGAGACTCCGATTAGATCGTAGTGTTATTGAAGGAGATAAATCCACAAAGTATACATTTGAAAGCGACACTGATTTTAAGATGTATCCGAAACTTGAACACGAGGTAAAAGATATTATAGAATTCATCATGAGTGATTTCATTTGTTCATGGTATTCAAGAATTGATAGACAATCTAATCAACATTATTTTCTCGATGCTGTCAACTATACACTGCACAATGCTACAAACAAAATCGCTAAGAAGCAGAAGGGAAAGGATATTATTGAACTGATACATACAAGGATCATAACGGTCATCTCAGAACATATAAACATATATACCAAAAGCAGAAATGTGATTTTGAAGTCTGGACAAATCAAATCCCTAGATAATGATGAATCAAAATTCATTCTTGCCGTGGAGTTTAACAAGCATAAGAAGTTACATACGAATATTTTCCTAAGAAGCCAGGATATCGAAGATAATATCAAACTTTACTGCACACAGAAGGCCGCAAAACTATACCTACAACTTGTAGACGAATCAGAAGTATCTTCACCAATTGTTTCTGCGTTACTAAAGCAAGTGATCGCAGGTAATGTACTATTACCAATAATCAGTAAATTTACTGACCCTTTCAGTTTGAATTCAATTCTCATCACATTTTCAGAGAATTATCTTAGCGAGACGAAACAGGTTAATAAGATACGAAAAGCACTAACAGAGGAGCTAAACACTACAAGTTTCGATGACTCAGTAATTAACCATATAATAATATGGTGGCTACAATATCATAAACCAGTCAGTAATAAAGAATATGAATACTGCTTAAGATATATTACCACTTGCAACTATGCCTACTCTTTACAGAATATTGGGTTTGTATTATTATTATGTCTATCTAAAGCAAGCCGATTTGGAAACGAGAAGTCTGTTGACGAACAAAAAATTCTACTGACTATAAATGTAGTTGAGATGAGGTTAAAGACTTTAAATTGTCAGCTTTTAAACGGACCGACACTCCCCCATGGCTCAAAAATGACTAAGGATAACTGGCGGAACTGTATTATCTATGTTGAAGAATTTGTACGGACCATATCTTATAGTCATGTTATTGAAAATGATAATTTGAAAACATTTTTTGTTGAATATCTAATAAACTCTAATCAACAAGAAAAATTGTGCTTAATAGAATTTATGAAGTTTAAGAATTTAATGGAAATACCGTTGGAAGAATCGAGTGAAGGAAAATTGACTCGTTACATTATCCGAACAAATATGTCCCGGTATATTACGGATGAAACATTGTTGGAATTGGAGTTAATTAATACAGAATTATCCAAAAATATTCGTGTTTATTTATCAAATGAGTTTAATAATGAGGAAATGTTTCCAGTACCCATAAAGAGTATCCAGAAATTGCAAAATGAGGTTGAGGTAACTATGCATAATATCTTTGTGACCTTCAAGATGTCAGATTATTTTTCACAAATGATCACATCCCCCAAATTTTTCAAATCCCAACTCTATATTAAGAATATCTTGGAATATTCAGTAATGTACAAGGATAAATGGAATTCTATAGACGAAGATTTTGCGATGCATTCTTCCCACAATACAAAATTGGATTTTAAGATTGAGCATATTATCAAAGAGGAAGGGAAGCACTATACCACAAAATATAATGAGACGAATAATACGCCCACAATTGATGGTAATGAGATAGAGGTACGTAACAATATGGACATGAATGAACATGCATATTATGATGGAGTAGAAACTGGAATAAAAAGCTTTCAGGACATTAAAGATTCCATTGCTCACTTCACATTAAGTATAGATCAAACAGAACGTGAGATACAGATATTAAGGCATCTAATACTAAAGGCAGAGTTAACTAATGATCAGGACCAACTAAAAATCCTAATTAAGTCAGATGAGGTGTTGAAAAAAGAGCTTGAAAAAATGGAGATATCAAAACAACAATTGGTAGTCCTAGAGTCTTCAACTGCCTTATTTGGAACAACCACTATCAGGATACCAACCTACTTAGAAGGTCTGGATGTGAATGGTAAACGGTTAGTCACCTATTACGTGATTAATATTAGACATATTTATCATGACAAAGTTTCAGATTGGGAGGTTACGAGAAGATACTCCGAATTTCATACTCTCTACTGTTATCTAAAGAAAAATTATAAGACTCAATTAAAAGCTGTTGATAGCAGTTTTCCTTCAAGGGTTCCTTTATCAACAAATTTTGATATCTCCAAGTCTGCTGTCATTGAAGAGCGTCAAAGGATGTTAGAAAGATTTTTAAACCAACTTCTCTTTATCCAGGTAATATGTGAGGATGACATGTTTAGAAGATTTCTTACTGATTCAACTACCTCTGATATAAAAAAGTCAACTGCCAATGAAAGACCTCACAAAAATGATACTAGTGGTGACGATAATGATGGATGGAATTTTAATCCGAATGTACAGACAAATAACTTTCTATACACAAAAGTTTATTCAAATAATTCCGAAATTACGAAAATTCATCCACCATTAAATACCAAAACTAGGTCAAATGTGAAAATTGTTTCAGACCTTTTCATTAGTATATTTACAGCTGACGAATCTTCTCGTTGGTTTCGGGGAAGAGCAATCGTAACGTTATTACAACAACTCCTTGGTAGTACAATTGAGAAATATATAAAAGATCAAGGCAAAAAATGGAGTTCAGACAAACAAATGAGCGGTGTGGTTGCCAGCTTGAAATTCATGCTTTGGGGACCAAATGGAACCTTCCGAAGAACTAAAGGAAAGAACAGGGAGGACGTAGGCAAAAATGAGGAAAAGAAAGTTGAAGCAAGATCGAAAGAATTACTTCAAATGTTGTTCATAGAATCTTTTGCAACAGTTGTCGGTTATAAAAAAACTAAGGAGGCTGCTGTTCGGATTCATGAAATGCTTCAAAACCAGTTTTTAAATAGCAGCCTCGCCCTGGAGCTGTTTGATATCATTATTGATGAAATCATATTCAGTGAGCCAGATTATAATAGCTAAATAATATTATTTAATGACTAAATGGATGTATTATAACAATAAATGGGGATAAAAGTAATAATTACGGGGCTTCAACTGGTAAGTGCGAAAATTATAGTAAAATATCAATATTTAGGTATAGATTGGTCGACATCATCAATATATTTGAAAAGACCTCCAACTACATCCTTTACGTTTGTAATGCGAAATTGTTCTTTCAGAATCTTTGTAGCTAGTTGGGAATCATTACCATATCTACAGAGAACAATAATTTCACTATTTTTGTTCATGTTCGGAATCCTTTGATTCAACTTCTCAAAGTTTCCTTCCATGTCCTTCAATTCTTTCAATGGGATATTAATAGCGGTTTCTAAATGAGAAATGTTGTAATGATGCGCGGGTCTCACGTCTAATAATATCTTTTCGTTCTTAGAATGGTGGTTCACGTAATCCTTGTCAAAATCATTGACTTTAATCCTTTCAGATGGATCGCAAACGTTATAATTCCTGGCGCCACAAAACACATTATAATCAATCTCGCCAGATTCGATGGCTGCCCTAGTAATCACACGATTTTCACCACAACAATGACATTTAGCTTGTCTACCTCTCATTTTGAATCTTCTCAGGCTTTGGACAGGGAAGCCAGAGTACATTATCAGGAATGGCTCAAAGTTTTCAGGAGTGTAGACATCGAGCAGTACCTTAAGGGTTTCAACAGCCATCATGGTACCAACTAGACCAATGCAAGGTCCAATGACACCACCTTCCTGACAGGATGAAACTGCATATGGATTAGGAGAGATCGGATAGAAACATCTGTAACAAGGTCCAAAGTTCTTATAGTTTAGAATAGAAAGTTGACCCTCAGTTCCAAGACCCGACCCAGAAACGACTGTGATTCCAAGATTTACTGCCACATCAGAGATCAAATACCTCGTTAAAGGTGTGTCTGTACAATCAAGGACTAAATCATAACCATCAAATATAGAAAACGCATTGGTTGGATTCAGCCTTACTGGATACGTGACAATCTCTACATTTGGGTTCAGACTTTTCAGAACTTGCGCTGCACTTTCACATTTTAACATTCCAACTTTCGCTGTATTGTGAATAACCTGCCGATGCAGGTTGGAAGTATCTACTACGTCATTATCCACAATACCAACTTTACCAACCCCAGCGCCCACCAGATAAGGCAACGAAGGGGACCCTAAACCACCCGCGCCAATTACTAACACCTTAGCATTCTTCAGTTTGAGTTGCCCTTCAACACCTCCAGTCCCCTCAACAATCATCTGACGGCCATAGCGACTGTATTCTTCAAGAGATAGCTTATTATCTCTCTGGCCATTCAACTGCTTCTTCAGTTGCGCATTTTCCCGCTTCAAATCTTGAATCTGGTCTCGCAACGCCTGTTCCGACATTTTTGACTGTGCAGCGTCCTCACTTTCATCTATATTGTAGCATAAAAAGCCGATTATTAAGTGATAGACAACTTTTCTTCGAATTTGTGAAGCTCATCGACTTGTCCCACTAACAAAATTCAAGTAAAAAAAAAAAAAATTTTTTTTCACTTCCTATAAAAAGTCCGTAGTAATATAGCGATTCCGTCAATATATATCAAAAACTAAACGTAATAGCATAATCAATAGAACCAACAGTTTCAACATCTACATTAAAATAACATCATTTTTTGTAACGTTTCTATTGTCTATATATTTAAATAACCTTTTGCTTCACGAAGAACTTTTTCAAGTAGTTCACTTGGAAGGCACACATACCAACCAATACGATGAGCTGGATAATGGTCCATGTAGTGATTTTGCTGTTGGCAGCCTCACTTTGGTCTCTGAATCCGGCCTCGTTTTTTCTGATAATGCCTTGTTCTCTGCGGATTTTGTGCAATCTTAGGTTCAATTGCTCAAGTCTTCTCTTTAACTGAGTTTCATCAGTTTTACCCTTAGTGTCTAAAGCCTCGACGTTGCTCAATTCCAGTTCAAGGTAAACTCTGATTGGTTCGTCGCTGTTTGGATAAGTTGGGGAAACACATATCCTGTGCTCACCATTGTCAAATGCAGTGAAAGTAAAGTCACCAGTGTAAGGGTTCTTCTGGTTCATAACAACGTGATCCCCATCAAAGATTTCAGCAATGCTGACCGCAACTTTGACAGCTGGGTCTTCGGTGTAAACGCCATCTTTCTTGACAGCTGTATCAAGATCTCCAACCAGAACATCATCCTTCTTTAAGTTTTTGTAGAAACATTTCGTCTCACCAGACTTGACGTAGGTGTGCAAAGCAGAAACATGGGCTATTAGTCCTAACAACAAAACACTCTGTAACTTCATTTCTCCCTTTTTACAAGTAATGCACGGGTATCTTCCTAATGTCTATGGATTATTTGAAGAATAAAGAATAAATCAATTTTGAATGTGTCTTCAAATCAATAGGATTGGTCTCAAAAACTAAAAAAAAACCAAAAGTTTGGACCTTCAGGCTGCTGTCTACTATTATAAAAAAAAAAAGAAAATAAAAAAAAAATGGGCACTAACGCGAAAACGCGTTCAAGACAAAAGAAAAACAACAAACCATACGACAAAGGACTAAACTCAACATAAAATTGGAATATTATCATGGTATAATTATAATCATTCGAGTAAATTCAATGGCTCCTCAATGTTTCTAGTAGGAATCACCGGAATGTTTTGATATTTGGGATCATTTGAGTCCAGGTATATCGACTGTTCCTGTCCAAGCTGGGTTAAAGTGTTTTTCAACGAGGCCTCTTCCCTACTGATAAGTAGTGCTAATGCCGTGTTGTCCTGTAGTTTGACCTTTTGTAGCTTAGTTAATCTCTCATAGATATACGCTTTCAAGTAATTCGCAAAGTTTTTAAGAGTGGCCTCATATAGCAGGGAATCATTTTGAAGGAGGTCCATCACATAGTCCTCTTGTTCCATGACCGGTATAGCCCTGCCTTTAGTAAACTTTGATTTTATAGACCAGACACATGGGGGCAGCGGCATGAAATCATTCTCACTACTTTCGTACCATTTATACTGTTTTATAACCATTGGATAAGATATGGTTTCGTATTCTGAGGGATCACAATTTTCTTTAAAGTATGCCATGAATCTATTTTCAGCATCTTCGCCCTCTGAGTGTTGCCATATAGTCTCTTGCGTTTGCGCATCACAGACGAACGGGAGTAATAAGCGTGCGAATTCCTTTATAGAATTGTTAATCCCCCAAGCACCATCGGCAGCTCTGACAAACTGCAAAGTCGGTAGAACGCAGAACCACCTATAGAAATTCCGTACGGATATACCTTTGCAATCTATCGAGTTTAGCAATGTCTTGTCAAAGGGACAGGAAAAAATTTTGATTGCATTCGAACTGGCATCGTCTGCCGGGTCAAACCCGTATTTTGTAATCACGACAAGCGAATCCTCTATATCCGTGTAGCTAATCAACACCTCTCGTCTCAAGGAGGATGCGTCAACTTTCGAGCGCTCCAAATTTAAAACGATGTCTCCATTACTCCTGTCGATATCATAGTACGCGTTGCACCGGGTTTCATCGCCATGGTTGACAAAATCAAGCGTCGGTACCAGCGTCGGTGAAACTATAAAAGAGTCGTCATCCTCCCGGTCCCCATCTGTCCTCCCTGGTTCGAGCTGCGGGATCTCTAATACACGGGACACAACGGCACTGTACAACTGATGCAAGAGCGCGACCGAGTAGTTCTGCTGAAACGGGATGTGTTTAACTGCGGCCTCGTGCAGGGTATCCAGGTTTCTTTTCAGTTCATGGAATAGCACGACGTGACCGTAGCCTTCGAGCAGGGCGTCCATACAGTTGGACGCGTTGGGCACCTGTGTGGTCAGCAGAGTCGAGGATATATACTCGGTCAAATGCGTAGGGAACCCTGCTCCAGTGTCTTCCAACCCCAATAGATGGACAACGAGAATGAAGTACACCAGCATACAAGTTTCAGACAGCTGGGCCAGCTCCCCAAGAGACTGATTCACAATTTTTTTGAACTGTGTATTGTCTACACCCAATAAGGTCTTGAGATCGTAGCGCCGGCTCAACCTCATCACCTCCAAGGCTGAGTCTCCCTTAAAAAAATCGAAATCATCGGTTAAAAAGACACCCTGCCCGCCGTGATCATCCGCCAGCACTTCAACCCCCATGAGCATCTTAAATATTCTTTCTCTCCCAAACAGCAACTATTCTATCTGCACAGACAATACTGTTTTCTGGTCAAAATATCGTTCTTTTTATTTTTTATCTGCTGTGCTGTGTATCTTAATCTATAGAGAGATAGATCCTTCAAAATCTTGGGTAGTGAGTGCTTCATGGTTTCGGCCGCTCAAACCACGAAAAAAATCAAAAAATCAAAAAAAAGAAAGAAAAATTTCAAAATTTCAAAATTTAAAATTACCCGGAATAGTGAAGATCAGTGTTACCCGGAGGAAATGTAATATTACCCGGATTTAATAATTTACCCGGCTTCATTTAAGTTACCCGGCTTTTCTAGATTCACCCGGCTTTTCTAGATTTACCCGGCTTTTGAATATTTAATATAAATTACCCGGTTTCTTTAGATTTACCCGGATTTGATATTTTTTTTCTTTCTTTTTTTTGATATTTTTTTCTTTCTTTTTTTTGATTTTTTTTGAATTTTTTCATTTTTTGCAAAACGCGATAGATCATGATATTGATACTTTTTTTTTTCTTTCTTTATGATTTAGATTCGTGTGTTGTTAAGAATGATTGTCAAAAGTTTGATCTATTTCACAGTCTTCTTGTTTTGTATTTAGGCTGCATTCTTTTTTAGATTTTATTTTATTTTGACGGGGTTTATTTTGATATATGGGTATAGATGATTAAATAGAGGAAAAGAAAAAAATATCAAATAAATTTAAATGACGGATCAAATCGGACTAAGTCAGCTGCCAACGCAGCATGCGAAGATTGTTAGCGAGAATGGGAGTGTTCTAAATCTAATGGTTTGTGGTGAGTCCGGACTGGGCAAGACCACTTTTGTCAATACTCTGTTCGCGACGGCTTTGAAGCCGCGGCATCCAAGAGACAACAACAGCAATGGCGCGATGATCAAAAGGACTGTTGGAATCGATATCACGCGGGCGCTGCTGGAGGAGAACGATTTCAAGCTACGTGTGAATGTGATCGACACCCCCGGGTTCGGCGACAACGTGAACAACGACAGGGCTTGGCAGACCGTCGCCGACTTCATCGACGACCAGCATGATTCTTTCATGAGACAGGAGCAGCAGCCGTTCAGAGGCACCAAGTACGACCTCAGGGTTCACGCGGTTATATATTTCATCAGGCCCACGGGCCACGGGTTGAAACCGCTTGATATCGAGACTATGAAAAGGCTCTGCACAAGGGCGAACTTGATCCCCGTGATAGCTAAATCCGATACGTTGACTGTCGACGAGATCTTGCAATTCAAACACAGAATCAGACAGGTGCTGGAGTACCACCAGGTCAGAATTTTCACACCGCCACTAGAATTTTCCGACAAGGGTGCCAACGACGAACAAGACCTGATATCCTTTCAGTATGCCAAAAAGTTGATCGAGGCCATGCCTTTCCACATTGTTAGTTCGGAACGTAGTTATCAGAACAATATGGGGAAGCTGGTTGTGGCGCGTAAGTACCCCTGGGGTCTGGTCGAGGTGGAGAACGAGAAACACTGTGATTTCGTGCTCCTAAGAACTCTATTGCTGAGAACGTATTTGGCTGACTTGATAGAGACCACAAACGACATCCACTACGAGACGTATAGACGGCTAAGACTCGAGATCGGCCTCAAAGACGGCAGTGAGGGCAGAGAAGATGAAGCCTCTGTTCCTATCAAGGCACCAGCCAGAAAGCTTTCACACAACCCAGTTTATAAACAGGAAGAAAATGCATTGAAGAAATATTTCACAGATCAGGTTAAGGCTGAGGAGCAAAGATTCAGACAATGGGAACAGAACATCGTTAATGAGAGATCGAAGTTGAACGGAGATTTAGAGGAGGTCCAAAAACAGGTCAAGAAGATGGAAGATCAAGTCAAATCATTGCAATTGAAGATGCGTTGAACGTAACATATTCGAGAAAAAAAAACAGATAGATTAAAAGTCAATAAAGGCACCACCAACAACAACACAATACAAACGCACCAACGCATTACGTATGTAACAAAATATATAAATTTGAACATGATGAATTAGTAGAATACATTTGCCATTATAGTTTTTTTTTTCTTTCACCAAAAAAACGATACTTACGAACAGAAAGAGAATGTTTTAGTATTGAAATAGGTATATAATTTGTGCTAGGATACATAATAGTAGGTTTCTCCTCTAAAAAAACCAACAAAGGAACAAAAAAAGGACAATTCAGAACAATGACACTCTATAATATTTTTCATCTCAAAAGCAACACTACTTCAATAACTAAAAGAAAATAAAAATGGGTAAGATTAGGAATAAAACCAATTAAAAAGTTCTAGCAATATTACCCAGAAAGGTTTTGTCCCCCCTACTCCAACTATATGTTTTCCAAGCGATTTTAAACAGTATCAACAGTAGTTTATTTTAATTCTATAGTAATTAATCCGGGGGAAACAGGTGTAATGAATAGAGGGAAGAAGAGAATATCAACTAAAAGCAAGAATGTAGAGAAAATTATTTTAATCTTACTCCAACTCAGTCAAGTACTTTTCGGCATCCAAACCAGCCATGCAACCAGAACCCGCAGAAGTAATAGCTTGTCTATACTTAGAGTCCTGTACATCGCCTGCTGCAAAGACACCTGGAATAGAGGTTAGCGAAGAACCTGGGATAGTCTTTATATAACCAGTTTCATCGGTCTCAACTTGACCCTCGATGATCTTTGTCGCTGGAGTGTGACCGATAGCGTAAAACAAACCGTTAACTGGCAGATCAGTTTCCTCGTTGGTCTTGACATTTTTGACTCTCAAACAGTTCAACAGCTTACCATCACCCTTGGCCTCCAAGGTAACAGTGTTGTACAGGATTTCAATCTTTTCGTTTTGCTCTGCACGTCTCTGCATTATGGTAGAGGCTCTTAGGTGATCCTTTCTTACAATTAGATAAACCTTGGAGCCGTACTTGGTCAAAAATTGAGCTTCTTCGCAAGCGGAGTCACCACCACCGATAACAGCCAAGGGTTTATTTCTGAAAATTGGTACAGCACCATCACATACAGCACAGGCAGAGATACCTTGTTGCCAGTAGGATTCCTCACCTGGTATGTGCAATCTCTTGGCAGACGCGCCAGTGGCCATGATGATAGCATCGGCGGTGATCGGTTCACCTTCCATGAACTCAGTCCACAGCTTGAATGGTCTACAGGTCACATCAACCTTCGAGACAGTCTCCGTGAAGATCTCCGTACCGAACTTGGTCGACTGTAGCCTCATCCTGTCCATCAATTCCGAACCCGTCATCCCATCTGGAAAGCCTGGGAAATTCTCGATTTCAGTGGTAGTAGTCAGCTGACCACCGGCAGCAATACCATTAGCCAACATACCCTCGTACATGGTTGGCTTGATCTCAGCCCTGGCCAAGTATATAGCTGCTGTGTGCGCAGCTGGACCGGAGCCAATGATGACTACCCTCTTGTGGTTCATGTTAGTCATTTTTATTTTTATTTTTTTCTTTTTTAAATGTGTTTTTGGTATTAGTTCTTTTCAGAAACTGTTGGTATTTTCGTATTTCCATCTTTCTCCCCTTCATTAGTTTTCCCACATCCCATCAACAACCTCGAGACCTTATATATCGAGACCAAGTTGGCGTTGATGCCCTTAATCTTTCAATAAATCAAACATTATTAACAATATCGCAAAGGCCTCGATGAGCTTATTGCTCTGTGCATTACAAAATAATCTGATCAGGGCCCAGAACTCATCTGCTGCGGACATCTCTGTGGAAGGCATCGCAGCCGCAGCTGGAATTTTTTGGAATCAGCACAGAAAGCCCCGTAGACCCTATTTTCCCACCCAAAAAAAAAACAATCAAAAAAAAAAAATCTGTGCGGTAACAATTTATTAAAGATATTTGCAGATAGTTAACTGCAAAATATTGATTATAAATTCCCATCTAATCATGTACTTCTAGGCCTAGGTAATGGGAGGGGATTATATCTTGAGCTGGGGCCATGGAGACACCGCTGTAGGGTAGACTCCGAGGGGAAAAAATTACCTCTCGATCAGCATATTAATCTGAAAAAAAATATGACACCTGATCTCCATTCCAACACCCGGTGTAAACAACGAAACCAATATCTTAGGTGGGCGTTCTGCTGCGTAGAAATTGTATCACTAGATCCCTGGCAATTTCCATCACGTGATTATTCAATAGCACCTGGTTGGTGAACAGTTCCAAGCCTCTGCGTCTTCTGGCTAGCCAGCGCTTGTCGAGATTTACCTTATCGTAGTTCCATCCGTAATAGTACCATTTCACTGGCGGTGGCAGTGCTGGTATTTCGTTTACTGACTGAGGCATCCTGTCCCGTATCCTTTCTAGCAGCTGTTCTCTGAACTTGACGAAATCAGAATATCTCTTGTAAGTCTGGATCTGAAAAGACCCGTCGTGTGCTGGGTTGAGTGGGTGCATAACAGCGGTTACCTTCCACACTGCAAACCTAGGGGTGCGTTCCTCTCCTGCGACTATTGTACAGTCACTTACAAACGCCCTTTCAAAATAGAAATTCGAGTTCGCTACACTGCTTCGAGACTGTGTGCTTGTGATAGTTCTTGCTGTATTGTCATCTTGCTCTAAAAGTGAAATGGGCTCTGGATCCAGAACCAGGATCTTACTGGTCATTTTTTTCGTTATTCCAACTTAGGCCAAGATCTTACTCTTAAGATGAAAAGAAACAAGGGGGAACGGGATATCGATCCACAAAGTTAGTTTCCCAAGCACTCCCAAAATAAAAAGGACTCAAGGTGGGTCTGTGTCTACTATATATAGTTGGTATACCAGTTATCTCTCTTGAAAGTATCTCCCCTACCAACAAAAGCTTTTATAATTGCGTTTGCCGTGCGTAAGTATAAAAAATTACAATTGTATTGAATGTACATATAATATGAATAACATGTTATAAAGTATCCTTTCTACAGAGATTATTATACCAGAAAAACCGCACATATATCATCAGGCAAAGATTGGAAACTTTCCATCCATCCAGGTCCATGGGTCGTTCAATCTAATGTTTTTGTTCAGTCTGCTGATAGCCTCCAGTTCCTTATGTGTCAAAGTCAGCTTACTGTCGATATTCAGGTTAGTCTCCAGTCTTTCCTTCTTGGAGGATTTTGGAATGATGGCAACCTGTCTTTGCGTAGCCCATCTGAGCAACACCTCGGATGGTGTGACTCCGTGGTTGTTTGCTATTTGATTGATGGTGTCGTGATGGAACAAGTTAGGAGTGTTCTTAGCCAATTCTGATCCCAGTTCCAAGTAAGATTGTGGGCCAAAAGAGGAGTACGCAACTACCTGGATCTTATTGTCCTGGCAGTACTCAATGAGGTTCTCCTGGGTCAGGTAAGGGTGGTGTTCAATTTGCAAAGCGACAGGCTTAATTCTGCATTGACGCAACAGGTCCTGCACAAGACCACCGTTGAAGTTAGAGATACCAATAGACTTGGTCAACCCTTCATCAACGCATTTCTCTAGTGCCCTCCAGGTGTCGATCAACGGAACGTCAGCCTCGCTGATATGGCCCCTCTTCGCGTCCTCGGCCCCGGTGTAGAACCCTGGTGGGTACTTCTCCTCGAACGGAACGTACTTGAAGGCAATTGGGAAGTGCACGTAGAACAGGTCAAGGTAGTCAAGTCCCAAATCGGACAAAGTGCGCTTCAGGGCATCCTTTACGTGGTCAGGGTGGTGGAAGGAGTTCCACAGCTTAGACACGACAAATACGTCCTCTCTTTTGACTACACCATCGGCAATGGCCTTCCGAATCCCCTGCCCAACTTCCTTCTCGTTACCGTAGTCTTCGGCACCATCAAAAAGACGGTAACCGATCTTGATAGCATCATAAACCTGTTGAGCACACACATCATTGGGAATCTTCCAGCAGCCCAGTCCAACCAGAGGCATCTTCATGCCATTGTTCAAAGTAACGTATTCAGACATAGTATCGCAGGTTAGTTTCAGAATTGATTCAAGAGCTTGTATTAGATGGAAAGGATGAATAGAAATAATTAATGAAAGTGGAGTCTAAGTATTAATATATATATATTGCAAGCTTTTGTCCATTGGTACAGCCAATATTTTCCAATTTTATAAAAATAGAATTGCAAAACCCTAAAAAAAAACCCCTAAAAACAGCCGCAAACCCTAAAACACAAGAAGCGGCAAAACCCTAAACATCCGAACATCCGAACACCACGGCCATTATGCCCTAAGGTGGACGTTTTATTTTAAAGATATTCGAATTTATTATACACCAGAACCGTCACCTAGATTTGCCAAAATAGGCCATATGGTTTCGGTATATCGTTTACTTTTTGTCTTGTCTTTCTCTCTTTCTTTCTAACACCCCCCCCTCCCCCAACAAAGCAGCCAGTCCCTTCTCAACTGGTATAGCAGCAACAATGCAGAAATGACGTAGCTTGAGATGTCTTAAAGACACTCCCTAATATCAATGAATACTAAAGCTAGGAGTGGGAGGTGACGGGACGGTATTTGGCATCCTACATATGCCTACATATCTAACTGTAAATATTATATAATCTATCAGACTAAAAGCAAACAGTTTGGCAAAACTAGATGTTCAAAAGACTACCTAGGTTAATAAGGACAATGAGTCTACATAAGAACACTGATACTTTGAAACTGAACACTGGTTCACATATCCCTGTGGTCGGCCTTGGAACTTGGAAATCGCTTGAGAACCAAGGGTACGAGTCTGTTATACATGCTTTGCGGTCGGGCTACAGACATATTGACACTGCAGCTATATACAAGAACGAGGAGGAGATAGGCAGGGCCATCAGAGACTCGCAGGTGCCAAGAAATGAGATATTTGTCACTTCGAAGTTGTGGTGCACGCAACATCGTGATCCCCAGGCAGCTCTGGATCAAACATTGCAAAGGTTAGGGCTGGACTATGTTGACCTCTACCTGATGCACTGGCCGGTGGCCTTGAAAACCGATGGGATAACCGATGGCGATCTTTTGCAGATCCCAACAAACCCCGACGGCTCGAGAGTTGTTGATCTAGACTGGGATTTTGTCAAGACATGGGAACTGATGCAAGAGCTGCCAAACGAGAAAGCGCGTGCAATTGGTGTCTCTAACTTCTCTATTAACAACCTTGAGGCCCTGTTTAAATCAAGTGGTAACAAAATCACCCCTGCTGCAAACCAAATTGAACTGCATCCTATGCTGCCCCAACAGGAACTGGTCGACTACTGTAAGGACAAAGGTATTGTAGTAGAGGCTTACTCACCATTAGGAAGCACAGACGCGCCAATCTTGAAGGAGAAAGAGATCAATGATATCGCCTCCAAAAACGGTGTCAACACAGGACAGTTAGTTATCAGCTGGCATGTTCAAAGAGGGTACGTGGTACTCCCTAAATCTGTTCACCCTGAAAGAATCGAGGGCAACTTGAAAACATTCGAGCTACTACAACAAGATCTCGATATTCTAAACAATTATTCCAAGAAACATGGTGAGAAAAGAGTCAATTGTCCACATTGGGAACCTTTTAAAACCTTTGTCTAAAAAATGGAAAAAAAAAATACTATATTTTATAATCATATTTTATGAAAATAAAAACTGGAAAGATATTATTATGTATCTAAACACAGAATGGAAAGAGGTGTTTCACTTAATCATTATATATCTTTGTTCAATTCATCAAATACGCTTTCAGTAATCATTATCCATTAATAACCACTCCCGTGATAAAAATTATATAGAAACCACTTGATCACAAACGCATGATTACGTTCGCTCAATACTGAACGCTGATCAAGTAGTCCGCAAGCTGTTCAACAATCTTGGTGGCTTCACCGGCTTGGACCGTAGGTGGGTAATGCGCAATCAATACGGTTTGTTTGGTTCTTACGCAGACAACACCCTCAGCATCGTGTCTCCCGTAGATACTTCTATCGTCAGCTCTAAGAAGCATGAACTTCTGACCTTGGATATGCAGACCATTGCTTTGTAGACCAGTTGGGTTGTCAAAACCTTGAACGATTTCACTGATCTCACTTGGTTGTAGAGTCATACCACCGGAAGTGGCCCAGACAGCGTCACCAGCCCTAGAGTAAAGTATAGCTTTATCAACCTTACCAGTGGCTAATAAGTTATCAGTGTATGCTACATGAAAGTGAACAGTAATTTACCAAATGATAGTACAAAAAAGGGAGGATTCCTATATGTCTCCCCCTTTTTCATAGTTTGAATCATTTGAAAAAGGTCAAATATGTTAGTAGTCAATTCCAATTGTGTCATATTAAATCCTTTCTTATCCTTTTCGAGGGGGAGGTACTGTCAACATCTTGCATTAGCCTTCCTTATTCTTTGTAAAAGTAAAAATGCACTAATAAAGGATAAAAAAACTATAGAAAGGACAAATCTGCCGAGTTAGAGTTTCTCATACCTTGCCAAGACATTGTATATGTTCAATTGTTAGATTTATAATGTAGTTGTACTTTATCGATTAGAAAATACCACGAAACTTCTAAAAACTTATTCCTTAAACTCGAGACTTGATTCTATTTATGTGTTCCAGATTTTTCTTAATTTCAAAGATCATTTTGTACGAGGATCACGAGCTGCTGTCGGCATAACGTAATGTTTATATACAATGCAATGGTATTCCAATTCTGGTTGTAAAGCAGGAATGTCACTGTGTGGAAAATACATTGAAAAGAAGAAGAAGAAAAGCTTATAAATACTACATATTGATATGAGCTGTATATACATGTTCGTTTTATTCATCGTCTTCATCGTTGATCACAGCTACTTTCCTCCTCTTGGACGCATCATCTTCTTCATTACTCTGATCCTCTTCGAATGCATCATTCTGTCTCTTGGCATTGTTCAGACGTTCTACATCCAAATCATTATCCTCGTCTTCGATTTCTTCTTCTTCTTCCTCATCATCATCAATGAAATCCTCCTCCTCCTCATCATCTACCATGAATCCATCATCTTCGTACTCATCACGTCTACTACCATTACCTGTGGTTGCGCTAGTACCACGCTTATACTCTGCTGTTTCTGAGAAGCCCTCAGAGTTCTCACGGGTCTCTTTCTCCTTCTGTTGTCTCTTTCTTCTGTCCCTTATTATTTGTCCTTGTATCTTTTCCAGTTCACGCTTCTCAACTTCTGGATCCTGTTTAATGATGTATGAACCTGGCCCTAGATTCTCTCTAGCGTTCCTTCTAGTAACGGCTTTACTTAGTTTCTGGTGAATTTTAGAGTTCGTCGAGGTAGGGATAAACATCATGGTCTTTGTAATCTCACCACCGTCGTAACATTGCATCAACTCTTGTTGGTCGTGTGATACTGTCAAAAATGTATTGTCTGTATTGTTGACAATTATGTCCGTGTATTCATCACCTAATTTTAAAGAGAAAGATCCATCCGACCATTGGACGATTTGAGCATTCGATTCTTTGAACACATGCTGCTCAGCATCACGGGAATACCTCCACCTCACTGTATTTTCATCGATTAATCGGTCATCTAGCTGCTCCTCTTTTGTACTAGAGTTATTCAACCTATTCTTCACCTTGGTTTCAAACCCCTGCGGGTCAAACGGGATCGGATCGATTGTCAAGAATGTGGGAACCTTGGCGTAATATATATCGTTGTGCTCATTGTTATTCGTCCTAGATTTATAAGGAATAATATGTCGGATTAACTCAATATTCGACTCTTTGAACGTATGTGGCTCATCATTGTCTGAATAATTGTTAACATCCTCACCATAAAACTTCCTAGTATACATTTCTTGCTCCATGGCCTCTTCATCATCATCTTCATAGTCGCCACGACGGTTCCGATTCCTGACCCCATCTTCGTCTTCGTCCTCCCTATCTTCATCTTCGCTTAGAACAGCAGCACGGTCCCTGCCTATCACAACTTCTTCTTCATCTTCTTCCTCATCATCACCAAACAAATCGTCCATCTGACCACCTTCCTCTTCATTTTCGTCATCTTTCACAGAGTTTGAGCTAGATAATTCCTCTTGATCATCGTTCGTTGATTTAATCGTAGACTCAATGACTTTCGTTTCAACGTTTACTGGCTCAGATGGTTGTGTATCCACTGGCTCAAATCCTTCATTGCTAGATTCATCCGACATTTTACTCCGACCAACTCAAATAAATAACAACGACAAACAATGTAGTCTCCTTAACGTTTCTATTTTTTCAGAAAGTAGGAGAGGTGTCTCAATCGGTTATTTTTTATTAGGGTCAAATAGCCTGTAGATGCCAATTTCGTTTCGATATTCATGTTACTTTTGTCTAAAAATAAAATATTTTCTTGCAAATTTATTTTTTTTTTCATTGTCCGGGTAAACGTCAGCTTTTTTGGAAAATACAGATCGTCTGCGCTGCAACATGGATGGATAAGCGTAACATAGATTAGATAGATACATACAGAAATAAGTTGGTTCATTATAAAATCATATATAGGACTTAAGAGTTGATGACCCTTTTCAGTGGTTCGATATCATCTTTATGATCTCTCTTGACGAAGACGATGAAGTATGGAGTTGCCGTGTTACCTTCGGTGAAGTTCATAACTTCTTCCTCTGGAACCTCGGTTACAGTTTCGTCATTGTATTTTCGCCACAAATTATTGGTGTAGTCCTTGATATAAACCCAATAATGGCCATAACTGGCCTCACCTCTATGGATGAATACTGCGAATAAGCTGTAGCAGTGTTCCTTGAAGCCATCAAACTTGTGGGATATTTTGTTTTCCAGGTCTGAAATCTCCAAGTATATGCTAGACAATTCTTCGCTGACCCTACCGGATGCCTCATCCAGTTGATGAGCGACTTGTTCTGCAGCGTTAAATTCAATACCAGATTGTTTCAACAGACTTGACCGCAAGAAATTTGAAGTCTCCTTGTAGGCATCTTTACGATTCAAACCCAATTCATTTCTAAACAATAATTCACTCTGCCTTTCTCGTAATTTATTCAATTTCAATTTCAAATCCTCGGTTTCTTTCTTTTTCTCTAGCAGCAACGGGTTATCAGTCTCGGCATATCTATCTAGGTAGATTTCATTATCAAAAGGTAGCGGCTCAATGGACTTGAATGGCATGAATCTTTCTCTATCATAGTATACTCTTTGTATCTGAATCTGTAGGATTGTAGGAAATTTACGAATTGCTAGTTCTCGCTTGACCTCCCCGTATTCCTCCATAGCCAAAAACTCATCTTTGAAATACACATCTAGAGCATCGTAGATATCTTTCGGATGGTCTGCAATATTAACTAACAGTGACAAAAACCTTTCTACCTTAATTCTAGGGGTAGAATTATTGTTCAAAGGATTAATGATTTGTTTTGTCTCCCCAAAGAACAAGTCCTTAATCAAGTCATTTTGTTCATTATCTTCCGATAATGAAGTCGGATAAAAACTACTCTCCATTTGAAATAATACATTTCCAATACATTCTGTAACATCCTGTTGTCTACCCAATTCAAGAGCATTTTCTAACTGTTCAGGATCAATCTTAGCCACTTTGGTTTCTGCATTAACTTCAATATCTTGGCTAAATTCACTTTCTCCCTTTTCCTCATCAACATATTTCATTTCAATGTCTTTTGCTTCTGATTGTTCATCTAGAGTATCCATGGTGATAGGGGTCTCAGAACCGTCTACCTCCATTTTTTCGTCGTTGAGATGATCATCTGTAGCGTCTTGTTGGTCCTCCGGTGCTTCAAATTCAACATCCGTGTTCGATGGGGCAAATGCAAGATAGGCAAGTTCCCTACGTGGCGTTACACATCTTTCTGAGGAATGCATCATGGTATTAAACAAGTCCCTCAGTTGATATAAGAATTGAATAGACCTTTCGATTTCATTTTCACCAACTTCACGACCACCAATACGACGTTTAAGGATATCTTCATTTTTTTGAAAATCAAAGTTGTTAAGAGTTTGTTGATACTCTGTGATGTAATTTCTCAATGGTGATATGGAAAAATAGTACTGTAGTAAGGAATTCAAGTAACATGTGTTACCAATGTTGTTGATACCAATTGGCCAATTCTCAGCTGGCAAACAAGTTGGATCCACATTTCCTGTCTCAAGGTAATTCAAAACCAGTTTGGAATTCCTTTCTAATCCAATCTTCATCAATGCTGATTTGATATTTAAAAATTGATCTGGTTCTGTAATTGGCAATTGACGCCACTTTTGCTGGAATATGTTTATTAAAGTAGCATCTGGTATGTTCTCATTTATTTGCAGTACATCCAGTGCCTGTTTGTATGAATATCTCTGGGCACCATAGTATGTTTGAAATTCAGGACATTGATCAAACAGAAAATTGAATAAGTCCAAACTTCTTTTAGCAGAAGCGATTGTAAACAAACCTCTATCACAATCAATTTTCAGACCTGGAGAATCATTAACTTTGACTGTGTATGCTGTTTGAATAATATCATCATCAACTGACTCATCAACTTCCAAAATATCATATGCCTGTTGGATATTTCTATAACATTCATGATCAATATAAAACTTTAAGTAATCGGACTTCAAGTATTTTGCCAACAAACGAAGTGAGTTCTTTAAATCTCTTACTCTATTATTATCCATATTAGTCCTCCATTCATGTTTGTACACAGATAGTAACAACGATTCGTCAATTGAAGGAACTGTAACTTCATCAAAATCAATTCCGAAGACAGCCAAGGAGTTTTTCAAGGCTTCCTGTCCAATTATATCTTGTTTCCCAGTGTATGATATCAACTGATAAGAACCCTTTCTATTTGCAACTAAATTTAGTGCATCATAATAAATGCCGGCATTATTCTCGTCTAAACAAAGTAATTTCTCATAGTTTTGTATTATATCTCTATCTGTATAATGGTAACAAACGGAAAGAGCAATAAAGTGGGAGTCAAAATCTAGTGGTGAATAATAAACTCTGATTTGCGCCTCCTGTAAATGATAACCCTTTTCTTGACCAACGGCCATGAGTTCAATATTACGAGTCTTGAAGTCTCCTAGTAGTTGTAGCCATGGAAACAAGGTAAACTCTGGTTTCAAAGCATGTAGTAAACGAAACTTCTTCACAAATTGAGCGTCCTTCCAGTATTCGGGAGATAAGGTGGATATTATCAAGTTACCATATGTCACTAGCTCCAAACATTTTCTGGTAAATGTTTCTCTTAGTCTTCGAACCTTCCAATTATTCTGGAAATCAATCAGATTTGGGGGTTCGTATTCACTAATCAGTCTTTTCTGGTTATTTTCATCAACAACCTCTTCTTCGGAAAGTGTGAAATTGAAATGTGATGTAAGTGCTGAGGGGTTCATATTAGAATTCAACAGAATATTATCTGCATTTATTGTCTTTAGTGGATCCTCTTCTGACTTCCTCATCAAAGGACCCTTAAATATTTTGAATAAAGTGTTTATGCACTCCAATTGAGTTGGTGCATTTTCTTGATTCAATTGTGGTAATCTCTCACTAGCCTTAAGGTACCGTTCCTTTATATTGTTTCTATTGAGACTGATATCCTTGTCGTTCGAATTGAACTCCGGTTTGAAGATTTCAATCAGGATTAGTCTATTGGTATCCTCGGAGACATAAATGCTATGATCGAGAAGCTGATCATCATCAGCATCAAAAGTCAATAGGTCCAATCTATCAAACTCATGTAGCTTTTCAATTTTATAGTACCTAGAGACACCTACGAGTTTTTTGTTAGTTTCTAAGTAATCTCTATACTTTATCGAGATTTTCACATGGTAAATAGGTATATCTGTAATTTCTTGAAATGGTTTTTCTTCTAATTCTTGTAACAATGAAGTATCCAATAAAACACCCTGAAGTACTTCTACTCTGTTGTGCGCCGGACATGTCCTCGATTGGTACTCGTACTTTGTTTGAACAACGACCTGATCCTGAATGAAACCAAGTGAACTCGGCCTCAATGTGTGTCTAAACTTCGCATATAATAACGTCTCAGAGTTCAACAAACTTATAGCGTCTTTACCCTTATTGATGGCCTCTACATCACACAACAGCTCATCTAGTAATCTGTCGGATGTCTTCATTGGCAATTTCAAGTCATTATATAAAAGTTCTATGCCATTATCTACAGCAGATTCCATAGGAGCCATTGTAGCAGCATCCAGTTTAACAGATTCGGATGAACCATTTCCAACTGCAGATAGGTTTTCAGGCATAACGATCATGGCCTCTCTATTTATCCTCTTAGAGTCCCCTGTACTCTTGCTTTCTGCCCTAAAAATTTATTTCAATAACTCACTTCAGGTATGTACCCTGGTCTTCCACTCTTTTCAAGCTAACCAAGCCGTATATTGGCGCCGCAATGGCTTAGCTCTTGAGTAAAGATCTAAACCTCTCAGATCTCATATACATCACCTTTTGCATTCTATCCCTCAAAAGAAAATGTGAGAAATTTATACATACGAGTATCACTGCATACGTGTTCAATATATACATATATTCACATATAATATTATCATCAAAAGTGTATATATACCCTGTACCCTGTCAAAACATTGGTGTTCTTGTGACGCTATATCGATTGTTTCTTAATAGTACTTCTATTTTTTTGTTCGTTCGTTATTTAATATCTCTTAGTCGTTTCTTCATATAATCAGACCCTCTCGGCACCCCAAATGGCTACTCTACAGACACTTTTAATACCCTCTGTCAACAGCCAGTAAGGAACAGCTAGTTTGGAGTCGTGTTCAATGGCAGTGTTCAAGTGTTCCAGTTCGTCATCTCTGAATTGTTTGATGTTATCGATCAGGGACTTGACCTCTGCTGGCTGGCCCACGCTGGAGTTGTCAATGGTGTCCAGGTTGTACTGGTTGTTCAAGCAACGCAGTTGTTCGTTGTAGTGACCACCGATAACTGTCTCAACGGCCTCTGTGCACGCCATTGCTGCTCTGGGAGAGATCGTCGCGGTGCCCGCCCCAAGGGCAAAGGCACCCACTTTCCACAACGGGGTGAGCAACGATGGTCTGACTCTGTTTTTCAATTGCAAATTATTGAAAGTGTTGTGGTGGTGGATTTCCTGATCCCACATGTGCTTCAGCACTGGCTTGAGATGAGGGTACCTGTTGGCCAGCACGAAGTACTGTCCAGCATAGATATAATTGGCCCCAAGCTCACCTGCCTGGTCCACTCTAATGACACGGCTCAGATAAGCCCTTTGTGCCTCTGACAGCCCTTGGTATTTGACATCGTGGGTTTTAGCCTTCTTCTCTGCTCCCGCAGCTTTCAAACTGGACAGGACGGAGAAAGGACGTCTAGACTCCTTGGCAACACAGCTTTTGATCATTTGTTTTTTTTATATCTTCTGATACAACCAATTGAAGAAACTCAGAGGGAGATAAAGAGCAGATATTAATCACCAACTTCAACATTAAAATAAGTATTTTAAAAAAAAAAATAAAAAGTTACTAAATAAACAAGTTATGATGGCACGAGATAACCGTACGAAACAATCATAATTGGTATTAAATACTCATATTGAATGAGTATTCAACGCTTTCACCACGTCTCTTTCATCCTTGACATCTCTCCAGTACGGCAGATGGAATGGTAATGCCTGTGGTGCAAATTGCGGGTATTCGTTGGCTATGGTATGCATCAATTCCTCGAAGAAGACGCGATAGCCCTTTCCCGTAAAGTGGATACCATCAGAGAGTAAGCCGGGTTTATTCTCGAAAGCGCTGTACAGATCAACAACGGGAACATCAAGCTCTGTTCCCAGTTCCAATAGCTGATCCCTGTATCGTTTGTACAACTCATCGCTTCGGATGTACCCGTTTTCTTTGTCCTCTTGGAAGTGTTGTGTCCACAGTTCCTGGTCAACACGCGCTGGTGTCACAAGGATGGGTTTGATACCGGCTGCGACAACCTTCGTGACCATGGTTCTGATATTCTTAGCGAACTCATCCAATGGAACACACTGGTGCCCCTGGCTGACGGAATCGTTAGACCCAAAGAAGATGGTGCTCAAAACGATCTTACCCTGGGGCCGATCTGCGTCCAATATAGCATCGAGTACAGGAAGACACCACCGTGTATTGTACCCTGAGTAACCGCGGACCAGTATATCCAATTTCCGGTTATAAAGTGCCCCGAGACCGGCCCCCAACGAGAACTCATCAATCGCCAGCGCTGTCTCTACCGAGTCGCATCGCCCGCTGCTGTACTGTGTAATAGAGTCACCAAATAGTAGAAACTTGTTAAAATCCATCTGATGTTCTTATCTATTTTACCATTCTTATTTTTTTGGTCAGGGTATAAATTCAAGATATAAAATTTATGATAAAAGCCACGGCGCGTGGTAAATCTTATCATTAGGCCTTTTTTAGATAAGAACGCAATTGAAGGAAAACACTCCATAAATTGATCAGATCAGGAATCAGCAACTACTTTTCTGGAGCTTTCGTATTGGAGGAGTGATTCGATCTTATAAAAACCCATATTAATGTCCGTTGAAGAAGAGGATCCGATTTGTGTTAAGTGCAAAGAGCCCATCACCAGTGGTCATGCGTACGAGCTCGGTTTCGACAGGTGGCATATCGAATGTTTTGCGTGCCACAAATGTAACAAAGTTCTTACATGTGATAGTGATTTTTTGGTGCTGGGTACCGGGGCTCTGATATGTTTCGACTGTTCTGATAGTTGCAAGAGTTGTGGGAAGAAGATTGATGATCTCGCGATCATTCTATCCTCCTCAGACGAGGCCTACTGTTCTGAGTGTTTCAAGTGTTGTAAATGTAAGCAGAATATCCAGGATCTGCGGTATGCCAAAACCAAGAAAGGATTATTCTGCCTGAGTTGTCACGAGAAGTTATTAGCGAAGAGGAGAACTTACGACGAGAAGAAACGCAAACTACTGGAAAGAAAACACCTGCCCGAGATCCCAAACATTGCAGATGATGATTGTGATCAAGCTACGATACCACCGAATAAGCAGAGGAGAGAACTGAAACAATCAAACAATTTGGGCATCCCAAAAAGGTCACATGGCAGACCACTATCGATGTATAAGAGCATAAATGAGGCAAGTGGTGGTGGTAGGAACAGTAATATAAGGAATACAGCTTCAGATGGAGCCGGTGATTTATTAGTAAAGTCTACCTCAGACAGTATCATAACTCACTATCTCGATCCGGAGTTTAACAATGAAGATAATCCTGAGATACAGTTACCCCCAAATGTTAATAACACTAGAGTTCAGAATAAGAGTTCATCGTTATTATCACCAACTAGAGTTATTCACAATCGTAAAGCTTCGATTGATACAAATCTTGAGGAATTTCATACCGCAACTGAGTTTCAGTCTCCACATAGAAGTGACCTTCTCAAATCGCCACTACGTGATCTTCAAATGAAGTCACCTTTAAGGTCAGAAAGACATGATGTACCTTTAAAGTCTCCTAAATCTTATAGGAGAGGAATGATACTGGAGACTGATGATGACGAAAATACGCCTGATTCTTTTCATATTTTAGAATGCTTCGAACCTGAAAATGATCCTAAACTTATGGCTCCTCCAACAGTTGGAAGTACTGACACTTTTGTTGCTGATATTAGCGAAGTTGAGACCAACGATCAGCGAAAATCAAATAGCAATCCAATGCTGCCTTCAATCTTCAATAGAGAAGATTTAAACCATGAATCGATATCTAATACTCTTACTTTATCTGATTCTTCAGAATCAATATTACAACCAGATATAATAGATGGCAAAGCTAGGTCCCATTCTAATATAGGTGTTAAGAACAGTTCTTATGATAACTACACGAAGGCGCAACAGTTTAGAAATTCGGATCCAAAATTAATTCAGAAAGCGGACTTTGATTCTGATTCCTTGAACGCAAACAAGCTATATCAATCAGCAGTAGATGCTCAAGACACTTTTAAGACAACTTCGTTGTATGAAAAGAATATAAAAAGGGAAACATTGAAGACTGAATTGCATCTGAAAAAACTACGTTTGGAAGTAGAATCAATGAGAGCTAAAAAGAAGAAATATCAAAAAGAACTTGATGAACTGAGAAATGCTAGAAAAGAAATTAAAATTAGCTTGGATACCTTGAGATTTGAGTGGGAACAATTAAAAATTCAAATAGATGAAAGTATTATCGATCAGAGTACGGACGAAATTGCAATACAAAATAATGATAAAACGAGAACATCTAATATTGAAGCCGCTGAGACAGCAACTGTTGCAAGGTCTACCGGTAGACCTAGGTTTTGGAAATTATTTTCGAAACAGAACAATATTACCCCCATGATTTCCCAACCTATACAAATTCCAATGCAGGCCATGAATTATGGGATCAACGGCACTGCAGCAATCTTCTCCCATGCTACTGGGTATGCTAATGATGGACCATCTTCAAAATTGGATATTTCACATCCTGTTCTAAAGAATACCAATGAATTTGATGATTTAAAGCTTCTCTCAATTCAAAATAGCAGAGAAGGTAATATTAATAGATCTGCTTCACCTGTAACTTCAGATGGATCGCAACTTTATGGGTCATCCTTAGTTGCGAGGGCACAATTCGAAGGTTCTCCTATTCCCTTTTTGATATCTTCTTGTATCAAATATGTGGAATCATCAGAAGAATTTTTGAATACCGAAGGAATTTATAGAATATCGGGCTCACAATTAAGAATTGAGGAGCTTGAGAAATTATTTGCACAAATTGACCCCAAAATCTTGACTGATGGTAAGATTGATGGGATACCATCTTTTCTATTTGAGCAGGATATTCACACAATTACAGGTGTTTTGAAACGTTATTTGAGGAAACTTCCAAACCCAGTTTTAACATACCAGGTTTATGAACCCTTGATTTCTCTGATTAGAGATCAACGGCTTATTGAAATTCTGCCATTAATTAATAATAAGGTCACTACAGAATCAAAAAGTACAGAGCAATACTTTTTCATGGTGGAAGCATTAAAAAAAATCTTATCCAATTTACCTGAAAGCCATTATGAAGTGCTAAAAATGCTTTCCAGACATGTCTGTAAAATCAATAGTTACAGTAACATTAACCTGATGAACATCAGGAACCTTGCATTAATATTCTCTCCAGGATTGCTTCGTGATTATAAAGGCATTAAGGATCTGGAGGATATGAGAGAACGGGACTATATTATTACATTTCTATTTACCTATCATGAGGAAATTCTCCCATAGGCTCTAGTTTTTATCTTTGAACTTTTTTCATCTGTATCATAAACACTTGTTAATTTTTTTTTTTCTACGCAATAAACTCTTTTTTGTATTTTCATAGCTTATTATATTATTTGCATATAAGTGGGTATATGTTCTAAAATCCATGATTATTTACTGTCTAGATATTTTTGATAACCAATCTTCTCCAACTTTTCAGCCTTTTCTAAAACCTCTTCTTCCTGTTTATTTAGGAAGTCATCCATTTTCTTAAGGTAATCAAAATCGTGAATACCCAACATCCTTACAGCAAGGAGAGCTGCATTTGTACTATTATTAATGGCAACTGTTGCTACTGGAACACCTCTTGGCATCTGTACAATAGAATGTAGAGAATCAACACCATCCAAAGTCGATCCTTTTACCGGAACCCCAACAACAGGCAGAGGTGTCATTGCTGCCACCATACCCGGAAGATGAGCGGCACCACCAGCGCCTGCAATAATAACTTTGAAACCCCTTGTTGCAGCTTCCGAAGCATATTTGCTCATACGATATGGAGTCCTATGTGCAGAGACAATAGTAACCTCGAATGGCACATCAAATTGCTCTAAAATCTTGCAAGCAGCAGACATGACAGGTAAGTCAGAATCAGACCCCATTATAATACCTATAAGCGGTTTCCTAACATCCTCCTCATCCAATAGGGCAGCAACTGAATGTTTGATAGGATCATCAGTCTTACCCGTTATATATTCCAGACGTTTGATACAATCCTCCATACAGGAGCAGACAATATTAATGTGACCAACCTTTCTGTTCGGTTTTGATTCCTTCCCATATAAGTAAACAGAGGCACCTGGTGTCTGTAGGGCCCTCTCGCAAATTTGCAGTTCTTTACCCTTTTCGTTAACATCTCCAAGAAGGTTGAGCATGATAGCATTTGTCGTATTGGTAGAAAGAGATGTAAAGTTTTTTGGCATTGGTAAATCTAGGATAGCTCTCACATGCGCCTCAAATTGGGACACAACGCAGGCATTGATGGTGTAATGGCCAGAGTTGTGCGGTCTTGGAGCAATTTCATTGATCACAATGGAGTTGTCGTCCAACAAAAACATCTCTACTCCAAAAATGCCACATCCGGGAAATGATTTGATTGCATTTTCAGCCAGTAATTTGGCCTTATGTTGCACTGAGTCAGTAACACGGGCTGGAACGAAACATATATGACAAACATTGTCCTTATGGACAGTTTCTACAATTGGGTAAGAATAAACCCTCTCATCCAGAGATCTAATAATCATGACAGAAAGTTCTTTGGTGAAAGGTGCCCATTTTTCAGCATATAAAGGTCTGTCTTTCAAAAAGTCAAGGGCCTCGTTAACTGAGTCAGTAGATTTAACGACAAAATTACCTCTGCCGTCATATGCTAAAGTCCTGGACTTTAAAACATAAGGGTAGCCCAATATTTCACCAGCTTTTAAAAGAGAATCTGTTGAGTTGTTGACCATAATACTGTGTACCACAGGTACCTTATTAGAGATCAAATGTTGTTTCTGGATATATTTGTCCTGGATCAAACCAATAGTCTCCGGAGTGGGATAAATCTCAAGTTTCGGATATTTAGCTTGGATTTCCTTCAATGCCGTAACATCCACATGCTCAATTTCAACTGTAAGAACATCACATTTAGAGGCCAATGCCTCAATATCATCCTTGTTAGCAAAAGAGCCGTCAACGTGATCTGTTGAATTAGTGATCTGTTTGGCTGGCGAGTTTGGTGCATCCAAGATAATGGTCTTAACATTCAGCCTATTTGCGGCTTCAACGAGCATGCGTCCCAGCTGGCCGCCACCTAAAATACCTACAGTTCTGGAATCCATAATTAGCTATACCCTTAAAAATCTGTCAGATTCAGTAAAAGAATGAGAGTAATTGAATTTTTAGATTTATTTTCTAATTGTAACTTGTTTGTAAGTTTCTGAAATCAACGTTTAAGTATCCTTTTTCTATATTTTTATAATTAAATTACAGCAATAAGATTGTTTTAATATATTCTGCTGCGATGAGCATGTTATAAATTTAATCATTTATAAAATAACAGAAGTCACAAAAAAAAAAAATAAAAATGATAAAAAGTTGAGAAGTCATCAACGTGTCATATGACCACAACTCATAATGAAAACTCTACAATGATGATCAAGTCAATTTGAAGAGTTAGTAGATTACTTTTTTGAAAATGGCATGAGGGAGGAAGAAGATCTTCTTTTCTATCAATATTATTTATGTACATACCCCAAACAACAAAAAAATAAAAAAAAATAAAAAAATAAAACTAACAAATAAAATCATAGCTTCGATAATGTCTCATATACGTAAAACACAGTAGCATTGGCTGGAATTGCCCTAATCAATGTTATACCTAGCCCTCTGTAGAATCCTTTGATACCTTTCTCCTTCAGGACTCTAATAACTGCTGATTTCAATCCTACATGTTCTGTCTGCATTAGAGATTTTACGGTGTCTGCCGGAAATATGCTGGCATTAAAGGCTAGACCTGCAGAAGCACCACTCAACAGTAGCTCCCACGTCTTACTCTCGTTTTTGGTACCTATATCTTCATGTCTACTCAATAGATATTTTTTCATTAGCTCATACGTTGCAAACCAAGCAACACCACCTAGACTTTCTCTGATGAATGTACTTGATTGCCCTTGCCATAGGCCTGAAACTCCTCTATTTCTGATAATATACTCGATTGTCGGTATAATTCTCGTGTGTCTCTCTGTCATGGCTCTTCCATTGAGACCAACGGAAAAAGATTGCAAATTGGACACTTGCAATTTACACTTTACAAGCTCAACAGGTGTCAACACAAAACTGGCACATGAACCTGCAAATGCGCCTGAAATCAGAATATTATTCAGCTCCGAAACGTGTGTATAACGGTTTAAGAATTTCGAACACTGGTTGTAAGAAACAAACAGTGTAGCGTTTTCCAATGCTGCACCAGCCAGTGGAGAGCCAATACCCTGGAAGAATCCCCGTAACACCCCCTCATTGTGGTAAGTATATTTGATACATGACAGCGTAGTCGGAAACATATCCCTCCCTTGAGTCTGCAACCTAACCTTAATCGTATCAAATGGATATTCAATGATCTTTCCAATAGCACCAGCAATGGAACCATATAGAATGTCCTTTGCAGCTGATTCTAGCCATTTATCTTCTCCATCCATCTTTTTATTTTATCTGGCCTATGGTTTCAGTTCTGGAATGTGCTCATCGAATAAATCATTGATAGCCATCGAATCAATTAGATATTTAATGCAAAAAAAAAAAACCATTTGTGATGTTTCTTTATTTTTCAATAATTTTTTTTATTTTTTTTTCACTTTCATCGCCCTGCGAGATTTTTCTTGACTCATCGCTAGATTTTTCATCTTTTTTTTTTATTATTATAAAAAAAAACTGCATATTCTTTATTGAATTAGTATCATATTTTTTTTTTTACGTTGGTTCAGTAGTTTTCTTGAAACCATGGGTCTGGAACCATTAAGATATATCTCTCCATTGCCTCTCTGAACCTGTTTTTGTACTGTTTTGGGGTCACCACCGTTGGCTGTTTCATAACACTTGTTCCTCCACCAACTAAGCCTTTCTCTTTGACCCAACTTTCCAGCTTCTTGTCCCAAGTGAAAGTTCTTATGAAGTCGATTATACCCACGGTTAATGTGTAGTCATCGTTGTTAATACCAATCACCAAGGAATAGTCCATGACGTTCATTTTTGCAAGGAATAGAGTATCATTCCATAACGACGCACGAAGCAATTTTTTATCATATTCTCTGACGTACAATGGTGACTCGTATATATATTCTACCATATTTTCATCCAGAAGCACTTCGTTGGCCTCTCCGGTTTGTTCAACATGACGATTTCTCATTGAACCCTTCAGATCAAAAATTCTTGTCGTTTTTTTACTATAGAACAGATTCTCCATGATAATTACGTTCATCTTGTAGTTTTTAGAACCAGAAACCGGACTCTTTACTTGAATTTGATAGAACCCAAAAACCTTAGCGAGAGTTGTAGGAAGGTCGTGGAACATAGCCTGCGTCATGTATTCAAAATAACTTGGTGTGAATTTAATAAATGAATCAACCTCGCTGTGTGATAATTCCTTAATGATGAATCTGTTGTCCAATGTTTTTAAAAACCCACTACCACTTTTACCACCACTTGAGTTCCATTTGATACACCTAGATAAACTTTGTATGAAGTTCTCATCACAGTTACATATCTTTCTAAATGCCTCGAAATGTTCGGCAAAAAAGACTTTACAAGACATGACAACGAGCCCATCTTCAAATTGATACCTTAAGTGAATGGCAGTTTTCTTGGTCATAACTGCCTCTAAGTCTTTGTTCATTTCTCCTACATTATTATTACCATTGTTATTTTTTGAGCCAGTGGTATCATTCGCTTCCTCTAGAGATGTATTGTCTGCAAAATCAGAGTTCTTTTCGGATTTTTCATTACGTTCAGAAGTTTTATCACTGAAATTGGTTGATATTGAATTCTGATTGTCGGTATCAATAGAGTTCTTTTCACTTTTCGCATTTTTTGGTGAATCCAAAGAAGCCATCTTTTGCTTATAATCTTTAGTACTCAAGCAAAAAGCTACCAAAGAGCTGGGTTCATCTTCTCTTATAATAACATTAGAATCTGTAAAAACGTGCTCGTTAGCGGATATTGGGAATGGGAATGGTTTCCAGAGATACGCGGATCTGTCAGCCCAAAAATTTGTTAAAGTTTTAATCAGGGTTGATTTTTCAGGTTGTGTTGCAGCACCACCAGAAATACCATTCTCTGTTTTTTGTGGATCATCTTCAGTAGCGGTTATTTTGGAAAACAGAGATATATCATCCTTATCTTCTTTAGCATGAGTTTCAGAGCCCTTTATATATGCTTCACCCCACTTGTTGATGGAATTCTCTAGCTCCGTCTCTAAAATTTCGGGAACTTTCCGTAATGCTCTAAGACCATTGTATATGGTGTTTCTAGGATTTTCAGGCTCCCCGTACTCTCTGTTTGGTACTTCTGGATTTTCACCATGTAAGGGTTCATCAACGGCATCCTTGACATTTTTATAAATTTCAACGATTGGAGTAGAATTTTGAAGTCTTAATTTTCTAGATTTATTCTTGTTCACTTGCAATTTCTGTAACTCCCTTTGGAGTTCAAATTCTTTTGTGAGTGCATCAAAATGTAATTGGTCAAAAAAATTTGCCAATTTCCCAACCCTATTATTATCCTCATCATTTAAAGGAGCAGGCGGAACACTACGTTCATTCGGAATAATTTCTTTATTGCTAGGAAATTTAATTAGGGCTGTACTCAACGACGGTTTCATTGAAATTTCTCTAATTTTGTTCATGTGGTTAATAATCACATTATTATCCTGACTTATATCACTTTGTTTATCGGACGTATCATTTTGGGTATTAAGCTCTGAATCGCTATCTGCACTGGTAGCATTACTTCGTTCATTTTGATCAGTAACATTATTACCAATTATGCTCTCTTTGTTTGATTCTCCAAATATTTTTTTCAGTTGTGTAGTAGTGATTCTTGTTATATCATTTTCAGATGGAAGGTAGGTCTCGCCAAATTCCCTGAATTCATTGTTCCAGGAAACGGTTTGACTATATATTGCACGAAGAATACTGTTTAGATGTAAATGTTTGTCACCCTCACTATTGTTATACAACATATCCAAGTCCATTAACAGCTGCTTCCTGTTTTTTTCCATTTTCTCCTTCATTTCGTTTAATTTTTTCCTACCGTTATCCAAAATATCTTCTGAAACACCGTCTAGTTTAATTCTATTAAGTCTATCAGAAACGGCGCTAAAAAAAGCATTGATTTTATCGAGGATGCCGTAGTATAGTTCTACTTTCATAACGATATCCCGATTCGGTTTCCATCTCATCTTTCTTGGTGGGGTGATGAGTTCATGAATCTCTAACTCTGAATATTCTAACCTTACTACCAACTCATTGTAACTAAAATATTTTACATGGTCCTTAGTAAACTCATGTCCACATTTCCCGATTCCTAATAAACTATGCTTTTTACTCCAGAACATTATTTCTAAATACTTTCCTAAAGAGTAATTCCACGTTTTTTCACTTAATTGCAAGATTGGGGTTGAACTTCCACATTTTTTACAATAACTCCATGCTAGAATAATATCTCTTAAATTTGGAAGTTTGGTTTCAAACTTTTCTAGCATAACATCAACCTTTCCTTCTCCATGTACATAGCACCTATAATGGTCAAAGAGTAAACCATTACAACCTTGCTTACATGGATGCCAAGCAGTCTGTACGATATTTTCGATGAATTGACCAACTGCAATATCGCTCTCCCAAAAATAGTCAATGGTAACTAATTGTGGACCAAAACAAGGTGTAGCGGTGCTCTTTGAAACCATTGAATATAAAACCGAAATGCTTTGGTGTGAACCGGTACCAAGCATATTTCTAGTTAAAGAATAATAAACTTCCCATTGACGTGCGCGTTTCAGGTATTCGTATTCTAGGTCCCTATTCTCTCTATCCATAATAAATTGTGTCAAGTTTTTCAAATCAATTTTGGTCAATTTATTTGATATATCACTCAGTAGACTTTTGTGAAAGTCTTCTTTTGCCAAATGTACAGTAGATGTAGAATCCTCAAGAAGACGCAACTCTCGCTCCAAATTCCTGGCTCTTCTCAAAAGATAAGGTAACGGAAAAGCCACTGTGGGAGAAACACTTAATAATCTAGAATTGAATTTTTCTAAAAAATCAGCAAAATAACCCTCTATTTTTCTATCTCTTATCTCCTGTTTATCGATAAGATATTGCTCTACTGATAACTGTATGAAATTATCACTAAAGAAGGAGCTTTCTAATTTCAGTGAAAATGTTGCATATACCATGAATTCAACAATTTGTTTGACTTTTCTTAAATTAGCCTCATTATCACCACGCAAAACAATTGTTCCTCCTAAAACTGGGTCACAACCTCTAATGAAGGTATAAGTCTTGCTGATTTTTTGGTCATAAATGTAAGATTTTATTTCAAATGATTGGCATTCACCCATCTTTATGTTAGTTGCTAGCTTTTCAATTGATAATGCGATATCGGCATCTGTATATCTTGCAATTCTCTCTAATACCTGTGGCTTCATATTAAATTGCACTATAATTCCTGCTTGAATAAATAGTGCCAATGCATAACCGCTTACGTTTGCCCCAACATATATGATATCAGGACGAAGAGAAATAATTCTAGAAACTAATTTGTCGAGATATTCTTTTTCCTGAGCTATGACAGCTTCAATACTTAAAAATTTATTTTCACTTCTCTCATATTCGATAGGAAACATGAGTAACAGGATTCTGGGATTTTCAATTTGTCTAGGCATAGATTTATGGGTTAGATTCTTAGAAAAAACTATGCCGTTAATATATTCTGACGATGTAATTGTCCCACCAGGTATTCTTTTAATTTTCATATAGTTTTGTCTGTATTCTAATGTATTCAACTCTCTAGCAGATAAGTTAATACATTGCATTTTCAAAAGAAAACTTAATAAAACATCCATCCATAAATTTTTTTTCTTAATATCTTGGTCATTAATAACCTGTTGTAATAGGGACTTCAAATGTAGTTGTGCAACTTCAGTCAATTCTGTCTTAGTCCCGAGATGATATTTTGTTGATGATATACTTGAAAGTCTTTTCCATGAGTTCACATTAGGTTTTTCATTGGGTATTCGGTTTCCAAATACAGCTGGTTGCAAAGAGGGCACGCCATCACTAAAACCAGATAAGATATTTGGTGTGCTATTATTGAGGAATGCTAGACCTCTGTTACCGGGATTTGTTATCGAGATTGATTTACTTTTACTACTTCTTTTATGTTTAATTCTTTGCAGTGAAGCCTCCGCTCTTTGTATTGATTTACTACTGGTTCGTAAAGATCCAACCGGATTGCTTGAGCTATTATTTCCATTTAACAACGAATATAATGACATAGAAGCTTCATCCTCATATTCGTTTGATTCATCGTCATCCATATCATGGTGAAGTGTATTCCTAGAAGCTATAGAAGCTTGGTCTGTTACATCATGACCAGATGATGGTATTCTAGATCCATTTGTAGGAACATGAAAATTAAATTTGAACTGGAAATTCTTATTGTGTAGAATACTAGGGTTGTCATTAACTGACATTTTTTGTACGGAATTCGTGTTCTCAACTTCAGCATCTGTGGATTTATTTGATTTACTCATATATTGGAAGATAGACCTCCTTAACGATTGGCTTGACTGTGTGTATCTAGAATCATTTATGCGATTGTGTTTTGGTGAGTCGACATTTCTAATTGTGTATTTCTCATTAAAATTATCATAATTAGATACATCATTACTTCCACTTTTTCCACCATTATTCTTTAGGGATATTTCCAATGATCCGCCTTGCTTTGTTGCGGGAATAGCCATTTTTGGGGGTGGTGGAGGAGTTGAGACAAAAAGCTTTGTGTCCTTCTTTGCAGTTATTATGCTATGAACATCATCATCATGTATCAACAGAACTTCATTAGGATGTTGTGAATCTTCATCCAGATTATTATCTGAGTAACCAAATCCATTTTCTTGATCGTTCCGATTATTGCTTTGGTCTCTTGTTGGACTATCGTAAAATATAGAATTGGATTCTTTAATAGTATGGGTTGTATCATCACCATAATAATCTTCGTCACTGGAGTCCTCATAAGAGTCAGCATGTTTGTAACAGTTTTGACATACCCTTAGGTTTCGATCGTAGCCAAATCTATCGCCGTTAATAACAAGTGTACAGTTTTTGCAGAAGATCTGACCGCATATCCTACAATGATGTTTTCTTCTAAAAGTATTAAAAGTTTTACCACAAGTAAAACATTCTTTTGCACTATCATCTTTCATCCAATATTCTTTCGATAATACAGACTTCTGTGTATTGTCTTTCTTCTTTTTATTGTTATAAAATCCGAACAAGAATCCCTTTGACAACGAAGCTGTCATTGATGAAGACCTACTCTTTAAAGAGGTCATATCATCCTGATCAAGATGAAAGTTGTTATGAGACCTGCTGTTTGAATATTTTTGTTTATTCCTAATAGGAATAGCCTTAGCCGTAGATTTTGAGGCGTATACACTCGATCTCATAGGATTTAAATCGTTTGATATCGAGAATTTTAACATTTTATTCTGTGCTGGTGAAGGTTGTATTTGCAAATTACTAGTAGAATAAGATGGAATAGTATTATCAATGTTATTTATCCTTGGATTCACGTCTTCAACAAGAGATTTATCATCATCCGGATTGACAATATCATCTTTAATTTCATCGTTCTTGCTCTCATTGCCATCAATTGGTAAAAAATTTGTAGCATCAGGTATTACAATGGAGTTTAGAGGCACAATTGAGTTATCATCACTTTTATCTGGAGCTGAAAATACCCCCTGAATTGTGGATTGGGTATCTCTTTCCTCTTCATTAATAGGCATGGTATTCTTTACATTGCCACTACTACTGCGGTGCGCCATATGGGTGTCCCCTTTCTGCTTATCCGCTATTCTTGTAGGAACCGTTATATCATTACTCAAAACAGATTGAGTAGTCACATTAGTTGTCGTGGTAATCTTTGGTAAAATCACTGCTCTGGTGATTACGTCCAGACTGTCGCTGGCATTATTATTGGTATTGCCAACTTTGTCTTTATCTGCATTGTCCACTGACATTCCATCAGTTGTTGTCGTTCTTCTTTTTTTGGTCTGGTGGAAGTTCTAATAAAACATTAAAATTACTTATTGTAGTTTATACTCTTTGATCCATTTATGTCTGTGTTGTTTTTCATTTAATTGCTAGTCCTCTTTTCAATTAAGACTCAACTACGTGATGCGTTTTTGTTGTTTTTTTTAATGGTTATTATTGTATTTTTAGCTGAATGGCTGAGGAGTTGTTAGGCAAAATAAGATATCCATATAAGAAACTTTGATAAACAGGATAGTTTGGAGTAACTTTAGATATGATCTGGGTGTATTTACATGCAGTACTGTGTATTACTGCTGCGGCCCGCGGATTTCACTACGACGGCGAAGTTAACAGCTATGGTTTCAGATATTTGGACTACCATCTAGCCCACTTGAAGAATGAGCTCTCTATTGACTACAATGATATGTCTTCGAGTAATTTGATATTACCGTTTAATTCCACAAGGGTACCTGGTAGTATAGAGGCACTGAAGATTCAGGAATTCATCAAAAAGTCTTTTGACTCTACTATGTGGGACCTGGAGGAGGACAACTTTCAAGAGAAAGGATACAATTATACAAATTTAGTGTTTACATTTAAGCCTACAGAAGCGGATGATGAAGATAGTGATGATGTGGACTATACTGTACTTGCGGCACATTATGACACGCTAGTAAATCCTAAGGGCTTTATCGGTGCCATTGACAGCTCGGCCTCTTGTGCTATCCTCTTATATATTGCCAAGTTTCTCCAACATGCCTATATAAATGATAGAGACATGATGTACCCAATATTTCGTGATGCTGACAGAAGTATCAAGATCATCTTCTTCGATGGTGAAGAAGCACTGGTGTCGTGGTCAGATGATGACTCGATCTATGGTGCCCGTCACTTGGCCTCGAAATGGGATAAGAGCGGTAAAATACAGGAAATGGGGGTTTTAGCACTAATGGACCTGATCGGATCGCCAGAAGAGCTCCCAATCCCGAGCTACTTTAGGAACACACATTACTACTATAAGATGTTAAACGATATTGAAAACTCTTATGTAGATCTCGTAAGAAAAGAGTCCAGAAGACCTCTAACAGCCACGAATAACAAGGCCCTTCAGAAGTCTCTGGACGTACACAATCTGATGTACCACCAATACGGAAGAAATTTCATGGGCGATGATCACGTCCCGTTCTACAATAGAAACGTCCCTGTTTTGCACTTGATACCTTCGAAATTCCCGAGTACCTGGCACACAATGGACGATGACTACGACCACTTGGATCAACAAGTGATATATAAATGGGCCCTTATGATGTCGGAGTTCGCACTGCGATCTGTAGAGAGTAATTCCATTATGACGGCGTAATAGTGTGCAGTTTTGTCAAATTTATCTCGAGAAAGCACAATAGATTACATGATCAATGAATCAGAGGAATTCTAGGTACTAAACTCTCATTTAGAGGTTTTCTTGAACGAGAACTACGGTTGGCAAAGCGATATTTTTTTTTTCAATCCTATCCTGCTTTATTTCCCAACCATTTATATTTTGAAAATGCCATAGACTCCCCAATCAAATTTATATTTCATGAGATTTTTTATTCCCTAATGTAACTTAATTTCACAACAATGGTAGATTATATTACATAAACAGTGGCACCACGACCTTTGTGAATTTGGAAACGTAACTGCGGCCAAAAAAATTCTCCATATATCTTCTATTGATGATAATATTAAAATCTTCTGTAATGAGAACACAAACGAAATACACACTAAGAATCATGATATCTGAGCTCATTGTAACATTACAATAGGATGTTCTCGGTATAAGATAATGGATACGAATGCACCGGGTTTTATACATGCTTAATTGTCAAATCCTTCTTGCATTTGAAAAGAACAATACCGGCTAAAATGAAGTGACCGAAATTTGCTACTACGAGCAAAGATGAATTAGATCACTCAAAAAAATAAAAAGAAAAAGAAAACTTCAACCTTAGAGATCATTCTTGTATTTCTGTTGAAAAAAATGTCTATTTACATTAATGTTTATTGATATGTATTAAAAATAAAAAATTATTTGTAAAATACAATTTGAGCTGGTATTTTAGAGTTTATAGCAATCCAACATAATGGCAAGAAGATCAGGGTCTACGCTGAAACGTAGTTTTTAAATAAAACTATTAGCGCAAGTGGTTTAGTGGTAAAATCCAACGTTGCCATCGTTGGGCCCCCGGTTCGATTCCGGGCTTGCGCAAACTTTTTTTTTATTTCTATATTTTTATTTTTCGGGTAACGTTTTACAATTTAAATTTTTTTTTTTTTTCATCAGCATTCTGGTCAATGAATAGATGAGTTTTCAATATTATACAAAAGGTATTTGATAACATACAGGTCAGCTGGTGCCATTAAAGCTCAATATTCATTACTTTCAAGCTTCTGACAGTCTAGAGTTTTCATATTAATATTATTGAGACGAGATAAAAGAATACAAACAGATGTCTAGTATTGGTTCTCAAGTTCGTAAAGCTGCCTCATCGGTGGACCCGATTGTTACTGAGTATGCTGTAGGATATTTTAACCATTTATCAGGGATTACATATGATGCTGTGATGAGTAAACAAGTTGACATACCGGGAGAGGTGAAATTTGTTGGTGATATGTTAGTTAGTGCCGGTGCTAATGAAAACAAAATTGAAGAGTTGTGTAAAGGCCTTTCTGAAATATTGAATAGCCAATTGAAGGAGAATGAGGCCAAATTAGAGTTGACTGGAGACACTTCCAAGAGACTACTGGATATCAATGTCTTGAAAAGTCACAATAATAAGGCTAATTTGAATGCGTCGTTGAGTCTTTTGGGCGTTGGTGGTGACATAGAACATGCTGGGAGGCAGATGGAGACTAGAGTTGATCTTAAAAAACTGGCAAAGGCTGAGCAGAAGATTGCCAAGAAAGTGGCCAAGAGAAATAACAAATTTGTTAAGTACGAGGCTTCTAAATTGATTGACGAGAGGAAAGAAGAAGATTACGATTCGTTCTTTATGGAAATCAACCCCTTGGATTTTGGCTCTTCTGCTGGTAAGTCTAAGGATATTCACATTGACACCTTCGATCTATATGTTGGTGATGGTCAAAGAATCTTGTCTGATGCCCAGTTGACGCTAAGTTTCGGTCATCGATATGGTTTGGTTGGTCAGAACGGTATCGGTAAATCTACACTTCTGAGAGCGCTATCAAGAAGAGAGTTGAATGTCCCAAAACATATTTCAATTTTACATGTTGAGCAAGAATTGAGAGGTGACGAAACTCTGGCATTACAAAGTGTTTTGGATGCTGATGTTTGGAGAAAACAATTATTGGGTGAAGAAGTAAAAATCACTGAAAGACTAAAGGAAATTGAGAAACTGAGAAGTGAATTTGATGAAGATAGTTTAGAAGTTAAGAAATTAGATAATGAACGTGAAGATTTGGACCAACATTTGATTCAAATCTCTGAGAAACTGGTCGATATGGAGTCTGATAAGGCAGAGGCAAGAGCTGCATCTATTCTGTACGGTTTGGGGTTCAGTACCGAGGCTCAAAAACAGCCTACCAACTCTTTCTCTGGTGGTTGGAGAATGAGGCTCTCATTAGCTAGAGCCTTGTTCTGTCAACCAGATCTATTACTGCTTGATGAACCTTCTAATATGTTGGATGTTCCCTCTATTGCATATTTATCGGAATATCTAAAGACTTATCCTTCCACAATCTTGACGGTTTCGCACGATCGTGCTTTCTTGAATGAGGTCGCTACCGATATTATTTATCAACATAATGAGAGATTGGACTATTACAGAGGACAAGATTTCGATACGTTTTACACGACAAAGGAAGAGAGAAGGAAAAATGCCCAAAGAGAATACGAAAACCAAATGGCCTACAGAAAGCATCTGCAAGAGTTTATCGACAAGTTTAGATATAATGCAGCAAAATCTTCTGAAGCTCAGTCAAGAATTAAGAAATTGGAGAAGTTGCCAGTTTTAGAACCACCAGAGCAAGAAAAAAGTATTGATTTCAAGTTCCCAGACTGTGAAAAGTTGTCCCCACCTATTATTCAACTACAAGATGTCGATTTCGGTTATAAGGAAGAACAACTGCTACTAAAGGACGTCAACGTTGATTTGCAAATGGATTCTAGGATTGCCCTGGTAGGTGCTAACGGTTGTGGTAAGACTACATTGTTAAAGGTTATGCTAGAACAATTGAGACCACTGAGAGGTTATGTAAGTAGGAATCCAAGATTGCGTATAGGCTATTTCACACAACACCATGTTGATTCCATGGATCTGAATACCTCTGCAGTTGACTGGATGTCTACTAAATATCCAGGTAAAACCGATGAAGAATACAGACGCCATTTGGGTTCTTTTGGTATCACTGGTTCTTTGGGTCTACAAAAGATGGAACTACTTTCTGGTGGTCAAAAGTCCCGTGTTGCATTCGCTGCGTTATGTCTAAACAATCCCCATATTCTAATTCTGGATGAACCATCCAATCACTTGGATACAACAGGTATTGACGCCCTGATCGATGCCATGAAGAATTTCACTGGTGGTATTTTGATGGTTTCTCACGATATATCGGTTATTAACAGTGTATGTAAGGAAATATGGGTCTCAGAGGGCGGTACTGTCAAAAGATTTGATGGTACTATCTACGATTACAGGGATTACATTTTGGCTTCGGCAGATTCTGCTGGTGTTGTCAAGAAGCATTAGATACTACCTCTATAGACATATAAAAAAAAATCTAATAAACAGATGCCAATAGTATACTTAGTATAATTCTTTTGATGTTTAAACATATACCATTATCAAAACAATATACTTAGAAAATACGATAAATTTATGATATTAATCCAATTATGTTTAATCACGGTATACGTCATGATTTTTTGAAAGTAAGCCGCTCCCGCCCCCTTGAGTGCTAGCCGTTTCTAAGTGTTAGAAAGTACGTAATATAAAGTTGTTCACTATCAGTTTGTTATTTAACACACATATACTAAGGATTAGAGTATTAAGTGGTACTTGAAGAAACTATCTGATTATTTAGGAAAATGAGCTCAGAAACTTTTTCTTTCAATATTAAGCATGCTGGTAAAGTTTTGGCAATAACGCTTCCTGTTTCCGCCACCGCGGGTGATTTGAAAGCTGAAGTGGAGCAATTGACACAAGTTCCAAGAGTTAGACAGAAATTCATGGTTAAAGGTGGTTTAAATGATGATTCTCTGAAGAATTTGCCAGACCTCATTAAACCCGGATCAACCGTTATGTTGCTCGGCACCCCAGACGCAAATATGATTACCAAGCCAAAGGTCCAAAACCGTTTTATTGAGGACTTGTCTCCTGATCAGCAAGTGCAGCAATTCAATGCTGCGCCTCTGGGTTTCCAAAATATGGGAAATACATGCTATTTGAATGCAACCCTTCAAGCTCTTTTCAGAGCTGACGATCTGCAGGATCTGATTCTAAAATTTGACCCTTCGAAAGTTGATACCACCAATCCCTCAGAAGAATTACACTATAAGATTGTTCTTGAGTTGAAGAGAACTTTTGAGAGCCTTAAGAACAAGAACTTCAAGTCTGTCTTGCCTATTATGTTATTAAATACTCTGAGGAAATGTTACCCTCAATTTGCAGAGAGAGATCAGCAAGGCGGCTTTTATAAACAGCAAGATGCAGAGGAACTTTTCACCCAATTGTTTCATACTTTAACTGTTGTCTTCGGTGATAAATTTTCTGACAACTTCCGCATTAATTTCAGAACCACTACCAAAGATACTGCTAATGAGGATGACGTAACAGTTAGAGATGATGAGAACGATATGAAACTACAGTGTCATATTTCAGGTACAACAAATTTCATGAAGAACGGCCTAATTGAGTCTCTAGATGAGAAAATTGAGAAGAGGTCTGATATCACAGGCGTGAATTCGACATATTCCGTCAAGAAAGAGATCACAAAGCTACCAAAGTACTTAACGGTGCAATATGTTAGATTTTTTTGGAAAAGATCGACTGGTAAGAAGTCTAAAATTTTAAGGAAAGTTGTTTTCCCATTTCAATTGGATGTCGCAGATCTTTTGACACCAGAATACGCCAATGAGAAGATAAAAGTTAGGGAAGAACTAAGAAAAGTTGAGAAGGAGAAGAACGAGAAAGAACGAGAATTGAAGAAAAGGAAAATAGAGGATACCGCTAATGCTGTGATGACTCCCAAGGAAGAACTGGAGACCAAGCAGGCTATAGAAGAAAGTGAGAAGGAATTCTGGTTAGATGAATTCAAAAAGCATTTCCCATCAAACCTTGCTAGTGGTGAGAACCCATCATCCGTTTATAATCTTATCGGGGTTATCACCCATCAAGGTGCCAATTCAGAGTCCGGACATTACCAAGCTTTCATCAGGGACGAGAAGGATGAAAATAAATGGTATAAGTTTAATGACGATAAAGTAAGTCCCGTTTCAAAAGAAAAAATTGAAGCGCTAGCTGGTGGCGGTGAAAGTGATAGTGCGTTGATTTTGTTATATAAAGGGTTTGGATTATAAAAGAGGGATTTTCATTTTCATTTGACCCAAAGAAAGAATCCGTATATTTCTATATATATGTATAAATAACTAAAGTTTTTAGCCATAGATAATATGATATTTGTTTGGTCTTTTTTGAATATGTAGAGATTGTTTATAGTTTTTGAATAAATTTATATTTATAGCCCATGGTTGTGGTAGTTATTTGTCTGCCATAAAGCTCTTGAAAGCGGAGATTTCTTCAATGCAATTTAGCGGTTTTCCTTTATTCTTCAACAGACATTCAGTAAGTTTATGCCTAGCTCCATCTTTGTTATCCACGTCAAATTTCTCCTTCTTGGCTTCTTCCAGTTTCTTAAATGACTCCAATTTCGATTGCAAATCTACCAACTTATTGGATAGCTCCTCTGTGGACAAGCCATCGACCTTGTCATCAGATTTTAACGAATCATTTAGTGTATCCTTAAACTTCCTCAAAGTTTCAACCTCAAGTTCAGCCAAACGAGTAGATATCTTTTGTTCAATAGCCTTTTCAGCATATTCTTTCCTACTATATTCCAACTCAGATACATCTTCTAGCTGTGATAGAAGTGCCTGTGAGAATTCTATCTTCGATTGCGGCGTAAACAACGTTGGGGCAACAGGATCATCTCTCTGTTTCGACACTTGACTACCCATTTTATCCGGACCAATATGATTTCCACCTCTTGCAGAACTCTTGTTAACAGTGTCTAACAGTTACGTTTATGGCTTTAATCTTCCTTTGTTCTCTTGTGTAAAGTGAAATCCCCTTCGAGAGAGAGTAAAAAAATTTCAAAAGTTTCCATTGGTCAACCCGAACAAAATGGAAACAGTGCTTATAAGTAGTTTTCAAACTACGAGCGAATAATAGAGACGAAACTGGTAAAACTTATGCTGTTCCTGTATCACAGAAAGTGGCTAATTCACCGTCTCCTCAAATAGTAGTCTTTCTTTCTCTTATTTGTATAGTTATCCTAGCATACTTTACAACCGTTTACAGGCGGCTGATCCAGGCTGGGAAAGGGGAGTTTACCAGCGGCGTTGATTTTGGCTGGCACCAGACGCAAGTACCTGGCAGCATGGCGCTGCCAGGTACTTCATGGCGTTATACGCTTGTATGTGCCAGCGAGGCCATGCCGCCGGGCTAGGCCACACTGCCACGCGACGGCATGGCCCCCACGCTCGCAGCAGCTCCCGGTAGCCAAGTTGGTTTAAGGCGCAAGACTGTAACTTCACCACCGAAATCTTGAGATCGGGCGTTCGAATCGCCCCCGGGAGACGCTTTTTTTTTGTTTTATTTCTGGGCGGTCGCAATGGTGTGCACCCGAGTGATACCATGATCTACTGTACATGCATGCCAATTTAACGAGCAATGTTAACATTGCAAACCACGATACTATCCAACACAACTAAACCATAGGGACTCTGACGTTATTATAATGTACAACATCGCTTGCCGCTGAATGTATCTTGTAGCCAGTATTGCAAAATTAATTTAATTACATTGTTTCCTATTGTATTGTATTGTATTTTATAGTATATAATGTTGCATGATTATAGTCTGTTTAAAGTTTATACATCTTCATTTGTTGTTGCTTCAGCTCACAGTCATTGATGGAAACTTTGGCAAAACCAGAATACAGGCCAGTAGCGATTTAAACGTTCTCATGTGTATCTTGTCCACCATTATTATTCTTTTATTTTGTCATCATTAGGTGCGATTGTTGACGTTAGGCGCATTGTCTGTGATAGGAGGGTGTTTAGGATTACCGCTGTTGTTTTTATGATCATTGTTAATAGGGTAGTTCTTAGTTACTAGCAATCGGAACCTGCTGAGCTGATCCAGCGGAATCGGTTTAAGGTATAATACATATACTACTATCTACATTACCCCCGTCGGGTACTTTGATTATACACTCATCGCATAGCATGACTAACTGAAGTATTTTGAAAGAAAATTAGTAGTAACTGGACTATGAAAGTAAGATTTATTTGAAATGTTTGTTTTTTGTTATGTTGTATTGAACTATAATTTTTTCTATGATTTTGAATAATACAGTTGTATATAATTTTTTGTTATGTGGTTACGGGCTAGTTGAAGCTTATGAGACTGTTGATTAGAAAAAGGGCTACGTATCATACAACCAGAATGAAAAGGCTGTTATATTGTAAGCCACTATTTATATTTGTGGGTTAATCACTGTAGCATTAGTTGTTGTTGTTTTTTTCATTTCTGTGTTTGGCGGGCACCAATGCAATATTGTTTTAAGCACTGATTGATACAAAATATCAAGTAACCTTTATCGAGTTTATACGTTCCGATGGAATTACAAGGAAGTGGATTCGGGTTCTGTTTAGCAGCTAACTTTGAAAATTCAAGAAATTTGTTTATAGGTGTTCGTTTTCAAGAATTACATATTTATAGTAAATTCTAACAGTACATTACATTAGTTACCAAAGTACGTTATTGCCGCTTCTGACAATACTATCATAATAAAATATACTAAAGAGTATACTAGGCGTATTAAACACATTATATTAATCCAAATCCTATGTAATATTATTAACATAACACTGTCATATCGTCGAAACTCAGTCCAAAAGACTTTCACATTCAGTTAATTTAAGTATGGATATAGTGACTTGCAGGCTGCTGCTATGTTCTGTGTGGATCCTTGTCGAAATTCTGACTGCACAATGTGGTTGTGCCACATCGTGGCGTACGATCTAGTAAATTACTTGCTTCTAACTACAGCGCAATCATATATATACTGTATTGTACCATACATAAATATTAATAATAGTATAATATGAAGGATCAAAGTGTTATAGTTTGCTATCTACTCAATTGTCCAGGTGTCTAGGACTTCACGACTTGCATGTTGGGTTTGTTTTGATTCGCTTTTGCTCTGGCTAAAACTGCTCAGATTTTGAGCAGGTCTTGTCTCTTATACTCTCCAGTTATTGACAGGGTCTAACTTGGAAGCGAGTTTGGTATTGACCATTTTATTGTTTAATATTTTACTAAGTTCGTATTATTTTAATATTTGTATTGTCTAATATTAAACTGCAGTGCATATAGTTTTGATCGTCAGTGTAAGTGTATGAATTACTATACGATTTCTAAGTGTTTTGATCATTTTTCAAGCGTCTTGTACTAGATAATGTATGATTTATGAAGATAACGTAAATAATTGCTCGACATAGTATATTCCAATTTATATTACATAATTTGGCCCTCTGTTAAAATACCAATATGGTGTTGTACAGAAACTGCATAATGTAATGCATAGTATATTATAAGTGCAAGACATTATATGGCATTATAGGATGAAGGTTGGTGATTGGAGTACGTGTGACGCTACTGAAATTTTTCGTGTTCAATATAAAAGCAAAAAAAATGGCAAGAAAGCATCAATCAACCACATCGAAAGCTTTCTCAGCGGGATTGCACTAGCTAACATATTTTATAAGGTTGCCCTCTGACTTTTATTAGGTTTTGCCTGTTTTACAAATTAGGATCAGGCAATGGCTGACGAAGTGAAGAAAGATGAGCAAGACAATGCAGCCTTCGGTTTGAGACGGTCTGCCAGAGAGAGGGTGCCAAGGAAGCGTGATATATACGAGATTGATGCTAGTGTCTACTTTCCGAAGAAGAAGAAGAAACCTAAGAAGAAAGTAGCCAAGGTTGAGGTGAAGGCGAAGAATAATAACAAGAAGGAGGAAATCAAAAATAGCAACAGTGGCAACAACAAGAGCATCAATTCTACTCCTAGACCCAGTGAGCCTCCAATTCCCGTCGTTAGCAGCAAAGATTGGACTGCAAATGTCCCTTTATTCAATGCTGATTACAGAAACCAGAACGCCAAAATTTCAAGAATGAAGCATGATAATATGAAGGCCGTACCATACGCTGGTGATGTCGTCAAGGTAATGGCATTTATTAACAAGTTTAATTATTTTTTTGTACCTGACTTGCAAAGTCTATCTTTTCAGGATTTTGAAGTCGGTTTGGATCTCTATCCACAACCACTGAATGTAGGAATAAGAGAAAGGGAGCGGCTACATCAAAAACTGTATGCTGATTATATGCCTGTTAAGGACGTTGTGGGTAGCCAGGACAAGATGAACTTACTTTTGTTAACTTTGATGGATTTACTTTTTAGGCCCGTAAATACATCTAGAGAGCCACAGATTGATTGGCCTGATCTCAAATCGAGCAGCAAGAAAGTCTTTTTTAATCATATAGAAAAGGTCAGAGAAAATGCCTATGGCTGGGGATATCCAAAGGAATGGCGCAAAAAAATGTCAACAGAAGAGTTAATGAAACCGTCCTCATCTTATTTTGAAAAAGATGATAATGGTCCTCCGGCAGATCCTAAAAATACTGAGATTCTAACTGCAAATATTTATACTTGGCCGAAAAATGAACCCTTACCAGAAGATCTTGATCCGTTACAAACGAAGGGTCTTCAAAGATCGGGTATTTTAGCCTTAGAGCCAAATGATAGAATTATTTTTTTACGCATTCTAATCGACTGGTGTACAGCTTACTCTCCACTGATCCACCACGAAATATATATTCTAACCCATTACAAGAGAGATCCCCCATTTGGTATTCAAACTCAACATGTTCCACGTTACATGCTGTTGGGTATGGAAAAGACATTGGAACAATATCGAAAGTTGTGTAATTTGATTCAATCAAGGCATGAAATTAGGAGTAAGAAGAAACACGTCAAAAAACAGATTAGTGAAGGTAAGAATGACGATATTATCAATAAATTAGAAATTATTAAAACCCTTAAGAGTGGCATGAAAAATAAAAATAATGAGGAAAAATTAGAGTTCATGGTTGAACATTACGATGAATGGAATAAACTCTTTGCTGGTGAGCTTGTAGAAAATCCTTTGAGTAACCCATTTGAAGGTAAGCTTTATAAGTTAAGATCACAGGAATTCTTCGTTGGAAGAGTACCGCAAGTGGGTGATTTTTACCTACCTAGACTGCAATCATATGACGGTTTCACAACAATGAATACTTATACAGATTTAAGAACTTTGAATGATATCTTAAATAAGTTTGAAACGAAGGACTATAATTCGTTCGCCTTGTTTGAAAATGACAGTCCTTTTATGAGTGCAAATTTTAAGCTACTTTTCTTTGATAGAATCGGTTTGATACAAGACACGATAACTGGTGAAGACATGAGTAAGAAAAATTACTGGTATGAAATGTGTAGTGGTTCCGCCTCACTACTACAATTTCTTGATTTCATTGATTATAAGGTTGTTGTTCCTCCAACAAAGGAAAAGCTATCATCGGAAGGAAATGATACAGCAGTTGTAGAAGACGGTACCATGGTTGATACTGATGGAGATGCACAGCTTTCTGTGTCAAAAACTACCAGTTCTACTAAGACGGTCATTGCTGATGGAGCAACTGAAGAAAAGAGTATGGGTGAACCAATCGATAAATTAAAGGGTGACAATGCAAAGAAACCAATCCAACCGAACGGTATCAATCCGTTACCAAAGAGCTCGCAATTTAATCAGTCACGTGAAAAGCTTAAAATATTACAAAAATATTTAAGACGCATGCATCCTTTGCTTGCAGAGCTTGAAGAGATAAAGGTCAAATATCAGGACATTAACCCTACTAAGAGACAAAGTAGGAGATCTAGACAAGTCAATTATAAATTAGAGAACTCTGACAACGAGTCCGAACCTGGATGGGAATCACAGTAAGTTATTACATTGTAATTATTTGTATACAGATTTGATATATGAGAATATGATAAACCACTTCGTGAGTAAGGTTGGATATGAATTGGATTAATATAACAATTAAATATTAAAATTGATAAATAAAGAAATGAATATGAAATTAATGAGTATGCATTTTAAGAATATTGATTGAAGAAAAAATGAACAATGAAAAATACTTTAGAATCTTTCCTGCTTGAATTATTTTTCCCTTTATTATTATTGTGGGTCCTCAACAGGTGTATAAGAAAGGAACGAGTAATGGTATCATCTGAGAGAAGGCATAAGAAATATTAGCATGTATCTTGTTAAGAGAACAAACTAATGATGAAAAAAAAGTAAATACAATGATGGAACAGTAAATTAGCAAATAAAATGTCAAAAATAATAATATATGCATGTAATGATAATATATGCATGTTTGTTTGTTTTTAAAAAAAAAAAAACCGAAAAAAAATGGGGGTATAATTACAGTTATGCAATCGTTTCTTCATTTGGTTCAGGTTGTCCCTTGAACCTCATAACCACTTCTCTGTTAACAGCAGCCACTTTTATAATCTGGGCGAGAGTCTGTTGCCTCAAAGTGGATTTAAATTCTTCTTGTTCCTGTTTAGTTTTGCTTCCGAATTCTGCGGATAAGTTTAAACTACTTTGTGAGCTATGAATCGAAGGTGTAGCAGACCTACTTTCCTCTTCGAATTCTGAATCGCTGTCATTTGCCACCAAATAAAGTTGTCTCAGTTTTTTAATGCTTTGGTTTAATTTTATCAGTTCAACGGCCTTCTGTAATTTCATCCTCGCACGCAGGTTCTTTTTTATATCTGGGTACAGATCCGTTGAGGAGTCATTGGTTTTGATCCATGGGTCCTCTAGTAATTCGGTGGCTGTTGGTCTACAGGCAGGATCGAGGTCCAAAGTCTTCAGGATAAAAGCCTTGGCCTCTTCAGATATCTCGTCCCAGTACGGTTTTTGGAACTTCACAGGCTGGATATCCTGTACGCACTCATCCAGGAACCCGTCAATAGAATCAGCTTTGAATGGGGAATACCCACACAGCAGCGTATAAGTGATCACGCCCACAGACCAGATATCGCTAGGTTTTCCATGCCCGTCTGATGTGAACACCTCGGGTGCCACGTAGCCCAATGAGCCTGCTGGCTTGTAGACCACTTCCTCATCGTCCTCCAGTTGCCTCGCGATACCAAAATCGGCTATCACGATGCGGGAGCCCTTAGACTTATCGACATAGAGTAGGTTCTCGGGCTTCAGGTCCCTGTGAATGATATTCTGCGAGTGCAGATACTCCACCGCCTTCAGGATCTGCACCACCAGCGCCACCGCATTCTCCTCCGTAAACTTCCCGTCGTGCATTATCCTGTCGAAGAGCTCGCCTCCAGAGGCCAGCTGCGTCACGATGTATATCTTCGACTCCGTCTCAAACCACCCTTTGAACTTCACAATGTGGGGGTGGTCCAGCTTCTGCATGATCGCGAGCTCCTCGTATATGAGCTCAAGCCCCCCGCTCTTCGCCAGCGCCTTCTTCAGCAGTATTTTCACCGCCACATCCTGCTGCGTGTGTATCTCTCTCGCACGCTTCACCACACCAAACGCACCAGCACCAAGCGTCCGCTGGAACAGATACCCGCGCTTGTCCTTGCTCGTCTCCTCGCACAGAACCCGCTCCTCAGTCTCCTCAGTCACTCTCTTCTCCTCAAAATCCGACTCACACACCGTCGTGGTCGTGCACGCCTCCAGTTTCAACCTCTCCAACTCCACGCCCGCCTCCAAATCTAAGTCCTTCATATGTATAGTACGTGTTATTTTAAATCAAGTCAAATAGTATTTTGTTGGGTTGAGAACTTTTGTAATCATAGTTATAATCATATATTATTATATATTAATATTATTTATATATTGTACACATTGAGCCAAAGCCCGTGGGCTACTTATGATTCGTTACCCCCCGATAACACAGAAACGTCCGTAGCACTCCCCCATGTTTATATGTTTATAGCCACGCTGGCTCACTTCCGTGCCCCATCCAATAAATCGATTAGAAATAGAATAAATAGAACCAGCAAACTTACCCAACACCGTCTGTGTTCGCCCGGTAATTTATAATTTCTCCGCTGGGTTTGCTGGGCGTTCGTGCACGGCGATGTTTTCCCCTTGAAAATTTTAAAATTTTAAAATTTTAAAGTTTTTTGTGCGGCTGAAGGCGTGCCTGAAAAGGCAAATTACTTTTTTTAGTTGTTTCTTTTTATTCCTTTCTGCGGGTGTTGTTAGCAAAAAAGAAAAGATGTTGCATGAAAAGTATAATTTCTTTTTTCTCTATATATATATATATATAAATGTATGTTATTTTTTGTTTTGTTTTTTCACTCCTCTTCATCATTGACACTTAAATGGAAGTAGTCGTCGACGTTGTTCGCATCCTGGATTGTACCCAGGTCGCCTGGGGTCATGAACACCGTGCTTGGCGATTTGGCGTCCCTGGGCGACCCAGGGACGCTCAGTGGCCGGGCGATCTTGAGCTTCTTGCCGCCCGCCAGCGCAGTCATGCTCGAGTCGTTCACCTCTTCGCCCACAATCTCCTTGAACTCGGTGGGGTAGGCTCTCCGCAGGCCCAGCTGTCTGGCCTTGACGTATTCGAGGCCCATACGCTTCCAATCCAGCAGGTCCGACAGCCTCTCGGTCCTGTTTCTCTGGTTGATACGCTGTCTCCTGCTCTTGTTCACAAACTCCTCCATGTAGTCCACCAGTTGCTCCACAGACTCGTCGGGCGCCTTGTAGCGACGGTCGACGATGTAGATACCATAGTCCTTCGCTTGGTTCGTCTCGATCAAGTCCTCCATGTATGCACCAAAACCGGACAGGTTAGTCGTGATAGATGGCACACCCATCACAGTACATTCAGCAGGTGTGTACCCCCATGGCTCATAGTAGGATGGGAAGACACCCAGGTGGCAACCACGGACAAACTCGTCGTAGTCCAGGCCCAGGATCGGGTTGTTCGCGTTCAGAAACTCCGGATGGAAGATAACCTTAACCCTGTCGCTGTGGTTGTTGAACAATTGCACGTGTCTGATCTGGTTTAGAATTGGGTCGTTGGAGTCATCAGCCATGTTGTGAGTGACAATAGGCGGCAACTCACCATAAGGTCTTCTCAATGCAAGAACACGTTTCTTCAACAAAACTTTGTCTGATGGCTTCAGTAGTTCCTCCAGATTGGTTGGGATTTCACTGGTGACGCCGTTATGTGGGAATTTCATAGCATGCTCAAAGATCCTCTTACCTATCAAAGACGTGACCTCGTCGACACTGGTTTCCAGCGCTTTCGTAACGGCTTGACTTCTAAGCGCTTCTACGGTAAAAGAGTTGTTCTTAGCGGGCATAATGATAAACGCAACAACAGTCTTTTTGGAACCAGCCATCTTCAATCTGTAGTTTAAACGCGCCAAAGCCTCGATAAACATGTCAGCACCCTTATTTTTGTACTCGTACCTACCGGCAATGAAAAAATACAAAGTGTTATCTAAGTCGAAATCGAAATTACCGTGGAAATGTCCTCTCACAAAATCGTTAATCTTTTCCTTCTTGATAGCATGCAAGTTTTGGAATTCATGAACAGCCTGGAACTTGACAACGTTCAAACCGTTTGGCAAGATACCATCGGGCTTCCTCTTAAGCAAATGTTCGGCCTCTAAGGCAGTGATCTGGGAGACAGTTGTAAACACATCAGCTGTATGTGCAGCAGCTCGTTCTATACAGTATCTGTGGTAGATACCTCTCTTACCTGCTTCTTGGTCACAGTCGAAATATTCCAGGTGGTTGTAGAAATCGACATCTCCGGCAGCACATAGATATCTACCCAAAAGTGTAGCATGCGTTGTGAAGATAGTTACCACATCAATTCGCTTTTTCCTGCACAATGGCAAGGCAACACCGGCTAGCCACTCGTGGAAGTGGGCCACGACGGCATGTGTGGTGTCTAATTGGGTTAGTTCACCTAGGAACCACACCACAGTGTAGCCCAGTAGAATGGCGTCGTTGGTCTCCCAATCGTTTTCAGGGGACGGAATACCGACAAGAGACCACAAGTCACCCTTCCATTCATTAAGCTTGTGTCTGACGGAGTCCAAGTCGAAAAGAATAACCCGTGGGGAACCCTCAATCAACCAACGCGCATAGACGAAATAAACACCATGTTCCCGCATGTATCTCAGGGCCTGCTGCACCGGTTTCAACTCCTCAGAGAAGTTAGTCGAGTCTTCCCAGTCCAATTCTTCAACCTCGCCCTGGTACGTACTTTTGTTCAGCGGACCAATCAAAGTATAGTTGTCCTGGTACTGTGCAACTGTTACAGGAGCCTTAGACTTCAGAACAGAGTAAATACCACCAACCTTATTGGCCACTTCCGTGGCGATTTCAAACAGCAAATGGTTCTGCAAGTCACGAGGCATTGTTAGTTGTTGTGCTTGCTTACTTGCTTTTTTTTTTTTTAGAATCTATAGCTTTTCTCTATTAAAAAGAATTTCTATCAGAATGTATTCAAAGGTTACTTTTTTTTATTCTTGTCTATCTAGCTAAGTATTGGACCTGGTAACAGCATATTATCGTATTTATATCAAAGAGAATTCTTTTTTTCAGTTTTTTAGTTTCCCCTCTTTAATCATTTCTTACAAATACTCCTCCTTACCCCCACCGTCCATGAATCAGAAGAACCATCTCTATCCTCGTGAGACAGCCATGGCCTTTCTCAACAAACTTCCTTACCCTTGACATATGTTCAGTCACTTACTTTAGTAACGTGGGGTGGGTTTGGAAGTCTCGAGAGGGAAGTCTCGAGAGTTTCTGCACGTCAGTTGAAGAAAACAGGCTTAGGAAGAAATTCCACTGAAAATGCGCACCAATTCCTAATTAGGAAAAAACTGTTTTGTGGTTTCTCAAAACGGAAAAAATGGCAACAAAACAAAAACCGTAGATCTTTTATACAAAATTTTGGTGCGGCGGTTTGTGTACCCCTCACCCCTCATCTCTGTGCTTGAATAAGGTGGGGCACAGAAACCCCTCTACGCAGCTACTAAAAAATAAAAGGGGTAAGGTACAATGTTCCTTCTAGTCATGCATATTGCTGATTGTTACTCTTCCTAGAAAAATAATTTTTACTTAGATGGTGTTATAGATAAGATCGCGGAGGCCGTAGTTCTCGTTGACTTCCTCGACCTCTTCCCAGTTGCCTATGATATCGTCTCTTCCTCTCACGACGCCGGGAAGTGTTCTCCCACGGCCGTAGGTTTTCCACACTTTGCGTGCCTCGTCGTCTGTACCGAGATCCCTGTACTCGAACTTGATTCTGTTGGCGGTGAGGATCGTCGATAACCTGTTGGTTCTTGGGATCATGTGGAAACCGCCCCCGGCGAGCGAGGTGTAGATGTACACAGGCAAGTCCTCGTTCGCCTTCGCAATCTCACTGGTCCGGATCGTTCCGCTTGCCCCGCTCGTCCCCGCCTCGCGCTTTGTGGGCGCAGGCTTGGTTCCGTCAAGGGAGTTGAGCATTGCATTGATTTCTGAGTCATCGACAAAATCCAGTTCTTGCAGAAGTTTATCCGTTTCATCCAATATGTCCTGTATGCTGGAAGAGGTTTCACCCCTTTCGACAACAGGGACTCTGACATCTTCGGGAGAATCAAGGTCAAGACCGAGTGTTTCTTCTACTTCTTCTCCATCCTCCTTTGAAGAAGGAGATTCGCTTTTCTCTTCTGAAACGTTAACCTTTGTACCCTCTCCTGGTGTACTGGCTTGGGCGATCACGTCTACTGTCCTTCCTACTTTATTCAGGTCCTGATCTTGTGCAGAGGATACAGATTCAGACTTCGTCTGTACCTCTCCAGGAGCCGTTGATAAAGAAGCTGCCTTCTGAGAAGTTGAAAAATCATTCTGCTCCAGTTCGGACACAGTCCTGGCTGGAGTACCAGCATCTTTCTCTTCGATGTCTGTAGTATTTTTGATAGTTGCATTTTTCTCGTCCTTTTGAGGTGTTTCTACTTTCTGGGGTGCGGTTGTATCCTTTGGTGTTAATGATTCCTTCTCGACATCGGCTACATTATTGGGGGGCTCTATCTCGTTTTCTTCCTTCTGAATCCTTGATACATTAATTTTGGGTTCCTTTAAAGTTTCAGGTTCATTTTCAATTACCTCATCGACTGTCTTTATTTCTCTTTCTTTTTCCGTTGGATCTGGAGATGAAGACCCAACAGTGCCAACTACTATTTTTTTCTCAGGAGTATCATCTTCGAGAGCTGGTGGAATTATTTGTGGGGAAGTGGGAGATTTTGGTTCTGATATGGTGGCCACATCCTCTTCAATCAAATCTTCTTTAACATTGGCCTGCGCTACGTCTGCGGTCCCTTTATCATCCTCGGCCATTACCTTATCATCAGATTCGATATTTAATTTGGTGTCCTGTGGTTCTGATATCTCTGATCCTACTGCATCATGTTCAGGATTGCCCATACGAGAGTCTTTTGGGGTTAGTGGATCTATATTGTCCAGTTTTTGGTCAGAGGTATTAATTGGGGCTTCTTTTTTGTTTAGTTTAGGAGTTTCCTTACTTGTAGACATTTTATTATTATTACCATCGTTGTCAATGGTTTTTGTATTTTTCTTGTGGTCAGATATCTTTGCTGGTTTAGCATCTTGTGGTGTTTCATTAGCCTCAGTCTCGACAGTTGTTTTCTGGTGTAATTCTGTTTTTCCAGGCCTCTCTTGTCTATATATCTTCTCTTGGGAATCAGTCATTTTTTCTGCCGTCATACCTTTCTTTGTTTCTGAATCTTCAGATTTTATAGCAAAGGTTGCTTCTGTTACCGTATCCGCATCTGTATTGACGCCAATGCTTCTTGAAGAATTATCGTTCTTAGTAATTGGTATATTTTCTACGATGTCAATTTCGGATGTCACGACTGGGATCTCTTTCAATTCTTCTCTGTGAGATTCCGTCTTCACCTCTGGTCTCTTGTGGTCTCTTGTGGCAGCTACATATGTCTCCTTAGGTTTATCAGATCCTGAACCCGGTTCCACTTTCGAAACTTCCTGAGCCTCCTTCGGAACTGATCCCAATTTTTCTGGAGCTATCTCTGGACCCCCATCCACCTTCTCGGAGCCAGGCTTTGTACTAGAGGCTTCAGTGTCTCTCAATTCAGTTTCGTCTTCCTGTTCTCTCAGTTTCTTGTCCTTGATGTCAGTATCTTGCACATCTTCATTACTTTGCAAGTACTCTTCAAAGCCAACCAGGATATTATCCAAGTCAGAACTCTTGCGCTTTATAGATTCTCTATCTACTTTAATAAAACGTGTAGGTCTGCTCTGTGACTTCGAATCTGGTCTCTTCGATTTCTTAGGAACGTTGTCCGTTTCAGTCTGCTCAGAATTTGTTGCTTCAGAGGACCTGTTGGCTGGTCCTTCAGCATCGACAGACTTCTTAGTCTTCTTCTTATTTTTCTTCTTCTGCTTCTTCTTCTTCTTCTCTTTAGACAATTGTAACAGGTCCTCGGTTGCATTTATCACATCATCAATATCGACATCGTCAGCAACTTTCTGATCCGCTTCTTTAGGGTCAACTTCTTTCAAACTCATTTCTATCAGAGGCAGAGTGGTAATACTTTATATGTCTTTTATTATAAGCAACTTATTTATATATACAATGTCAGGGCTCCAAATATAGTACTGTAGTATTTGTATTAAGGAAAGGTATTAAACCACGAAACGATGACAGTGCAACCTAAAAAAATTTTAAAAAAGGTATGCGCAAGCCCGGAATCGAACCGGGGGCCCAACGATGGCAACGTTGGATTTTACCACTAAACCACTTGCGCTAACGAAACTTGTTGATACCTTAAAATAAAGGGTGGGGAACTAGTTTTCTGCAATACAAGTAATTACATATGGGAGACACAGTTCATTCATGTGAGAGGGATAATAGGGAGCACCATAAAATATAACCAATACAATGCCTTTCAATATGGATGCTAATTGCTGTCATAGAAATGACTTCAAAATTGTTGTTGCTTTACGATGGCTTCCCTTCCGTTCTTGGTTCCATACAAAAATGAAGGAGCCCACATTGTATATTCGATTATTTAGTAAGTCAAAAGGAATAGCTAACTCAAGAATAAGAAAACAGTCTTTAAATATCTTTTGGATCGCTCATTGTCTCAATAGTCTACACAAAAAACAAAAATTAAACTTCATGTTAAAATAATTTTTAGTAAGAGCTTTTAATATGATTCGAAGAAAAAGAAAAAGGAAGAAATATAGTTAATCTATTAACACCCCCCATCGCTAAAAGTTTCAGAGGACAAAAAGGTACCGGCCTCATATATTATTGTATAGTGAGTGATTTATCCTGGAATAGAGCTCTTTTACTACACAACATGGGGGAAAACAATGTCTCCATTTATTATATGAACTTTAACCAAATAGGGACGTGCATCTCCATGGGTACTTCGAAAGGATTCCTTATATTCAATTGCACCCCCTTCGGGAAGTTCTATTCTGAGGATTCTGGTGGATATGGGATAGTAGAGATGCTGTTCACTACCTCGTTATTGGCCTTGGTAGGTATTGGTGACCAGCCGATGCTATCGCCTAGGAGATTAAGGATAATAAATACAAAGAAACACTCAATAATATGTGAGGTTACTTTTCCTACAAAGATACTGTGTGTGAGGATGAACAGATCGAGACTAGTGATAGTACTGAAAGAGCAGATATATGTGTATGATATAAACAATATGAAACTACTGCATACAATAGAGATCAGCCCTAATCCAGAGGGATTAGTGTCCCTATCTGCACAGGTGGAAAATAACTACTTGGCATATCCATCTCCTCCGAAGATCATAAATTCTGATATTAAACCAAACGTGAATACGAATACTCTTAATATAGGGAGTAATAGCAGAAGCAGGTCTAGTGATCAATTATCATCTGAGGGAACAGGAAACTTTAATAATGAAGATACAGCCATGAAAAATGACGAGGATGATTCCTTATATAAGTTTGGAAACGATTTAAATGGAGATTTGGTCGAAAACAATGTAAAGAACGGTGATGTAATCTTGTATGATTTGAACAGTCTCCAACCACTTATGGTAATAGAAGCCCATAAGGGTGAGATTGCTGCATTAGCATTCAGTTTTGACGGCAGTTTGATTGCTACTGCATCAGACAAAGGTACAATCATCAGGGTATTTAGCACAAAGACTGGCGCCAAGCTCTATCAATTCAGAAGAGGTACATACCCGACAAAGATATACTCACTTGGCTTCAGTCAGGATAACTTATTCCTCACGGTTACATGTTCAACCAAGACAGTACATATATTCAAACTATGGAAAAATACAGAGGCTGAAAGAGGTAGTGATGTTTTTGATGATAACGAAGAATACGATAATGGGGATGACAACTCTTCGACAGTGGAGACGGACGATTCTATTAGAGAGCCGTACGTAGATGCGTCCAGGAAAACAATGGGAAGGATGATAAGAAACTCATCCCAAAAGATATCAAGAAAAGCAGCAAAGACACTAGGACAGTTATTTCCTATTAAGGTCACATCTATCCTCGAGCCCTCCAGACATTTCGCTTCATTGAAACTTCCAAGCGACAGCGTGTCCTCAAAGACATTGTGTGCAATCGGTAATGAGATAGAAGTGGACAAGTCAGAATACCCTGAACTTTTCGATATAAGTGACTCAGGACAGAAGGTGACCATGCTCCATATTAGAGTACTGTCATCTGAGGGGTACCTTTACAACTATGTATTAGACCCAGAGAGGGGCGGAGATTGTCTCCTCCTATCACAATACTCGATAAATATAGAATAGTTTACCTGATATAGAGATTTCATAGTTGTGTTACTTCGTTAGGTTCGGCAACGAATGATCATGTGAGTTGGGATTCTTTGAAACGGAAGTGAATGGAAGATCTACGGATGTTCGCTCCTCACTCCTCCGTGCGCACAGTCTTAAGAAGACCCATTATGAAGAAACGTAGGGGTGCGCCTTATTGAAATGGCTTTTTCTTCTACAAATCAATATCGAAGAAGCACCCTGTTTTCTTTTTGCCTATAATATAACTGCTACCCTATCTGAAAGGTATCCATTCTACGATTGCGAGCAGGAGGATTTTGAGAAAGGAGTGAAGGCTGTGCACAGTGCTCTCCACATTGTTCTCATATGATTCTTGTGATCTTCAGGTGCATTCTTGGATATTTTAAATATATAGGGAAAACAATATTTAGCAAAAGAATGAGGATAAATACCCTCTTTAGATAAAAAAAAACCCTTTTAATTCATTCTTGTGTTGGGTAGATAGATGTATAAATTCGATTTCAATTTTCTGATTGCATATAAAGGAACTCCCTAAAGTTATAAATTTGCTGGACAACTCTGCTCTCTGTTTGCATGACTACGTCAGATCAAGATTATCTATTTGATATACGTGTAGATAATGACAGAGATGGGGGAGTAGTGTTACTGAAAGGCAGTGCCACAGAGGCTGTTTCTGTTCTTTTATCCGGTTACATTGTTCTGTCGGTAAGCGAGACTATACGAATCAAATCGTTGTCCTTGAAGCTTTGTGGTAAGATGAAGCTGAAGCTGCCGTCAGAAAGGCAGGTAAATTCAAAATATTTTAGGCGGATTTTCTATGAGCATGAATGGACTTCATTCGATATACAAGGATTTGCAACAGGCGTCTATAATACGGTTGGCTCAAAGTCCACCCATAAACATGATAGTGGTGTTGATGTTGCTGGAGTGAGAAGCTTGAAGGGTACGGGGTCTAAATCAACGACATCGCTGCATAATATGAAGTTCGATCAAGACAACAGGAAATATTTCACTTTGGTTAAAGGTACCTACGAGTTCCCATTCAACGTTATATTACCGGGTAGTTTGCCAGAAAGTGTAGAAGGTTTACCAGGTGCATTAATTACGTATAATTTAATTGCAAATCTTGAGAGGATAAGTCCCTCCGCGACTATTCTATGCCAGAAACATTTGAGAGTCGTCAGGACGTTAAGTTCCGATGCTGTGGAGTTGTCGGAAAGTGTGTTATTTAATAACACATGGCCTAAAAAGGTAGAGTACTCAATTTCTATACCTACCAAAGCGATAGCAATTGGATCTACAGTACCTATCCGTATTTTGTTGATTCCACTTCTAAAAGGCTTGAAACTAGGTCCTATGCGAATCGCCTTGATTGAGAAATATCATTATGGTACTAAACCTAACGAAAGGATGGTGGAGACCGAAAGGAAGGTAGCTACTGTGAAAATTAAGGATCCCATTAATGAAATTAGAAGGTATAAAGACTCAGTTAAGATAGATTCAGAATTCAAGGATCTGTGGGATTTGGAAGCCTCCCTTAAAATACCCTCAAATTTATTGAAGTGCACAAACGACTGTTATACTTTGGAATGTATCAAAACTCGACATCAAGTCAAGGTGGTAACGTCATTGATCAATCCGGATGGTCACGTCTCTGAGTTGCGCGCGACACTTGCGGTCCAACTCTACATATCACCATATATTGAGCTGACAACAAAACCGTACAGTTCGCTGTTTGTTACAGTAGAAGGAGAAGAAAATGAACGAAAACGTGAACATAAGTGGTCTTCAACTCCGTTTAATAAAATGGATAGAATTATCTTCCCAAAGGCAAATGAAACGAATACTATTGAAAACAATTTATCGCAGAATAGGAACATGAATGGCTTGATGGTTCCGCCAAACTATGAAATGCACATATACGACCAATTGTGCCACGACACACCATTGAGCGGATCTGTAATTAATAGTCCTATCGAGGCAGCGGTGGATTCGGTTTTGAGTAATGAGGATAGCTTAAGTAGGTTGGACGGAAGCCTTAGAGATTTAAACATCGACAATAGTAAACGAGACTACTACTCTCGAACACACGAGCAGCCGGCAACAACAGCTGCAGCTGCAACTGCAACTGCAACTGAATTGCAAACAATGAAAGTTACTCACGGAGATGGTAAACGAGAGTTCGCCACCGTAACAAATGGGCCAGTCGATCAGTCACCATACGGGTCACCTTTGCATGCGCATGGTTTAGATGACTACTATAGCAAAGTAAAAACCCCAACTAGAGTACCATCTTATGACATGGCCATGCTGTCCCAAAATATAGACCAGGAACTACCGCCCAAATACAGCAACCCACAGACCGCGCCGGTGCGGAAGATAAGACAATCGAAGTCGTTCAATTACGAACGCCCCGCGTCCGTACAGACGCCCATTGACGAAGTTGTAATTGACGACACGGACAGTATTTTCGCTGCGAACGCCTCACATTTACACACCGCACAAACAGAGACCAGTACACTAAGCGTGCATTTCAAGTACGGGAGGTCAAGAGCAAAGACGCTTAATTCAGGTGTCAGGAACAGCCCCAAACATACTAACAGCCGGTCCATAGCATTCGTTGGTCTACGCGATATCCTCAAAAGATGAGTAATCATATAGTAACTGTGAAATATGAAGAGCAAAAACTCACACTTTCATATATACATATACATATATGTATATACATATGTGTATATGTATATGATCATATTATCGTGATATACGAAAACCCCACAATTTACCCGGATGAGTGTAACCCCCACCCCCACCCTCCACGTAAAAATGGGAAGCAGTTTCCTAAAGGGGAAATTAGGGGATTTTTTTTCAGCTACTTGCGGCGTGGGGGTGATTAAAAATATTGAAAAAATATGAAAAACAAACAAGGGACCCAATCAGACTTGAAAAATGGCTATTTTTATAGAGGCCAAACAACTATATGTGCTGTATTTATGGGATGTCAATTCAATAATGCTCTATGTCCCTTAGAGTCGAGACCGAAAACTGCGTTAAATGCTTCTAGGTGTCCTTGTGGAGGACCATAAGCATTTAACGGGGATTGTAAAGCGTGGGGGAGGGGAAACTCCAGTAGATCATTCGTTCGTCCCCCTCCCCTGTAACTATATATAAACAAAACTGTTTCTTGAAATTGTTGCTATTAGCCAAGAACTGTAGAGAACGAAAACAAACAAATAGCAGACAACATGTTGAGGAACTACAAAGGACTTGCAAAGTTTGGTAAGACTCTAAGGGTAAGGACCGTCACAACGGCTAGGAAGGGCCCACTAAGTCGTAGCTTTTTCTACACGCGCACTAATAATGCCCCTATAGGTAAAACCCTCTTGTGGATTGGTGGCTTTTGTGCCTCCGGGTTGTTGCTGCAGTCACAGATCTCCAATGATGTGAAGATCGACCTAAGTAAGCCCAAGGTTTCGCCTCTAGATGTTATAAAGCATAATACTCCCGAAGACTGCTGGGTGGTGATCAATGGATATGTCTATGACTTGACGAAGTTCATTGCTTTGCATCCAGGTGGGCCCGACATTATCAGGGCTAACGCTGGTAAAGACGTCTCTGCTGTTTTTGACCCAATTCATGCTCCCGATGCTATCGAAAAATACCTTAAACCCGAGCAGATGGTCGGCCCACTAGACGGTAAGATGCCGGCTGACTTTATTTGTCCGCCTTATGCGCCAGGTGAGACGGCGGATGACATTGCTAGGAAAGCAGAGCTGAGGGCTCATCTTCCTCATCTGGACTCTATATTGAACCTTTACGACTTTGAGTTCTTGGCATCGCAGATTTTGACTAAACAGGCATGGGCCTACTACTCCTCGGCTGGTGATGATGAAATTAGTTATCGCGAGAACCACAATGCCTACCACAGAATTTTCTTCAACCCTCGCGTGCTAGTTGACGTTAGTAAAGTAGACACATCCACCACGATGTTGGGTTCCTCTGTCGATGTACCATTCTATGTTACCGCTACTGCATTGTGTAAGCTAGGTAACCCTAGAGAAGGTGAAAAGGATATTGCCAGAGGTTGTGGCCAAGGGCCAAACAAAGTCGCCCAGATGATCTCCACTTTAGCGTCTTGTTCTGTGGATGAGATTGTCGCAGCGGCACCTGACAAGGATCAAGTCATGTGGTATCAATTGTACGTGAATTCAGACCGTAAGATCACCGAGAACTTAGTTAAACATATCGAGGACCTGGGCATACAGGCCATATTTGTCACTGTTGATGCACCATCCCTTGGTTCCAGGGAAAAGGACAAGAAGATAAAGTTCCACAACACCATGAGTGGTCCAAAGACTATGAAGAAGAAGGACGTCGGCGAAACAGAAGGTGCAGCCCAGACATTGTCTAAGTTTATTGATCCATCTTTAACCTGGCAGGATATTAAGGTCTTGAGGTCGAAAACCAAGCTTCCAATACTTATTAAAGGTATACAAAGAGTGGACGACGCAGTCAAGGCTGCTGAAATCGGATGTCAAGGTGTTGTGTTATCGAACCACGGTGGTAGACAGCTTGATTTTGCAAGAGCTCCAATTGAAGTACTAGCTGAGACAATGCCTGTGCTGAGGGAAAAGCAGTTAGACAAGAATTTCCAGGTCTTCGTAGATGGTGGTGTTAGACGTGGTTCTGATATTGTAAAGGCTCTGTGTCTAGGTGCAACTGGTGTCGGACTAGGTAGGCCGTTCTTGTATGCCAATTCGTGTTACGGTAAAGATGGTGTCCAAAAAGCCATTGATCTGCTTAAGGAAGAATTGGAAATGAACATGAGGTTGTTGGGGGCGCAGTCCATCAAAGATTTGACGCCTGACCTGCTGGACCTTTCTTGTCTACACAATAGAACCGTCAATGTTGCTAAGGACTCGTTGTATGAGAAGGTATATATAAGACCTGAGCTTGCCGAGTTCCTGGAACCGGAGGAGTGAATGTCGAATTGAATTAATATTAATCTATATATTTTTGTTAGTTTTTTATCCCCTCTCCGCTCGCGATATGGGCTGAGGGAAATGCGCATATATTTATTCTTAGAACATATAATTGGTTTTTCTATCTTATTTTACATTGTATTACTTACTCTTTTTTTATTCTGATTTCTCTACCAGCTGGTCTTTGAACCAAGCGACAAGAACCTCGTACTGTAGGGTACCGTTGGCAGTGAAAACTGTATTGATAGGAAGTACGGTTGTCAGTTTATGTCCTTTGTCCATTTTTTCAACGGTAACTTTATAATCTGGGTCTGCGCTACCAATGGAGGTACATATTCTCACTTTCTTGCCATCTTTAGCGACGCCGGCATACGTGGTCCCCTTAACGACCCATCTGGTGTACAGATATAGCGCCAGCGACAGAGTAAAATACGATATAGTCAAAATCACTTGGTAGCTAAATGATTCTCTGTAAGAGAGCTTCTTATCCAGCAGGAAACTTCCTACAGCCAGCAGACCCATAGTGTAACCGACCACCAGTTTTATATCTAGGAATGTATGGTCTTCGCTGTAGCCCAGACGCGCAAACACCGAGGGCAACACTTCATCGAGTGCCGTGGCAGCCTCGTTAGAGGAGTAAACATTAATTCTCTTGGACATATCGAGAAAAGCTATCTTGTGATATTGTATAGAAGATGAAAAGAGAAGAAAATAATAATAATAATAATAATAATAATAATAATAATAATAATAATAATAGTTATAAAAATAATAATAATCTTTTTATTATTCAATATTCAATATTCAATATTCAGTATTCACTATTGTCTGTAATGCCAAAAGGGCAAAAATTCAAAAAAAAAAAAAAATTTGAAATGATCACGTGTATTTTTCGTGTTCAGGTATGTATCATGTGATTAGGGTTTTTCAAGCCCTAATAAGCCCTAAATAAGCCCTATTTTCCGGGTAATAAATCAGAAATCGAGTCCGGGTAAACTCATCGCAAAAAAAAGAAAGAAAGAAAGAATTTTTTGACTTCTTTTTCTGCAGAGAAACAGCCGTACAACGTCGAACACGGCTGAGAAATCTCCGTACAACTTTTTTTTTGAATCACTAAGCTCATCGCAAAAAAATTTTTTTCTTGAAAAATTTTGAAAAATTTGAAATCAAAAAAAAAAAAAAAAAATGTATAAATAGCCATTGCAAGAACTGATTTTATTTTGTAACCCATTTATTTTACTAAACTTGCTTTGGTTTAGTTACCTGGGGTTTTATATGGTTGGGGACATTGTAGTTGTATTGGGGTGGTTCTTTTTATTTCATCCTCTTTATTAATATATTTCTTTTTGATTTTAAATCCTTCTTAAAATTTTATCTTCCAACATAATTGGGATTCAAAAAAAGCAAAAGTTATATTTCTTCTTTAAATAAAAGATATAATATAAAACAAAAACTAGGACAGAAATAAGAAAAAAAATGAAGGTAACTAAGCAAACCGGTGCTAAGAGAGATTACTCTACTGCTCTAGAGTATTTGAAAACCTTCGAAAAGAAGGATGGTCTGTCTGTTTCTGAATTGATGGACTCTATGACCCGTGGTGGTCTGACCTACAACGATTTCCTGGTTCTGCCAGGGTTCGTTTCCTTCCCATCTTCTGATGTTAAATTGGAGACTAAATTGACTAAAAATATTACTCTGAACACTCCTTTTGTTTCCTCGCCAATGGATACCGTTACCGAGGCCGAGATGGCCATCTACATGGCTTTGCTCGGTGGTATCGGTATTATTCACCATAACTGTACCGCGGAAGAGCAGGCTAACATGGTTAGAAAGGTTAAGAACTTCGAAAACGGTTTCATTAACGCCCCAATCGTCATTTCCCCAGAGAAGACCGTCGGTGAAGTTAAGGCAATGAGAGAAGAGTACGGTTTCTCTGCCTTCCCAGTGACTGGTATGTCAAGGTAACCCTTTTTTTTTTTACTAACTACTTATCCTCGTTTCCCTTTCATTTTTTCTTTCAAAACTTTTTTTTATGATGATTTTAAAACCTAGATTACAAATAACTTTCGTTCTACTGACTGTGATCAAACGATCTTGTAGAAAAAATCTATTTTATTACTGATAACTTAAACCCTTCTTTTTTAAGAGGAAATTGGAAGAGAGAGTGTGTGAGAAAGTGGAAGTACTATGAGAATATTTGAAAGTATCTTTGTTACTAACAAAAAATTATAACAATTTTTATTTGTCTCGCTTAATTTTTATATTATATCAATTTTTTGGTATAATATAATGTATTTTGCTTGAAACAGAAAAATTTGAATTTTATATTGATAGCTAACGGTCAATTCCCAGGAAAATTGTTGGGTATCATCACTTCCCGTGACTTCCAATTTTTGGAAGACGATGCTTTGAAGGTCAAGGATGTCATGACCACTGAATTAGTGACTGGTAAGGCCGGTATCACTCTATCTGAAGGTAACGATATCCTGAAGACCACCAAGAAGGGTAAGTTGTTGATCATTGACACAGAAGGAAACCTGGTTTCTATGTTGTCTAGAACTGATCTAATGAAGAATCAGAATTACCCACTGGCCTCTAAATCCGCTACCACCAAGCAGTTGCTGTGTGGTGCAGCCATTGGTACAATCGATGCCGACAAGGAAAGATTGAGATTAATGGTTGAAGCTGGTTTAGATGTCGTTATCTTGGACTCTTCGCAAGGTAACTCCATTTTCCAATTGAACATGATCAAGTGGATCAAGCAGGAGTTCCCAAAATTGGAAGTTATTGCTGGTAATGTCGTAACCAGAGAACAAGCTGCTAACTTGATCGCCGCCGGTGCCGATGGTCTAAGAATCGGTATGGGTTCTGGTTCTATCTGTATCACTCAGGAGGTCATGGCCTGTGGTAGACCACAAGGTACAGCCGTCTACAATGTCTGCCAATTCGCCAATCAATTCGGTGTTCCATGTATGGCTGACGGTGGTGTCCAAAATATCGGTCATATTACTAAGGCTTTGGCTTTAGGTGCTTCTACTGTCATGATGGGTGGTATGCTTGCTGGTACCACCGAATCCCCAGGTGAGTACTTCTACAGAGACGGTAAGAGATTGAAGACTTACAGAGGTATGGGTTCCATCGATGCCATGCAAAAAACAGGTAAGAAGGGGAACGCCTCCACTTCTCGTTACTTCTCTGAATCCGACAGTGTCTTGGTTGCACAAGGTGTTTCTGGTGCTGTCGTTGACAAGGGTTCGATCAAGAAGTTTATTCCTTACTTGTACAACGGTCTACAACACTCCTGTCAAGATATTGGTGTCAAGTCCTTGGCTGAGTTGAGAACTGAAGCCGACAACGGTCAAGTCAGATTCGAATTCAGAACTGCCTCTGCCCAATTGGAAGGTGGTGTTCAGAACTTGCACTCCTACGAGAAGCGTTTGCACAATTAAACAATGTAAAACATAATCGTGCGAACTTTATCCCCCTTTTTTTTTATTATATAATTTTATTTGAGAACATTAGAGGTATACTTTTTGATGTTCCATTTTTGTTTATCAGACATTTTCGTTCGTTACACTGATGCAAATAGAATTCTGAAATAAAATAGAAATTTTGTACATTATAAGTATATACCAAAGCAAATAACAATAATACAGATTATATTTTGGTAAGCAATATGCGGCTGCTTGAGTAATTGCGGGGGTGAGAGTGAAAATAAAATTCTGCTAGAAGTCGCATATACATTGTTTTTTACTTTACCTGATAAGAATAAGTTAGTTAACTATACTAACTATATATTTGTACATGATTTCCTAGCTATGAAGGCTGGTTTATCAATTTTATAATTAAAAATTTCAGAAATCGAGAGATAAAGCAAACAATCAAAACAGTAAAGATATTCAATATTAAATTAATGCGCCCAAAAAAAAATTAAACCGTTATAGTAAGAACACTAGCAAAAATAAGAAAATTAAGAATAAAGCAAAAGAAATAATGAACTATGTTAGAAATAAAAAAGAAAAAAAAATCAAATCGGAATCATTATTGAGCTGGTCGTTTTAGACATTTATTATTAGTTCTTATCTTCAACAGAAATCATAACTTGAGAAACTTCGTCTGGCCCAGGAGTTGATATTCCACCTCATTATACCGTAGTCAGTACCAATTATCAAAGAACTACCATTTCTATCTTCGACCCAATCAATACCTGAAATATTATTCTCCTCAGTAAAATCAGTGCTTGAATAGTCAAATACCGTGTTATTAATGGGATTGTGTCTACCATTATCATTAATTGTTGGTTCAAATCTACCACTTAATGGGTATCTCGATTGATTTTCACTCACGTCATGGTAGGCATCATATAGATCATCGTCATCAAAAACTGCAGAATTACCACCGTGAGAATTTGCAACTGCTGTATTTTCAGTTTCATTGGAAGAAGATTGACTTCCCAAATTATCCTTGGTACCAGCTGTAAAGTTGTTTGAAGTTTCATGTTGAGCAGGTCTCTTCGATGATGTAGAAACTCTTCTAATTCTAAAAGAGTTCCTGCTATCCTTTCTCTTTGATACTCTATTATTCAAATCAGATAAGGTTGCGTCTTCCTGGTGGTGGGGGTTATTCATTACATTGAATCTACTAATAACACTTTCATTGGTTAATTTGTCACTGACTTTAGGGAATGGCAAAATCTTAGGTTCTAAATACTGCAATGGAATCGATCCTGCAGGTGTAATCCAAGGTTCCCAATTCTTAGCAGTTGCCATTGCTGGGAAGGAGTATCTTCGTCTTGCCATCTGATAGGACGATGAGAACATCATGGATTGGTAATCCATCCTTTGTCCTTGGCTCGTCGGTGGTTGATTCATGGCATGGTTCATGTATGCATTATCTTCGTCGTTATCTGTCATCGGTGTGACTTTATCTGGGATTAGGATAATTTGATGGTTCACAAAGTTTCTAGTGTCTACCACGTGTACTCTACCTTGATGTTCAGAGATGAACAAAAGGTCATCGAGACCGTAACTGAACCTACACACTCTAAAAGCACCATTGTGAGAGTGCGGTCTTGTGGAACTAATTTCTGCTAACGGAGTATCCGTCCGCCTCGCATCGTAAATCAAACACACACCGTTCTGGAACAGTGTAGCAAATTGTAAGTCGTTCTCAGAGAATGAGTTATAGAACCCGTGGTCACCATTAGGGGCGTCAAACACGTTATCCACATACCCCGTAGTGTCTAAAGAGGAATATCTATACACTCTCTTGGTGCGTTTATGAGGACCTCCACCCCATTGTTCCTGACAGTCGTAGTTCAAGGTGAATTGATCGGTCAGGTCGTTCTGTCTATAAATGGCAAACTTGTTTGAGTCACCAGAGACAATCATACTTTTACCGTCATGAGACATCGCCGCATTATTCAAGGGGAATTTAAGATCGCTGAACCGACGCACAAGGTGAACATCCCTGTTGCTTATATCACACTGGTACATATGGCCGTCGTTGTTGCACGTATACAAATCGTACTGGTTATTAGCCCTCTCGTGTAGAGTTACGCAGTTATTAATGAACTGGCCCAGCACGAATGTCATCGATACCTTCGTTTTCTCGTTGTACAGCGACAGGATTCCCTTCCATATGTTTGGGTTACTGTAGTTGCTGTGGTCCATGAGCACGTCTCTGCTGCCGAGTTTGATGGGCTGTGCCGGGGACGTCACGCCGGTGCTCTCCTCGTCGCTCTTCTCGTGGGAGAGTCTGTTCCAGTTGGTCGGAAACCCCTTGTCGTCCGACCCTACGAGCCCGCCACAAGCAGTCACACCGTTCAACTCCGTGAAACACCGCGGCTTGAAGTAGAACTCCACTAGTTTCTGGGACGGAACGTTAAGCCCTCCTCGTACCACCTTCTCCTTCACTATCCTTGTCCGGTCCCCGGAATCGCTCTTCCTGTGCTTCCGCTCCGTTCGCAGCCCCTCCAGATCAGTGTCCAGCACCCGGATCGAGTGGTCGTATATGTAGCGCAGCTTCGAATGGTTCATAGACCCCGTCTTTATGCAGTCCCGCAGCTGCCAGTGGTTTATCGTAACCTTCGCATCGTACAGCTCCAGCCCCGGCATCATGTAGTTCTGGTAAACCTTATCCACACTCCCCATCTCATCGCCGTCATCACATTCGTCCAGCCGTCTGCTCGAATCATCAATCGTCATTACTGTGTCTTATCTTTATACCAAGCAAAAAGGGGTCCTTACAAAAAAATGTAGAGATAGATATATATAAATATGTATATAAATATATATATATATATATATAAGTCTCCTTCTTTTTAAGAAGTCCTTAAAATCGATATATCCTTATATTTTCAGTTTGTTAATCGAACAAGAACCTCCTTGGTAGAGACTAAATAAACGCACCCCTTCAGAAGACCCAGACCTCCCAGACCTCCCAGACCCCCCACACACAACAGAACCACATTACCCGGCCACTTCGTATGAGATGCACCGCAAGCTTTATACCCGTATACAGGTCGTTAAATTGCCATACAAGTTCCTTTCCCAATATATCTGTTTGCAAGTCTTCTCAGTCTCTGTACCTCTTCTCAATCTCTTATACAGTTTACGATTTGGTATTCACCTGGGCGGTGATTACCAAATCGTATAACTCATCATGATGACTCGGCTGTACCTGAAAAACAAAACAAAAAAAAGAAAAACAGAGAGATAATGCGGCTGAGAAACATCCGTACCAAATGATTTCGGAGGTATCGGGTTATCATATTGTACGTTATTTTGGCCTGGTGTTCGTGTTCCACGATATTTTTCTCAATATGTGATACCTCTGGATTCCAGTTCCTGCATGTACGTCGGTGGTATCTTGTCGGCGTAGCGTACGCCCCTTTTGGCTGCAATGAGCGCTGATTCCCACGGTGATCTGGCGGGCTGCATCTCCCCCGCGAGCCGGTGCAGCCCGTAGATCAGGTCTTCGTGTCCCAACGTCACATGCGGGTCCCCCGCGGCCACGGTGTCTGCAGCGGTGACCAGTCGCGTGGCTACACTGGCCAAGTCCCCGATCACCTTCGCGGTCAGCCCCCACAGGTCCCGGCACGCAATTCCCTCGTGCGTGTGGTCCTCGTCCGTAGAACTGATGTCTTCAACAGCCTGCAGCCACGGTACTTCCCCAGGGTTCTCCACAGGGTAATGCAGGTGTCTGACAACCCACGGAAGCCCGCCCCACTCCAGGCTTTGCTCTTGCTCGTGGATGTATTCGGGCATTCCAGCAGGTCTCAGGTGGTGTGGCGCCAGGTCCAGCAACGGAACCGAGAACAAAGACGAGGTCTCGCCGGGGTTCAGCTTCGCAACAAACCGCGAGCCGTTCAAAGGTTCTGTATCCCCGCGGTTTGGGCCCTTGTTCTTCAGCAAACACACAACAGGTTTCACGCTGAGCAAAGTGCGCGACATGTAGCAGGGCATCTCCGTCAGCACATTCTCCACCTCCATCCCGAACTCATCACGTAACCTGTGCGGATCCTGCGGCAGCCCTATCTCCTCAGCAGCCTCTCTTCGGGCCACTTGCTCGGGGACCTCTTCACCTTCGTCAGCCTTCCCGCCGGGAAACGAGACGTGCCCAGAAAAACTCCTCAGAGACCGCGACCTCTTGGTCAACAGCACTCGTAGCTCGCCTTGTGTCCCTATAAACAGCAACACCAGCACCGCAGACCGCCGCCCAACGGGCCACACATCCCGCAGCGTATAGGGGCTCCTGTATGCATTGAAAGCTCTAATATTCTCTAACAATACACTAGGCTTAAACATCTTAACTGCTAACTTCGTATTGTGTTTCAAGTAATAATTTGTTTATTATATTTGATATTTATGTTACTTTTGATGGCCCTTTTTTCATCGATATAGATAGGAGGAAACAGCTCAAGACTTCCCGAAACATGAAATATATAAAAAAAATGTACAACATAGTAATAATCTTTTCTTTAAATATTAGTTTTGTCTTCCATTGCTTCAATTTCTTTGAAAGTAAAGCTATATAAATAAAATATAGATAACGTTAAATAGAATTCTCTCTTTTTTTATAAGAGAAATAAATAATAAGATTCTTGTCTCTAGAGAGAGCATTTTTTTTTTAAACTTAGCAAAAAAACCCACAATTGAAAATAATTTCCGATTTCCAGATTCAGAATTTAGCAGTGGCGTCAGCGCCATGACGGTCGATCTCCTTCTTAATATTGGCGCCTAGACCCTCATCAACACGGGTGAACATGTCGATAACACGTTGCTGGATTTCTGGACATGCTGCCGAGACATGGGTAGCGATATTGTAGGCCAAGTTCTTTTGCTGACCTGGCTGCTTGCCCAGGACCTTGTACAGGTTCCTGGCCTGGACGAAGTCGACGTCGCCAGGGTCAGTAGCCCAGTGGAATGGCTGAGCTGGACCGTTCCACACCTCTTGGTGTTGTTGGATGGGTCTGTTTTGGTCTTTTATTTTATACTCCTTGTTGCTAGCGTAGTAATTTGGCTCGTTTCCGAAGTTCCCGTCGACGTTCATAGGACCGTCCCTAATGACCGGGTTGAAGGCCTTAGCGTAAGGGCAGTTGACTGGGATTTGGTGGTAATTAGCGCCCAGTCTGTAACGGTGAGCGTCAGGGTAGGCGAACAAACGGGATTGCAACACTGGGTCAGCAGATGGCTCCTGGTATGGAACGGTGTTGCTAGGAGAGAACGCGGCCTGTTCGATGGCGGCGAAGTAGTTTAATGGGTTTTCGTTCAAAACAAGCTTACCGATTCTTCTCAATGGGAAGTCCTTGTGTGGCCAGACTTTGGTTAGGTCAAAGACGGAGAATGGCAGCTTCTTGCTTTCTTCCTCGGTCATGGTCTGGACGTAAACGGTCCATGAAGGGAAGTTACCCTTGGCAATGTTTTCAAACAAATCTTCAGTACAAAGGTCTGGGTTATCGCCCGCCATCTTGACAGCCTCATCGTTGGTCAGGTTCTTGATACCTTGGTCGGTCTTGATGTGGACCTGCACGTAGCGCCAGTCGCCCTTCTTGTTGGACCACTTGTAGGCGTGTCCGGAATACCCGTTCATGTGTCTGTACGAGGCTGGAGTGCCTCTGTCGGAGAACAGCTGGACCAGTTGATGGACGGCGACCTGGTTTTCCGGGGTGGTCAAGTAGTCCCAGAACATGTTGGCGTCCTTCAAGTTCGTCTCAGGGTTTCTCTTCTGCGTGTGGATGAAGTGTGGGAACTTGGAAGGGTCTCTGATAAAGAACACCGGGGTGTTGTTGTAGACCCAGTCCAGGTTACCTTCCTCGGTGTAGAACTTCGTGGCGAACCCACGAGGGTCTCTTGCGGTGTCCGCGGAACCCTTCTCACCACCAACAGTGGAGAACCGAGTCACACACCTCGTCCGCTTACCGATCTCGCTGAACATGGCCGAGCCACAGAGGTCCGTGATATCGTCCGTCACCTCGAAGTAACCGAACGCACCCGCACCGTGCGCATGCGGGTTCCGCTCGGGGATACGCTCCCGGTTGAAGTGCGCAAGAGACTCAATCAGGTTCGAGTCCTGCATCAACAAAGGACCGAACTGTCCAACCCGCTGCGTAGCGAACGGGTCGTTGTAAAGATCCCCCAGAGCGTTGGTAACAACTCTGTCAGCTCTTACATCGCAAGTATTAGTCTTGTCAGGCATTTTTTCGTTTCTGTTGTTTTTTGTATTTTGTTCTTGTTGTTGCTGTTGTATTCTACATAACAAGGAAACTACAGCTCTGTGGACTCCCAGGCCATGCCTTTATATATCAAGGTTCAAGTTCAATTACTAATTACTAATTGCAACATTGTTAATCGAACCCTATGGGCCCAGAACCCTTTATTCCCCCGTTTCCCTTAAAAGCGTCTCTTCTGCTGCAGCGAAATTGAAAAAAAACAACAAAAAACAGACGGCCGGAACCCGTTGGGGCATCGCCGAGTCCTTTGGTAATGGGGTTAACGGGACAAGGGGGACACTCCACCCTTTGTCCCCCCTCCCAACTTTGAAAGCACCTGACGGGCACAGCATCAGATGGCGTATATATATCATGCGGGTGGCCTCCCCCCTCCAAACCCGACGTATCCGATAAAGAGAGAGGCAGCACCCGCACCGCACGGCTATAACAAAGGTAAGTAAACTAAGCAAAAATGGGGTCGGCTTGCCAGAAGGAGGCGTGCGATATCCAGAACTGTCTGATCAAGAACAACTACGATGAGACCCGCTGCGCGGGCCTCATCTCCGCTCTCTACAGGTGCTGCCACCAGTTCTACACTGACAACCCGGGACAGAAGTCCAGGTGCTGTCCGCGTCCAGAGCTGCTGGAACTCAAGATGAAGAACCTCAAATAGAGGAGGCCCTTGCTTTTACGTTTTACAGAAATTTGTCCGTGATGAAAATCTAATCATAAGTATAACGGTTAAATACTTCCAGGGGAGATCCACTCACACGCCCTTCAAACCTTTTTGTTAGAAAAGGATGAAATAAACGTTTGTTCTATCTAAGATCAACCGCGAGCACGGCGGTCTGAAGGCGGTATCAGCGACTCCAGACCGTGAGGGTTACCCATAACAGCTATGTAGGAAAATAAGCATGCACCGTGACTCTGGGCGTCTATTATATAAAAGACATTGTATACCGACCTCTAAAAATGGGTTTGAGTATGTTTGAAAAACCAATCAACGAACACCTCCTTTTTATATACGCGCAGAAACAAAGAAAAAAAAATTTTCTTTTTGTTTGAAACTACGTATACAATGATATTGTAATTAGGGCTTTAAAGTATCCGTAGTCACGTGATCAGACCACACGTACAATGTACAGTAACAATATACATGCTTTTTAATAAAAGATGTATGGCTTGATATGATATGGTATGATAAATTTAAATGAAACGGAGGGGTTATGTTATTTTTCTGGAGATAGTATAAAGATTTACTTATAACACAGTTTAGTGACGACGGGAGGCGGTGATGATGTTGTTCATCTCTTCAACCTTAGCCTTGGCTCTGGTGAAAGAACCCAACCTCTTCTTGGCGACCTTTCTAGCCCTCTTCTCACCGGCGTTTCTGATCAAATCGATCAGTCTTCTTTCGTATGGAGATAGACCAGCGATTTCTCTGACCAAAGAACGGACGAACTTGGTTCTGTTAGAAGCAGCACCCTTCTTGTAAGAGATCTTTGGGGCTGGGGTCATCTGGGTGACCTTCTTACCTTTGTTCAAACCAACAGCAATACCTAATATTAATAATTCTTCCTCTTCTTCTTATCACTTCCTTAACGGTGAGGGGGGATGAAAAAAAAAATTGAAAAATAAACTGTTAGTATTTTTGTTCCCTATTCAATCATGTTTTGAGAGCTATGATAATTGCTGTCTAACCATATTTTTGAGAGCTATGATATGATATTCTCCTTCCTTCCTTCTAAACCATCTCCAGATGCGGACTCGTTTCCTCTATTTCAAAATATCGTTGTTTATCTTAAACTCTCTCTCTCTTGTTTTTGTTCCTATTTCAATCGTAACATACCAGTCTTGACGGCCATTTTTGATGTCTTTTTGTCTTATATCTATTGAGCTTAACGTGTATTGAAAACAACAAGCTTGATATATCAATGACTTTTAACACTATGTAATGTGAACTGAATTTCTTGAACAATTTTTCCAGTTTGGTTTTACACAAGGAGACGACGGTCCTGGGCCGTTCTCTGAGTGGAAACCGCTTTCCTCCCTAGGGATCAGAAACCCGCAGAAGTGTACAGCAAGACAGTGGGACAGTGGGACAGCGATGAGCGCAAGGGCTGGGCTGGACTGGGCGCAAGCCTAGAAGGCAAAGACACTCCACTCTCTCCGTCTAGGAGGTTCTCGTCGCCTGCCTGACTCTTTCTCGCTAGGCTGAAGCCCCCTTCCCTTAGTGGCAATGCCAGAAGGGTAAAGGTCTCCCATTTGAACAACGCGTTCCCCTCTCCCTTCCACAGGCAGACCGTAGACAGTTACCGTTTTAGGCAAAAATATTTAATTACACTTATTTTTCACCCCCAAAAAAACATTTATACCGGAGGGTGTACGGATGTTCGCAGTCACAAGAAATAATTGACTCCCGAAATCAACTTGTTCTTATACAACTATATAGATATGTATGTGTATGTGTATGAGTATGATTTTCTTCTCTATTTTATTTTTGGTAAAGAATAGGCTAATACTTATTTCATGAGAAATTTTGTTTCCTTCTCTTAATGTCTTATATATACAAGAACCGATTCAGTTTGTTTACCCATTTTAAACAGTAATGCTGGCCAAATCAAAGTTGAGTTTATGCAGGCGTTCAATGATCTGATTTGTTGGCAGATGGCCAAACATGTCAAGGAACTGTTTGTAGTCTAGACCCTTTCCATCGGCTTTATGTTCAAGTTTCTCAAGCGGATATAAGTACTGCATCAATTTCCTCCTGCCAACACTGATCCTGTACGTTTTGCCGTCCAAGTTCTCTTCGAAGAACACTTTGACTCTTGTGCCATCGCTCGTCTCGACAAGTGGTTTATCCTTGTGTGGTGGGTTATTGAGCTGTTCCTTCCTTTGCATTATCCTGTAACGTAGTTTCCAACCGGTAGGTCCTAACTCTTTAATTCTGGCACTCTTGTCTTTGATCAGGTAATTATCAATACCACCTTCCTTAACAATTGTTCGCAACACCTTTGCCGTCATTTTTATCCCTATACACCTGTTCAATGTCTCACTCCATAAACTTTTCTTGATTACATTAGGGTGCCATGTCCTTCTGGTTTTGTGCTTACTCTCAGATATTTGGTTACCAAATTTGATAAAGGACCCACCATATAAACCTTTATTACTCTGCTTGAAGATATTACTCTCGCCATATTTGTAATCGGGGAACTCTTTCCTTTCCCTTGGAAGATAATTTGGCCTCTTGTCACCAACTTTATACTCAGGCTTCCAGGCCACTTTCCGCGTCTCTACTAGCTTCCACTCTCTTAACGCAATGCTGGAAGCCGTGAACATCCTCTTCGTTGGTCTAATAGCATTGAAGTTATTCAACCCGGGGCGTAAAGTGGATGTCATCTTCTCCTTTTGGTGCTCCGCTTATCCGTTTCGTTTTAGACCTTATTGTGTTCGAGCAACTAAACAATAACGACGGAAACGTATCACTTTTTGAACATTGTTGATTCAGTAGATTCCCCAGAAATTAGTATTAACGTTGATGTTTGGCCAGGGAGGCTTGGGGGGGGGGAAGCGCACATACTTTGTTTCTCGGTCAAAACCTAACGTGTCGTATTATATGATTATTTACAATACCGATAATACCTAAGTTATATGGCTGATAAAAAAGAATAATTATTTATTCATTCGGCTTGTGTCGCATGAAACTTCTTTTTAAAACCATTCCATCCGTGTTCGTTAGGATCTTCATAGATTCTGTTCTCACTGGTAGCCTTCTTGATGTCTTCAGCCACCCTTTCGAGCTCGGCTACTTTGTCCTGCAACTTGGAGTTCTGACTCATTACCGTTGAATTTTTAATCAAGATACTATCTAGCTCCTTCTTCATTTCTTTTGGAACCGAGAGACCCTTGTTAATTTCATTTCGTTTAACCTGTTCATCCAGTTCTTTCCGAAGATTCATCATTTCAACCCTGAGTTTGTGGTTTTTCTGCGATATTTCATCAATGCTCAACTGGTTCTTAATAAGTTCATTGGCAATGGTAACATGCTCACGGTTCAGGAATGTGTAGTCGTGTTCCAGTTTTTTCACTTTCTCCTGTAACTTCAAATTCTTTTGCTTGACGTATTCATACTGCTCTTCTCTTTCTCTCTCCAGTCTGTGGATTTCCTCATATTCATTTTTGTAGTTCAAAATGTTTCTAGGAGTTAATTTTACACTATCCATTGCCTCGATAATGAACTCTTGTGAGCCTTCCCCTATATGAATTTTATGCTGAACAGAATCGAATAACGCATCAAACTTATCCTTCAATAGCGAGAGTTCATTTCCAATCAGAAGCGCTAACGGTATTTTCAAGACACCTTCAATACCTTGGAGTAATATCAAATCTATAATTTTTGCATTGGTGTCCTTGGATAGTTGTTGCTGGAATAATGTTCTTATCCAGGTGCCGATAAACCTATACGTAAACAAATTTTCACGTGCCAAGTGGTTGAATAATTCGGCATTATTATCTTCCAGATACCTATCAAAATAATAGTAGACAGGTTTATCCTTCTCTGAGTCATTGATGTACAGATCTCTAAGCCCGTGTGTACTCATCAACGATTTAAACACAACGTAAGAATGGTCGATATTATCTTCCATTACAGAATCAATTGTGTCTAGGATAACCAGTATATCATCTAAAAGATCAATCTTAGGATCATAAGTTAGATATGTCGTTAGCAATTTACTGAAACGGTTAGATTTCTCCTTGCTATTAATATTACAAGATTCTAAGAACTTTGTGACTACAGGATTGGCCTCCGTCACTAATTCCGTGTGAGTTAAGCTAGGGAAAGCCAACATTGGCCACAAATACTGTCTCGACTTAAGTTCATTGCCGGTAGAAAACTGCTCAGTTTTGTCTAAATCTTCTAAGAGAACCTCTGGAAACTCCTTGACAAAGAGAGCCATGTGATCTTCATCCTTGGTATTCGCCTCAAAATATAGTTCTTTCAGCTCACCAATTGTAATGAAAGTCTTCTCTTCCTCGTCACTCCCTTTCTTCTCTAGTATAGTTCTCAATCTCCTGTTATTATATATGATAAAATCATTATAATAGAGAACATTTTTCTGCTCATCGGAATTTCTAGGAGGAAGTGGTGGTTCATTTATGTCTACCTCCTCTGGCTCTATTTCTTCCTGTTGCACTTCGTCGTTGCCTATATTACCTCTCGGAGGTAATGGAGGAGACGCGTATTCGTCTATTGCCTTCTTAATAGTGGCATTTTCATTCTTCAATTCACTCTCGATCCCAGTCTTGGACTCGCTGTTAATAGACCTGTCATCCAATTCACTTCTGTTCAAATCCTCCATCTCTATCATAATTCTGCGGGAAGTTGGTACCGCTTATACTGTGTATGTCTTTTCTAAAAACCTCTCTCGTCCCTTTTTAAAATCATAATAGAGAGACGTATGCATATTATCATTAGAGTTGAAGCAAAGAGCGTTGAAACCAAAAGAAGAAGAAAAAAACTAATTTAATACGTAAATAATATAAAGTTTTTAATATGTACAAGTTATACTTGGAGTAGGGGAGTTAACCAAAAAATAATAAAATAAAAAATAAAAATAAGAATACATGTATCACTCGTTTGAAGAAACGGCCCCTTCTAATCGATTCATCTCCTCCTTCGTATCTTCCTGTATCACCTTCTGCTCATACCTCTTACCGTTCATGTACAAGGTATACACAAGTCCACCAGTCATATACAATGAACCACCGATAATAGTCAAAACAGTCATACGATGCAACATATCCGTCGCCCTAGTATACCAAGCATATTTCGCCATCTTTTAGTTTCCTATTTCCTCGTGTATATTAGTAGTCTGTACGTGTGGACATAGATAGCTTACCTTGTAATTGCTCTTAATCTCTATCCCTCTTCTGAGCCCAAAAGGCATACAGATTACAGACGTAACCTTTTGAAAAGAAAGTGATTATCCGGGTAAAATAAACTATACAACACGTACTGCATGACATGTAGTATAGTTGAACACATACAATTATCCAGCCACTAACCGTTAAATATTCCTATTTATAATGTGTCTCCCAAAAAATACCGAACCACCAATATGTGACTTCATACCTTGCACCAAGTGCTTTAGACGTAGGTACACCCATGACATGTCAGTAGTCCTGTAAGTTTGAAGCGAGGACTTGGAACCTTTTATATTAGGATTAGAGAACATATTTTCCTCCGCATAGATGTGCTTAGTTATAATGTTAAGTTGTATAAGATAAGAGGTGTATATTCACCTACGCGGTAATCGACAGGGCCGGCACAACATTTGATGCCCGGCCTTTCACAAAACTTTTACAATTACACATATATACAACTAGAATACAGCAAAACTTATTTATATTTACCGAACCTAATCGTATATGCTGAGGTTTGCCTACAGTTATATAACAAAAGATGAAATGTGTACGTACACAGAAAGAACTTATCGTACACCACGATGTAGTACAGCTCTTTTATTCGGTCTGTTTTATGGGTGTAACTCTTAACAAACATTATAGAGGTATTCCCCCCGGTCCCCATATGGTGACAATTTATACACACATATGCATGTTGACGCCAATGTGTATTAGTCTTCTCCTATATTACCGTATTATCATATTTAATTACCTTAGTGACAAATGTGCTCACTATATGTTTACTCGGTTAAAAGCCACCGACCTCAAAGTAGACTAAAAAATTTTCAAAAATATTTGGTTTTGTGGCTATGGTGCTGGTTCATTCATATTTGTGTTTTGAGTCAACGATGATAACAATAATGCTATGAACACAAAAACAAGTCTAATTCCTGAATCAGTTGTATAAATAGCGCCTACATAAACTTTATTCGCTTAACCTTTATTTGCTTTCCTTTTCAGGTACCAACTCTCAAAAGTACACATCAACATAACAAAAATCAAACATACAGCTGTATTGAAATCATATAAAAAAAATACTATAATTCAATACAACATAACAAATAACAAATCATTTTAACTAAATATTAAGTTTCAAATAACACTAAAAAAGTTAGTGTTACACGGTTCAGTTACTACAAGTTTTCATTCGAAGAACTTCTGCAAGCTATGAGTCTGTCATACAAAGAGGACGATATCGCTGTACCTGATCAAGGACGCTCAACAGAACCTGTTGATGGCGGAAGGGCAGGTGGTGGTCCTCCTCCAGACCCTACCCCAGACCCTCCTACACCAGTGCCTCCCACACCAGTGCCTCCTACACCAGAGAATCCTTATGTATGTATATTACCTTGCCTTGGCAATTCGGGCGAGGGTCTGCTACCAGGCCTTCTATGTCAAACCGATGGCACTAAAACTAAGAGGGTTCCAATTACATTCGAAACAGTCGAGACTCTGAAAAAGATGCCATTGGTGAAAGCTGTTCGCGGTAATGCTATTCTAGATAGATACGAGAGAACCGTTAATAAAATGGCAGAGAAAGAGGGGATCGTTGGGACCGTGTATAGGAAGCTAGAGCCGTTATGCTCAATGCTTGATTATGTGGTTAATAGTGTTTTATTAAAGCTTTACCTAGTCAAGGTAATAATTAAAGGACAAAACGAAAATGCAAATATTGGGAATGCTATTGCCAACAATGGTCCTTCCAACAATGCTCCTGTCAACAATGCTCCTGTCAACAATACTCCTTCCAACAATGCTCCTGTGAACAATGCTCCTGACAACAATGCTCCTGACAACAATGCTCCCATCAACGATGCTCCCGTCAACGATGCTCCTGTCAACGATGCTCCTGTCAACAATGCTCCTAGCTTCAGAATAATGAATGGTAAACGTGGTCAATATGCAGTCATTCAATTTTAGTATGCCACCTGGCCCCCGTCCGACACTCCTATCAATGGTTCATATAACTTCTTTATATCTAAATACTATATATAATAATATAATAAACTAATATTATAGTACTATAATAAAATAAAACAGACAATATACAATATACAATATACAATATACCATGCTACAGTGCTACACAATACTAACACAATAATACAATATACAATATACAATATACAATATACAATATACAATATACAATATACAATACTACAATAATTCGACAAAAACCAAGGGGGTCCCCTTGGTTTGGTGGAAAATGGGGTGTTTCACTACGCCGTTTTCTAAGTGAAAATCAATGAGAAAAACAAAATTAAGAAAATACACAGACAGTGGCCAGATCGTGCGGTACGACGCAGGCAATCAGTATAGAGCAGCATATTGCACTGTTGTGTACAGTGGCTACGCTGTACCACGATAAAAGGCAGCTATGGCACAATATTCCGTGCTGCTGCACACATAAACAGACATACTCTTAAATGCATACTCTTAAGTACACACAATACCGAGATGCCCAAACACGAATGGGCATGTGAACATAATATCATTTATAAGGAGCAAATATCGAATAACGAAATGGGCACGATGGATAGTTCGTGTCCTTCTCCGTCGACTTTATTTGATCCCTTCAGTTGTTAAGAATACCGTAATGACACCGTACGACATTTAGTATCATGGTGTAAGCCCACATAAGCAGGTCGAACTCAGATGCTGACAATGGCGTTGGAACGCCGCATATAGTATTGTATTACAACAATATAATGCACAGAATACCAATAACCATTGTTTTAAGTAAAGTGTCCATGTTCATTACAGCCCGTATGTAATCACGTGCACTGCATAAAAATGAAAATTCTGATGGTGAGAAAAAGAAATCGTGTCAGCATCAGGGTTGGGCCTATTCGTATGGGCTGAGACCATGATACGAACTGAGAGGATACGTGAGGGATGATTACGGTATTCTTAACACTGAAGGAATCAATTAAGTCGACAGACTTTGGTTAACTCTACTTCTATTCAGATATTGTCTTGTCTAACAATCTAGATAATCCAATATGTAGTTATGAACTTCTTGTGCTCTTTCTACTGAAAGAATAAAGAATAGTAGTATAGCGATATCTTGGATAGCAAGATAGAGTGGGCTTTTATATATGTCGCTGTATTTCCCCCTGTTTCTTGTGGGTTCTTATTCACGTTAGTATGGGGTTATCACCAGCACGGCCCTTGATTCCCGTGCTTCTGTCCGTTGAGGTCAGAGGGACTCATCGTATTATCTAGTGCTGCCTGACCTGTTGACGTCTTCATCCAGTTGTTGAGGGCTCATTAGAGTCCGTTATCATTATTTGGCCATGCTATCACTTATAAGCCGTCGTGCCATTTGGTTATGAGTTACGGGTCACGGGGGGGTCTCGGCCCCCCCCTCCCCCGATTCTCTACAATACAATATCGCAATACTACAATAAGGCAATACTGTAATACTGTAATAATATAGTACAATCTACAAAACTGCGATAAATACTGGCACATCGTGGTGTACGAATCAATAATACTACTATATTTAATATACTATTACAAATATATATATATATAATATCATCCAGGTCACTGTAATGTTTACTACAATTTAGTACTTGTAATGGGTGATGTAACGTTACAGAGGAATTTATACAGGGAAGATATACCTGAACTCATTGTATGTTATCATACTGTGATACTACCAATATTTAATATTTACATAGCAAAAACCGTAAGTTTCTAGATTTCTCTATGGACATTGTGTATGTAGTTTATATCGAAGAACGCAAATTCCGCCGGAAAATTTTGTTGCGGTGAAAAATTTGTCATCGGTGAAATGGGGGTTTGTACGGGGCTGTCTGTGCTGATAATGCGATTATGCATATAAAAAAAAAGTTAAAAATGTGTACATCAATATCATATCACATACTATCCAATGATTCATCCAAAAGGTTATATATATATATATAAGGATGAGGTTGTATTCGATAGTGGATATCCCATCTACCCAAGGAGAAGAGCCGTTTGCAAAAAAAATAAAACAGGTTCTATGCGATTAGGTATTACAGTGAGACGGTTCTACAGTCAGAACCTGACGGAAAAGATTGTGCAGCAGTATAGCGTTGGGCTGGCACAGGGCAAGCAGGTCAAATCGGGTGATTATGTATCTATCAAGCCTGCGCACTGCATGTCCCACGACAATTCGTGGCCGGTGGCGCTGAAGTTTATGAATCTGGGGGCTAAGGCGGTCAAGGACCCTCGCCAGATAGTCAACACGCTGGATCACGACATACAGAACAAGAGCGAAAAGAACCTGACCAAGTACCGGAACATCGAAAACTTCGCGAAGAAGCATGGCATTGACTTCTACCCTGCAGGGAGGGGTATCGGGCACCAGATCATGGTCGAGGAAGGCTACGCGTTCCCGCTGAATTTGACGGTTGCGTCGGACTCGCATTCCAACACGTACGGTGGTATCGGTGCACTCGGGACGCCCGTGGTGAGGACGGATGCTGCTGCAATCTGGGCGACTGGCCAGACGTGGTGGCAGATCCCTCCTGTTGCACAGGTTGAATTGAAAGGCAGGTTACACGAATCTCTCTCCGGTAAGGATATCATTGTGGCGCTGTGTGGGTTCTTTAACAAGGATCAAGTGCTGAATCATGCCATCGAGTTCACCGGTGATGCTATTGAGCACTTGCCAGTGGATAGTAGACTGACCATTGCTAATATGACTACTGAATGGGGTGCTCTATCAGGCTTGTTCCCCGTTGACAACACTTTGGTTAACTGGTACAAGGACAGGTTAAAAGTTGTGGGACCTAACCATCCAAGGATTAATGCAGAGACTATTAAGCAACTTGAAGAGCAGGCACAAATAATGAAAGCTGATCCAGATGCTCGTTATGCAAAGAAACTTGTCGTTGATCTTTCGTCCTTGACTCATTTCGTATCGGGACCTAATAGTGTAAAGGTCTCCAATACAGTCCAAGATTTGGCTCGTGATAACGTCAAAATTGACAAAGCATACTTGGTTTCTTGTACGAATGCTCGTTTATCAGATCTGACAGCAGCGGCTAAGGTATTATGTCCTTCTGGTGATCTATCAAAGGTTAACAAGGTTGCTGATGGTGTAGAATTCTATTTTGCAGCTGCCTCTTCAGAGATTGAAAAGGAGGCAGCCGAAAAGGGGATCTGGCAAATATTGTTGGCCTCTGGTGCTAAACCACTACCTTCTGGTTGCGGTCCTTGTATAGGTCTAGGTGCTGGTCTACTAGAACCAGGTGAGGTTGGTATTAGTGCTACTAACAGAAATTTCAAAGGTAGAATGGGCTCTAAGGATGCACTAGCATACTTGGGCTCCCCAGCTGTCGTTGCTGCCTCTGCAGTATTGGGTAGAATTGGTTCTCCAGCTGAGGTATGGGGCACTGAAGATGTCGAGTCCATTGCGGTGGTAGCAGAGGAATTACCTAGCAGCACTATTCAAACAGAGACTGAGCCCTCTCCAGCTACTGAAACTACTACTAAGGTTGAGATGTTGGAGGGCTTTCCAAAAGAAATAGTCGGCGAGTTGGTTCTATGTGATGCAGACAACATTAATACTGATGGTATCTACCCTGGTAAGTACACATATCAAGACGATGTCCCTCGCGAAACCATGGCCCAAGTATGTATGGAAAATTACGATAATGATTTCCAAAACAAAGCTAAGGCTGGCGACATTCTTGTCAGTGGTTTCAACTTTGGAACAGGTTCGTCAAGAGAACAGGCTGCTACCTCGCTTTTGGCTAAGGGTATTAACCTAGTTGTGGCTGGTTCTTTCAGTAACACCTTTTCCAGAAACTCTATAAACAACGCTTTACTAACTTTGGAGATTCCAAATTTGGTGAATAAGTTACGTGCCAAATTTTCAGACTCTAAAGTGGAATTGACCAGAAGAACTGGTTGGTTTTTGAAATGGGATGTCTCCCAGGCCAAAGTTTTTATCACCGAGGGTAGTCTTGGCGGTCCTGTAATCCTTGAACAGCCGGTCGGTGAGCTAGGTAAGAACCTACAAGAAATTATCGTTAAAGGTGGTTTAGAGGGATGGGTTAAGGCTCAATTGTAACTATAGAACTGATTGTGGTTATTTATTATCTTGAGAAACAAGATTGAAGATATTTATTTATTTATTTATTAATTGTATTTTAAAAGACGTCATATAATTTATAAAATGGACGGGATATGTCAGAACTTTAAAACACTCCTCAAGTTAAGCTCTGTGACGAGTTAATTTACCTTGACACATGTTTGTGATGAAGAATTGCTCTCATAACACTTACTACAATAAGAAATCGACAATGCAACTCATCACATGCCTACATCGTGATATGATATATTGTTCAGTCTCAATGGGAAGCTATAACTTCTTAAACATCACAAAATAAAAGTAATATCGACAAACAATCCCAAAATAAATCGAGAGGTAGTATTTGCACGAGGATACATGAAATGCAAGGTTATGAGGAGCTCGTGAATAGCAATGAATTCGCCAAGCTAACTCTTGACGTTGCCAAATATCCTAAAGGATTACTGGGATGGGAAGAACTAATTAACCTAACGACGAAGGCGATAGGCCAGGTAAACAAAGCTATTGACGTGAGATTATACTCTTTGTTAAAGGATTTATATAAAGAACTGCTGTTTTACTTTCCTCTTTTAGAAAACTATTACATTGATTATGCGCTGTTAGAATATAAACTAGGACATTTCAAATCAGTGCATAAAATATTTGAAGAGGCCTTAGAACACCACAATCATAGGTCTTTACTGATATGGATAAATTATCTTCAACTCTGTAATGAGATTGTTGTCGACCAAAGGCAATTGTTCAAGAAATATGAAGCTGCAGAAAGTTTCATAGGCACACATTACCTGGCAGGAGAGTTCTGGGATATGTATTTGAGGTTACTCAGAGAGAGGTCTAATGTTAGAATACGCTACTATTCCACACTGCGTAAAGTTTTAGAGATCCCCTTGTACTCATTTAGCAAGTTCTATGCACTGTGGCTTCGACATATCGAAGAGGACATTAAGGATTTGAATCATTTAACATATTTTGTATCAAAGAGTGATATATCTCTAAAATTAAAGGTAGATATAAATTATAAGGGAAGACGGGGTCCATATTTACTTAAGGCTAAACAGCAACTGAAGAAATTTACCAAGGAGCTTTACAACGGTATCCAATACCAGGTGATGGAGATGTATTCGTTATTCGAAAATAAAATAACTAAACAATATTATTCAGCCCCTGATGAACTAGTATCTTCTGACCAACAGGTTTTCTGGGATAGGTATGTGGACTATATCATTGAATTAGAGATTTTACCGTTGACACATCTGGTTTTCCAAAGGGCCCTGGTTGTCTTAGCACATTATGATTTCATATGGATAAAATATGCGAGGTTTCACGAGGACAGGTTACATGACTTAACCTCTGCAAGGAATATTTTACTGAGGTCCTTACAATTCAGTCAGCAAAAAAAAAACATAATAAAATTATTGACAGTGATACTGATAAATACAGGTGAGCTAAAGTTGCTGGATGGGATATTTAGGGCTTGGGAATCTTCAGTCATTGCGAGTGCCGAGGATTCAGAGGACTTCACAACATTCTGGAATTTCATTGAGTTTCAAATATTCTACCATAGGAGCACCAACGAGAGTCGATATTCTGATTCTACTTCTAACGTTTTCCTACCGGATCATATAATTAACAAAATATATAAACGTTTGGAATTTCAAGGTGAAAGAGTAGGTCAGGATGTGATATTGAATCAATTGGTTGATTTACAGAATAAGAAGAATACCTCTGTTATCGAAGACAAAATTTTCAAAGAGATTATTAGAAGGGATTGGAAATATTATTTGGATGGAGGCTTATTCTGGTATCTTTATTGTAAGCTAATTTTCTTGGACCCAGAAAGGTCATATCTAGAAAGAAGAGGATATATTGTAGAAACCGTATGGAAGCAAATTCCTTCTGGATCACTTTCTAGAGTGGGTCCAAAATTGCTTGAATTCTGTGAAACTTATCTTCCAGACGATATAGATATCATTTATGAAATGATAGAAAATTAAGTAAAAACAAACAAGGAAACCATAATATTATTTAAAACAATAACAACTGTCTGAATACTTATATCAAACCAGCCATATGTGCCCTGTAGTGCTCTGTGTCCAGAACTTGCCTGGCAATATCTATATCAGTGTTTATATCCTCTATGAGTGCCTCCTTGGTAGTGTAGTTCAATTCTGGTCTGATATAGCCTAAGATATTGAACTTGATTCTAGCACCATAGAATGTGTTATGGAAGTCATGTAGGATGTGTATTTCCACTGTTTTGTAATCATTGTTGTAAAATGGATTCTTTCCTACGGAGAGGACCACAGGTAGTATATCTAGGTCACCGTTACTCTGTTCCAACAACATACCGTGGTTATAGACAACTTTTCTGCCGTCCTGTCTTTCGACTTCCTCCTCCTCCGGATTGTCCTCTCGACGTGACAACTTGGCATAACCAAAATATACGCCGAGCTCTAGCTTATTCACCATCTCCGGTAAACTACTCATAGGAACGTTCGCAGTGGGTATTCCAAGCTCACTGGACCCCCGACCAAACCCACACACGACATCGCAGCTAGCTGTGGTTATAGGAAACGGAGGCTCAGGTGCTACCGGTATTGGAACATCCACATCTCTCACAGTCATCTTACCCCTAATGTACAACTTGTCCCGTTTGTACTCCTCAACACCCAAGTTTATATAACTTACTCTGTCGTCGCTGTTTCGCTGATCATTTAAGTCTGCCTCGTCCTTGAGGCCACGATGGCGGTTATTACCATGATGGCCACGATAAGAATAAAGAAGAGAAGCTCTGACACCTGAGAAATCCACAAATGACGGTACCAGGCCACACCAAGTGCCTCGTGATATCAGCAGAGCTACTAAGACCGCCATCACAGAAGCAAGAACTGTATTTCGGGCCATAATATACTATAAGGATGGTTTTGGATCGGAGAAAAGGGCTGTGGTGTATCCTAGAACCTTACACATTATATAGCTAGCCCAGTTGGTCCGATATTTCTGGCTAATTTCGTAATCGTATTTCCTAAGTACCATATCGAATGGTGTAAGGTGAAAAAAATTTTTAATCTTAAGCGAGAAGGCGATTTTACGACTGACTTTTCGCATAATAAAATAGATAGTTAAAGACAAGACTACAGCACAAACTACATAGGTGAACACGGATGTTTAGAAGGGCTTTTTCTAGCAGTAGCATGTACGGCAAGGCCGCTTGTTCTCAGGTTCAGCCGGTGCATCATTTAGTGAAAATAGACAAAAGCAGATTGAGTCCCCGGTTTCCAGAGTTGAAATTTGATAAGAGTGATGTGAGATCTCCTAGCTACAGGCCACGGGAGGTATGTTCTGACCGTGTAATGTCATTTTATCACTCGACAGTGGAATCTGATATGCTTTTGATCAACTATGTGCATGGGGAACAAGTTTCTAAGGGTTTAAAGAAGAGAGAATGGGACGGGAGTTCACCCTACCATATCAACAGACCTTTAAAGAAACCGAAGGGATCTACTGCTCAGTTGCCAGATATTAAGCCTGTGAGGTGGGGGAATGTTCCTTGGCTTGAGAGTGTAACTCTGAATTGTTTTGTCAAGGATGCTCGTGATAATGAATTGATGGCTATTTCTGCAGCATTGCAACTACAGCAGATCACTGGCGTTAAACCGAAGAATGTCTACTCCAAGACGGATATCCCAACCTGGAAGGTGAGACGGGGTCATCACATGGGTGCAAAAGTTATGCTTACAGGATATGAGATGTCACAATTTTTGACTACGCTAACTGAGATCGTCCTGCCAAGGATAAGAGAATATAAAGGTATTAAATTGACGTCAGGGGATAGGTTTGGTGGTATCTCATTTGGTTTAAACTCCAATGACGTCAGATTTTTTCCAGAGATTGACGCTAATCAGGACTTGTGGCCAAAGACCTTTGGTATGCATGTAAATATTAACACAACAGCACAAACTGATGCACAGGCAAGAACATTATTGAGCAGTTTGCAATTCCCTTTCACAAAATAATATATACATACTTATTCTTGTAGATATTTTAATGCACTAAAATAAAAATAGGTGTAACTAGAATCATAATTCTTTCTTCTTTTTTTATACATCAGCTTTATAACTGTACTTATTGATTTGGGGGAAAAAAGAGTCCTACCCTTCTTATACTAAACAATTAAACATGGCTTAAGTTAAGCTTGCCGGATTGCTTGACAATCAAGGCCACTCTGTCACCTAGCGATAGGGCTAAACCTTGACCCTTGGAGCGAATACGGACATACCCAACAACATTTTCTGTCTTTGGATCCTTTTCAATACAAAGGTTGGCTAAGGCATCTTCACCAAATGACGATCTCGCGTAAAGGTTACAACATAGGAATCTACAATTTTCTTCACCAAGGGAGTCTGTTGGAGTTAAAATTCCCATGTTTGTACCCTTGATTAATTCTCTCAAGTAGGCATGTAGAGAAGGTAGCTTTGATTTAACAGAAATTTTATTTTCCCATTCAAAGGCATTCCACATGGTACGGAAGCTTTCGTCATCGATGGTGGCTGGCTTGATATAGTCCATTAGGTCGACATGAACATCGTTCAAGATAACGTAACGTGCATCTTGACCGTGGCCACCATCATAGATAATATTACCAAATATGACGCCTGTGTCAGCGGATGAAACCTTTATGGTGACTGATACTCTATGGAAACCATGGGGAACAACGTTTGTTGCAGGCGGATTTTCTACGATCTTAAGATCACCTAAGGTTGCGAACTTGACATGGAAGTTCTTTAGAGTTTCCTTGGTTTGGTTGACCAGTAGGACATCCATAATAACATCAAATTGGTTAGTAGTAATACATGCTTCTGCATACACTGGATCGGAGAAACCAGTCAATGGAACGACCTTCTTCAGTTTAGAAATACTAATAGCGCGTCCTGCATTAGATTGTTCACCATATATAGCCAATTGCAGGTCTTGGTCAATTGTATCACCACTGACAGTGCCAACATCGTTTTCCTGTAGTAACCTGAACGAAAAAGCTTGGTCGACAGCCTCAGTGTTGTTTTTATTGTGAGAAGGTTTATTAAACTTCTTTTTCTTTATTGTGGCAAATTGTTCTTTAAATGACAATTTTGTAGCATCCAGGAAAGCAATATCCAATAGCTTCCTCTCGGTTTTGCTTTCTAAGGGATCGGATTCATCCATTAGAATTGCAATGGCAGTTGTAATTCTTTCTTTGGAATCTTCATCAATTTGTTTCTCAACAATATTGCTTTCACCAACTCTGATGGTGCTAACTAAAATCAATAAACCCTCAGCCTTTAACGCGTTTAGTACAGATTCATTTTTTGATATCTTTTCAAATCTTAGAACAAGTTTGACGATAGTACTAGCTAATATGGAAGAGGTATAGAAGTCACCGCTTAAAATAAACCGACGAAGTGGTGGAAGGTATTCAAGTTCTTCAATATTAGAAGATTTCTTAGTCTCTCTTGATGCGAAAGCATTTTCAGTAGCGTAAGTACCATCTGGCAAAATTACTGGACCGGCAGATCTTGAATTTTGTTCCTCATCTTCATCCTTCTCTTCATTAGTGTTCATTCGTTTCTTCAATTCAGTTTGGAGAATTGGCAGCTCACCTATAGTTTGACGCAAATGTTTCCAGGCACTTTGAACTTCTGCCTCAGATTGGGAGTATTCTCCCAGAATCCACAGAGCCCCTCTATAAGCTTTCGCAGAGTTCACAGTTTCTAGTTTAACAACCAAATTCTCCAAGATGTTAGATCTTAGTTGTGGGTACATCTCTACCACATCCTTGACGAAGGAAATGACACCATTAGCAGCAACAGAGTTTAGCTCGGAGATAAGATCTAAAAGTAAAGAGACGATGTTGGCAGCAATCTCTTCAAATCGAATTGCAATTCCTCTGATAGCTTTGATCAACAAAGTTCTGTATTCGGAGGACTTTTCCTTTTCACTGTTAATTACTGTAGTTTGCAATTCTTTCTTCAAAAGTTGAACAACATCTTCTATGTTTCTTGAAGTGACAAGTTCCATGGCGATGTTAAGAGCCTTGGAGCGAACATCATTATCCTCAGTATTAAGGACACGTAAGATATCCAGTGTCAATTCCTCTAAACAACCTGGGTTTCTTTCGTAAATGTCCTGGATACGATCTAGAACAACGATCTTGACATTATTATCTGAAACTTTGATTGCTAACTCAATCATTTTTCCAACGGCCTTAATTAAAACAGTCTGGTTCACTGATAAAACAGTCAAAGCCAGAGAGGTTTCGAAGATAACTTCGTCGGCGGTAGCAGTTGCCAGTAATTCCATTAGTAAGTCACAATATTGGGATTTTAAAGCTGGTGTTTGAATAGCATCCTTCCTGATAAATTGGACAAATGCAACCTGCAGCAACGGGTCCAGTCCCTCAATATCATCAATATTATCCTGTAAATACGCCAGTGCACTCTCCCTGTCTAATTCAGAAAGACCTAAGAACGCGTTTCTCTTACAAATAGGGTCGGTTTCTGCAACTAAGAAAGAATTGATAATCTCCTTTGCGTCTGGAAGCAAATGCGAGCTGACTTTGTAGATGGATAAAACGGCAAGGATGGCATACTTACGGACGTATGCGTGACGGTACTCTAAACAGGCCAACGTAGATGGGACCATCTGCTCCAACAATTCGGGTTCCCGCAATTTAGTCAAAAATCTAAGAGTATTACCTCTTATAAACTCGTTTGGATGTTGTAAATCGTGCTGAATGGCATTACACACCAGAATCATCTCGTGTCTTAATTTGCCTTCAGAATCCAACTTTGGAACAATTTCCCAGTAGAAGTACAGCAATTTCTTTAATTTCTTATTTTTAGATGGCATGACGAATCTGATAATGTGCATCAGCATCTCTGGTAGTGAGTTACCTTCCAGCATGGTGACAAGGATCTCCTTCATGGTTTCGATCTTGGCCTCATCAGAACCCTTCTCCAACGACTTTTGAAATTCGGCTACAGTGTTGGAGACACTATTCGAACTTGGGTTAAACACCAAAGTGTATGCTGGTGGATTAACCTCGGCAGTCATCAGCTATGGTTTCTTTCCTTCTGGTGCTGTGGAGGTTCCTTTCAAAATATCTTTTACTGTTTTTCCCAGTTTAATAACCTTTCAAACCTGACAAAACAGTGTATGGAAAAGAATACTCTGGTTATTTGGCTTCTTCTTCTAACGACGAGATCAATTTCTGCTCCTCGAGGCGAAATCAATTGAACTCAAAATATAATTAACATAAGAATAGAGGTATGTGTTCAAAGTGGAAGCTCAACCTGACGGTTTTCGTCCATTACGCCAAAAATAATATAAAATTTAATTTCAGTTTCGTACATAGAGATATCATGCAAGATATTATTTTAATTACTAATATCACTATATTTGCTATTTACTTGAGCGATTGTATGCATTTCATGAATGTTTAAAAGGATAGAACCAGTAAGAATGGAGTATATGGAACCATAATGGGCTCTTTAGAATCACTCCTCGTCTGAATCTGGGTTAGCTACGTGTAATGGGCCTCTGAACATGAAATCACGTTCTGTCTTTGCAGATGTCTGACTTGTCCTTGAAGAACTTCTATGCTGTTTTTTGCCTTCTTGGTCGCTCTTGAGTTCAGCTACTGTGTAATCTAGCATTGAAATGTTTGTTGGTAGTTGGTGTTGAGACGCCTCTAAGCCATCGTTCAATTTTTTTTGTTTTCTTGTGTAATAACTGATTACTGTGTTGTTCCGAGACACCTCAGCGGATGTATGTTGTTTTGTTCTTTTTTCACGTAAAGGTGCCATGGCGTCATCACTATCGTATGCTTCGTCACCGGGGATTTCGTCTAAGTAGTCCTCTGATCCGGTCTCGGACGAGTTGTCCACAGTCTTATTATCAGTATCTATATCGTTATCAATGGTACCACTGCCTCTGTGAAGCAATTTGCGGAACTCCTTTGTGTGATCAACGCTGGCGGCTGCTGTTGGTGTTGTTGGGAAACTGCTGCCGGCACGTATGATGTTTTCTTTGTCTTCGTTAGCGGTTTCTAGTGTCAATAACTTCTGTTTGATTCTACCGTGTTTGATTCCTACTTGCTTCGTATTGGTTCTTATCTTGACCTTAATATTCTTCGGGTGGATTAAGTTATTTTTTTGCTTAATAGATAGCGGTAGATTTGGAGGGTTCTCCAGAAAGTTCGACGTTGGGAGATACTTCAATCTTAGCTCTTCAACATAGCTGGAGACTAGTCTAAAGGAGTTTTCTGATCTTGGTGAAACCAAGTTTTCATCATTCAAACTTTTTTTATCGATGGAACTTCGTTCACTAGTTGAACTCTCAGCTTCCTTAACATTTGTTTCAGAGTTTGTCGTCGGAGTCTCCTCTGACTCATCCAGAATATGCGGTGTAGAAGTCACGGCTGTTTTGAAATTTGAGGTTGGTGGATTCGCAACTGGTGTGCTACTAATACCAATAAAATTTTCAATTGCTGTCTTTTTGCTCTCAGATGAATTTGGAGGGAATTGATATGGATTAGAAGGAAGTACAGCTGTAGTGCCCTCGGATATTACTGACTCAGTAGTAGGTCTATGACCAAAAGAAGCTGAACTAATAGTAGTTGTATCCTCATCGTTTGTATTAACAGATTGTAGGTAAAACGATGGCCTATCTTCATTCACAACTCTTAGAGTTCGAGGTGCAAAATTAGATGTTTCTCTACAAGTATCATGGTTAGATGCCATCGATGAGGGTTCCATCGGGTCCAGTGAAGGGATATCCTGCTCTTCTTTCACATCCTCTCTGTCATGTCCTGATTGGTATGAGTAATTGGAGCCAGACAAACTTTCGCTATCTTCTTTATCAGCATTTGTCACTCTCAAGACATCCTCATTGCTCCTACTGTAACTTAGTGCCGATGAATCTTCCTCGGAGCCGTCAAAAGAGGCAGTATATGAGTCTCGCGGTGTACCTCTATCAGGCTCTAAAAGCTCGTATTCCTTTCGTCCTGTTTTTGGATTATCAGTTAACGAAGAAAATGCATCGCTATAATATGAGGTAGATTCGGGTTCCTCATCTTTGTTTCGTTCTCCCTTACTAGCTACTTTCAGCGGCTTCACGTTTGAATTAGGACTGTCAATTGTAGACGCGGTATCATCAACAGGTATGCTCGTAGTTACAGATGGTTCCAAATTTCCTGAATAGGATACCTCATCTTCAAGAAGCGCCTTCGGACTTAAGCTTTCATTTCTCATGTATACATTTATGTCATCCACCAGCTTTTCAGCTTCGGATTTTTGCCTTTTATGACCCAGTTCTTCGGTATTAGTGGTAGCATTATTACTATTATCAGTATTCTTTGTAATTTCATAATTACAATCAATGTCATGAGATGGCTCGTTTACGGATCCATAGCGCGTAGCAGCCCGGTTAACAGTTATCTCAGATGGGTTTATCGGTGGTGGTGGACGCCTAGACATTTTTGACCTGTTCGTTACAACTGAATTTCGATTATTTATAGATGGCTCAGGACCCTCAATAAATGGATTACTACCTTTCAAAGGTCTTGTCCTGTTATCGGCGTCCACTAAAGATTTTGAGGACGCTACGATCGACGACAATTCTTTTATTATCGGATTTCCTGTGATAAATGGATTGCTGTTCATGAGAGGCTCCTTGCCCAGCGGGAATGTTTCTTTCTTCGGACTATGTGTGTTGCTTCTCATCTCTTCACTTTTAGACGCTTTCATTTCTGTTTCCTCCACGATAGTTGAAGCCCTCCTGTCCTTCTTGGCACTTCCACTTCCATTGTTTGCCAAAGTATGCGCCCCTTCAATCTCCTTTGGTCTACTATTAGTCTCTTTGGTCTTGATATTAGTGTGCGATGGCGTCGACTTAGCCTTCCCAGCCGGCTCCGAGGTCTTATCTCCAAAGAGAAAGAAAGACCTCCGCTTCAATTTCCCGGTTCCACTGCCAAACATAAAGTAGTTGCTATTGACCCTGTTAGACTATGGTGCATTTGGGAATACTGGTCTTCTAATTACTCGAACTTCTTCATTGCTCATCGCTCCTCCTCAAATGCCCCCATAAAAAAAAATTGCGTAGTTCATTATACGGAGTTTTCTGTGGAGATGTAATGGAAATATTAACAGATTTCATAAAATAACATATTACATATTAATTATATTTGTACATATGCATATATAAATATATCTACTTCTTCTTTCTTGTTTACATATTACCTGAAAGTCTTTATTGGGTTGATTGATCTAGTAGTGCTAGTATTTCTTCTAGTGCGTTCGCAATATATTCAGCCACTCCACCAACGCTCACGATACGGATCGTTTGCGGGTTAGGCACCTTCAAATTTCTTGTCTGTAGCGACTTAAACCATTCAGTCGATTCATGTTCGTTGTTATAATGAAGAATGATGATGTTACAGTTGGTTTTTGTTCTTAACTCATTAATATTCCTGAATAACGGCTCCACAACCTTCTTTGGGTAGCGTATATACACCTTGACTATCTGATAAGCTGACATTTTCTTCACAGAGTCTATGGAAGCCTTTATTGTTAGGATGCAGTTGTGGATGATCTCTTCGTTCGTCATAAAATGCGGTTTCGCGGGTTGTGATTGGGGCTTTTCACTTCCAACGTCGTGTTTGCTATTAAACTTCGGGAAAGTTTGTGGGGTTGAGGATGCACTTTTAAACCTTGGTTTTCTAGTTGTTGTGATTGTAGTTTTTGAAACTGTGTCCTCCTCTTTGGGAATTTTTAATATTTCGTCCTTTGGATTCAACAGTTTATCTCTAAATTCCAGTAATTTATCCTTAGTCTCATTTAAATGTATCAGGTTCCTCTTAACAACTTCCTCCTTATTTATTAAAACCCCTTGTTCAATCATGTTTATCTCTCCTAGTCCTAGTGACAGTCTCTTAGATGCCAGAGAGACAGCACCTTTAAACTTATCAACTACACTGTTCGGGTTCTTCCCAAATTTCATACTAGATATCAGTAGGAACAGGTCATTGACAAAATCAAATACGTTTGCCGTACCCTTCTCGCAAAGATACTCCTTAAATCCCATGATCTCTGGGAATGTTATCGGCCTTACATGTATTAGGTCAGTCTTTAAAGTGAACAACGAATTTGACGGTAAATATATGCTGCCCCTGCTATACTGACACTGGAAGAAATCCATATTAGGAACATGTGCTCGCTGAAGGGAACTTAGCACCACTGGAACCACAAGACAGAAGTCCAGCACGCTGAAGTTCTTTAAAGTAATGATACGGGAGTACATGCCATTAACATTCGATACCGTCAACTTTTCTGTGTCTACATACTGGGCTAGCTTCGAAATACACTCTTGAAACACATCAGTGCTCTCCGGACAACATGGAATGAAAACAAAACTTCTCCTGATGGGTATTTCCGCATCCTTAAAGGACCTTCGTACTTTATCCAAACTCCTCCAAATATCAATAGCACCGGGTTGAAATTTCTTCTTGCTTGAAGGACTATCCTCATACGTTCTGGTCCTCTTTTTAATCATTACGCCTCGTTGAGTTCGGTTACACAAGCTCTTCTCCTACAAGTTATTATCAATTCTTTAAAGCAAACAAGATGGATCAAAAATAAATTTTTTTCAGTTTCTTAATTATGGGGCTCCGTTGTAATAATACGATTGAACATTTACAGGCGGCTGATCCAGGCTGGGAAAGGGGAGGTTACCAGCGGCGTTGATTTTGGCTGGCACCAGACGCAAGTACCTGGCAGCGCCATGCTGCCAGGTACTTCATGGCGTTATACGCTTGTATGTGCCAGCGAGGCCATGCCGCCGGGCTAGGGCACACTACCACACGGGACCATGGCCCCCACGCTCGCAGCAGCTCCCGGTAGCCAAGTTGGTTTAAGGCGCAAGACTGTAACTTCACCACCGAAATCTTGAGATCGGGCGTTCGAATCGCCCCCGGGAGACGCTTTTTTTTTGTTTTATTTCTGGGCGGCCGCAATGCAATGGTGTACGACCCGCCAGCGATGTTCAACGGCGGCAACACCGCCACGGTCACCTGCAGTGTTATATAAAGCGTAAAGCTGCTGTTTTCATATGGTGTTTGTGTATGCTAATACTACTATATCCCGATTATGACAGTGTCGTGCTCCACGATCTGGCCACTATCGGATATTTCTGCGTTTTCTGTTTTTCCAGTAAATTTCACACAGAAAGGTGCGTAGCGAAACACCCTATTTCCACCAAACCAAGGGGACCCCCTTGCTTTTTTATAGAATTATTGTAGTATTGTAGTATTGAATATTGTATTATTGTATTATTGTATTATAGTATTATATATAGTATGTAGATATAAATGTGCTATATGAACCGGAGTATCGAGACCAGGTAGTATATTAAAATTGAATGACTGCATATTGACCACGATCACCATTCATTATTCTGAAGAAAGGAGTTTTGTTGACAACAGCAGCGTTTACAGGTGCATTGTTGGCAGGTGCATTGTTGACAGGTGCATTGTTGCTGCGACTATTGTTGACAAGAGGATTATTGGCAGGGTCTGCCTCTATAGGAGGAGGAATCTCATTTTGTCCTTTACCCATTTGAATGATTCGCAAAAACTTTGTTAAAATAATGTTGGACACATGGTCAAGCTTTAAAATTATCGGCATTAGCTTTCTATTCACGATTTCGATACCTGCTATATCATTAGTAATGTTAACAGATTTATCTAGAACAGCATTACCACCAACAGCTTTCACCAATGGAAGCTTTTTTAGAGTCTCGACTGTCTCGAATTTAACTGGAACCCTCTTAGTTTTAGTGCCATCGGTTTGACATAGAAGGCCTGGTAGCAGACCCTCGCCCGAATTGCCAAGGCAAGGTAATATACATACATAAGGATTCTCTGGTGTAGGAGGCACTGGTGTGGGAGGCACTGGTGTAGGAGGGTCTGGGGTAGGGTCTGGAGGAGGACCACCTCCTGCCCTTCCGCCATCAACAGGTTCTGTTGAGCGTCCTTGATCAGGTACAGCGATATCGCCCTCTTTGTATGACAGACTCATAGCTTGCAGAAGTTCTTCGAATGAAAACTTGTAGTAACTGAACCGTGTAACACTAACTTTTTTAGTGTTATTTGAAACTTAATATTTAGTTAAAATGATTTGTTATTTGTTATGTTGTATTGAATTATAGTATTTTTTTTATATGATTTCAATACAGCTGTATGTTTGATTTTTGTTATGTTGATGTGTACTTTTGAGAGTTGGTACCTGAAAAGGAAAGCAAATAAAGGTTAAGCGAATAAAGTTTATGTAGGCGCTATTTATACAACTGATTCAGGAATTGGACTTGTTTTTGCGTTCATAGCATTATTGTTATCATCGTTAGACACAAAAGCAAATGTGAATGAAGTAGCGCCGAATCCACAACCACTAAACCAAGTGTTTTCGTTTTTCGTCGAATTCAATTCGTCGTTGTATTATAGCATTATTATTATATAATAAACACTGAGTATGTGCTTTTTTATTTGTCTATCTTTTCAATACAGTATTCTATCGTCGTTAGACTTTATTCCGAATGTTGTCACGCAATCGCGAGAGAATCGGTTTTGCTTAGTAGGGTTCACCTCTCTTGTATATTTAAACAGTTCTTTCGCGAGTTTGTGGTCTTCGTCTCCCGATAAGTAGGTTATTGCTGTACCTTCACCGCCAGCACGACCAGTTCTACCAATTCTGTGGACATAGTCTTCAAATATTTTACCCATTTGGAAGTTCACTACCAGTACAATGTTGGATATATCCAAACCACGTGCAGCTACATTAGTGGCTATCATGACATCCGCTTCACCTTTTTTCATTCTCCGTATAGCTTCCTCTCTTTGTGCTTGCGTCTTGGATCCATGTAATGTCGTCACTTTAAAGCGAGTCTGAGATAATTGTTTAGCAAGCCAATCTGCAGTTTCTTTATAGTTGATAAATACAATCGCCGGAGTTCCATATCTAACCAAGTCTTCTTGTAATGTTTTCAGTTTTCTATCCTCATTCTCAACTAACTTGACCAACTGCGTAATCAATGGTTTGAAATCGGACCCAGTGGTGCCACCTATAGTAACATTTATAGGATTTCTCAGGTATCCCGATGCTATCGCATGAATTGCTGGAGACATTGTCGCGGTGAAGAGCATGGTTTGTCTCGCTAATACGGTCGATGAAATGTAAGATACAAGTTCTTTCAACTGATCTTCAAACCCCAGGTCAATCATTTTATCAGCTTCATCCAATACAACCGTTCTTACACCATTTATCACGAGTATATGGTTTGATAAGACATCTAGTAGCCTCCCTGGTGTTGCAATCAAAATGTCGCAACCATCTTTTAAGGAATGTGATATATCTTCCATCGAATGTCCGCCCACTATGGATACCACGGACACATTCTCATTCCCCCATGCCCTTACCAGTCTAGCTGTCTCACTCTCAATCTGCTGTGCTAATTCTCTGGTAGGTGCAAGGATAAGTGCCTGCGGCCCATCCATAACTTTCAAAGCTATTGGTCTAGGTTTTAGTTTCATTAAGATTGGTATTACAAATGCCAGTGTCTTACCGGAACCCGTAGATGCAACACCAAGAATATCTCTGTTCTCTTTTCCGATGGCGTTTGGTATAACTGCCCTTTGAATAGCAGTGGGTTCTTCGAATTTCAATTGCACTAAAGCGCTCATCAATTCGTTAGCTAAAGCTCCTTTTTCTTTCCAATTTCTTAGTGGTTTATGTACACCTTTGCCGGAGGTCTTAATACTGAAATCATCCATAAATATCCGCCAATCCCTATCATCCATCTCCTTTAGTTCTTTGTTCCTCCAATGTTTCCCCAACATTTCAAGGTCATCTATTTCAGAATTCTCGTTAAGAGCAGCTCGTATTTTCGCCTTAGTTGTGTCACTCAACAAATCGGTATCTCCCACCTTCACAACCTCCTCCGGAACCAGCCTCCTCTTGTATTGTATTACGCTATCGTCATTGCCGTCGTCATAGTCATCGCCATAGTCGTTGCCGTCTCCCGCTTCCTCAGCTTCTTTTGGTCTCTTCAAGAGCTCGTACCTTTCTTCTTTACTAAGCAGTCGAGGCCTGGTCCTATTCTGCTTCAACAACTGGCTAATATCTATTGGCCTCGTCATCTCTCTCCTTGGTGTGTTGTGTACTAAATTAAGAATCTAGTCGGAGCAAAAAAATTTTAAATCCGAATACCCTTTATAAGAAACATGAAGTGCATAAAGTGCAACAACTCATATAATGGACAAAGGATTTTAGAGTACTTGCAGAAAAGGATATGGAATGTTCGATCAACCCGTTGGGGCAGTTAAACAAGCAAACACAGAATAATGGTACTCACAGATCATCACGGGGCCCCAGCACGGTTGCAGCTCCAAATGGGGCGTTTAGAGACGCCAGGAATGCTGTCTCTGAGGCTGGTAAACAACAGATGGATATGTTCTCGGCACCCTTGATAGCTAATAGTGGTATGGGTAGGAGAAGGCTGGAAGATGTCTCAATGCAGATGTCGCCATCTCCTATACAAGGGATGTCATCTCAGCAGAGGCAACCATGGACTCAGGAATTTCGAGACGTGAGTAATGTTGGTAAGAGCTCTGGTAACAACATTACTAGCAATAACCCTGTGGTAAATAGCCAGAAAATTACTCAGGATTTGCATAGGTTCCAGTATTCTCCGATGACGAATGTAAACAATATTGCCCCCTTAAGATCTTTCAAATCAGCAGTAAGAGATAGGCAAAATGCATACGGTATCTCTGCAGATGACAATATTGCATGGAATGATAAGTTCGATGAGTTGGAGAAAGAAGTCGTTGACAAATTACAGGTTCAAGACGGTCAGGAGGCTAAGGTTAATGATATGGGTCTAGATCAGGTCAATGAGCGTACAGACGATGGACAGAATAACCAGACAGATTACCAGAAAGAGTTTCAGAACGTGTGGGATTCGATACATCAAGACACAGAAGATATGCTTTCTTATCACGACGACTACGATGACCTGCTTGCGAATACCGATTTTGAAAGAAGCTTCTTGGGAAGACGAGCTGTTGAGTCCATAGAGTATAAGTTTGAACATCCGGCTGATAATATATATATTAACAATCCTAACGCGTACCAGATCGGTTGCGTTCTAATGGAAAATGGTGCCAAGCTTAGTGAAGCCGCATTAGCTTTTGAAGCCGCTGTGAAGCAAGACCCTAAACACGTGGATGCCTGGTTGAGACTTGGTCTTGTCCAAATACAGAATGAAAAGGAGTTAAACGGTATGAGTGCGTTAGAGGCGTGTCTGAAGCTGGATCCTAATAACCTAGAGGCTATGAAGAATCTGGCGATCAGTTATATTAATGAAGGTTATGATATGAGTGCGTATAATATGTTGGACAGATGGGCTGACACTAAGTATCCTGGCGTTTATAATAAGGAAGATATGGTTAATGACCAGAATCTCCAATATGCCGAACACATAAACATGAACGGTAAAATAACGAGACGGTTTTTAAGCCTTGTGAACAAAATGAACGTGGTGGATGCAGATGTCCAACTATGCCTGGGATTACTGTTCTACGCAAATGACGAATTCGACCGCACCATAGACTGTTTCCAAGCAGCTTTAAAAGTGAATCCGAACGACGAGCTGCTATGGAACAGACTAGGCGCATCACTGGCAAACTCCAACAGGTCAGAGGAGGCGATCCAGGCCTACCATAGGGCATTACAACTAAAACCGTCATTCGTTAGGGCAAGGTACAATCTAGCCGTGTCTTCGATGAACATAGGCTGTTACAGAGAGGCCGCAGAACACTTACTTACGGCTTTGAGTATGCACGATGTAGATGGAGACTTCGAAATAGGTAATAATTCACGCGGCAGTTTCGGCTCAGATAACCTCGGCTTCAAACCGACAGATAACTTGATGGAGACCTTAAAGCGTGTGTTCATCGCCATGAACAGAGACGACCTGCTGGAGAGAGTGAGCCCGGGGATGGATTTGGCGCAGTTCCGTGGCGAGTTTAGCTTCTAAAAGTGAATAAATCATGCTACGAGAAAAAGCTATGGAACATCCAAAAACAATAAGATCTGACACCCTTGAGAAAAGTATCCAAAATCACCATCTCTTGTGATATACGAGTTTAATATAGTATAATATATTATACACGTACGATGTGATGATGTTATCCCTCTATATAAAAATATTTTAGTAATATTCCCAATTTCAGTTGTTGTTGTATTTTTGAACCAAAAAGTTGCGTTCACCTAACGATTAATGTTTTATATATTAAATACATTAGTGCAATCATTAAAGTTATTTAATGTCTATGAATATATAATTATATGTGAGGTCTGGGTAACGGCAAATTTTTTTTTTATTTTTTGCCTTTTGAAGGGTCAAGAAAGAAATTGATTGATCAGAAAACCAAAACAAAAGAGCAGCTCATCAAATATTATCGTCAACTCTACAGTACGGATAAAGTATCATTCTACTTTACGTGTTAATTGCAGTACAATTAAAGGCGAAAGGGACGCAGGCGTGAGAAAGAGAGGACAAAGATTTTGCACCAATGTCTCAGAGAACCTCTCCGCAACTGAAGTATGAGGAAGATTACAACGGTACGATGTATGAGGATGTCTATGACAAGAGATGGAAGAATGTGCGCGTACAGCAGATGCCTGCTCAGATATTCAGTCGTGTGAAGAATTATTTGCTTGTTATTGGTATAATTTGGTTCTTATACAGTTGGACAAGAACGCCGACAGATAGCGGCAGGTCGCTGAGAGCTAGTACCAAAGTGTATAATGGTGATTACGCGAATCATGAATATGGTATGGGTAATATTGCGCCTCTGACTGGGGTTTCATCGTGGTTTGGCCGAGATCAGAAGATAATAATAGTGTTAGCAACGAATGAAGGTGGTGGTGTTTTGAAGTGGAAGAACGAGCAGGAATGGGCCATTGAGAAGATATCTATTCAGAATAAGCTAGACTATGCACGCAGACACGGTTACGGTTTGATCTTGAAGGATCTGACTACCGCTAAGAAATACTCTCACGAGTACCGTGAAGGCTGGCAGAAGGTTGATATCCTGCGGGAAGTGATGGAGGAGTTTCCAAGGGCTGAGTGGTTCTGGTGGCTGGACTTGGATACACTGATCATGGAACCAACTAAATCGCTGGAAGACCACATACTGGAGAAGATTAACACCAACACTTATAGAACTCTGGATGTGTTCAACCCTTTGAGGCTCGAGGAAAGTATTCCATACGTCGACTACTCACAGAGTATGGATCTCTTAATCACACAGGATTGTGGTGGATTTAATTTGGGTTCTTTTTTGTTGAGGAACAGCGATTGGTCGAAGGCAATGCTAGATATCTGGTGGGACCCGATCTCCTACGAACAAAAACACATGGAATGGGACCACAGAGAACAGGATGCTCTAGAGACACTTTATGCAAAGGAAGCATGGATCAGGTCCAGGGTTGGATTCCTACCGCTGAGAACAATTAATGCTTTCCCACCTGGTGCTTGTTCAGAATATAGTGAGGACCCTCAGTATTTCTACGACTCGAACGCCAGAGACTTCGTAGTCAACATGGCTGGTTGTCAATTCGGTCGTGATTGTTGGGGTGAGATGGAATACTACCAAAACCTGAGAGAAATGCTAAATAAAAGCTTCATCAGACGTTTATTTTTTTTTTATAAAAATTTGCATCAAAAAAATAATAAAGGTAATAAAGTCATGAAGGGCAAAAGGATACTTTCAATAGAAACATAAGAAGAGAGAATGTATTGAATATCTGTCTGCAGATACGCGATCCGCAATCATTCCTTTTCTCATATTTACCTTTTTTTTTACAACCCATAACCAATAATAATAGCATCACAGAATCCATCTTATCTCACTTCTACAGCACTTATGAACACTTTATAAAGGATAAATTATAACAAAAACAATATTAATATAGTTTTAAAGTTTAGTAATAATGAGTCAACATGTTACATATGTTGATATATTTAAATATATTTAAAATTTGGTTCGTTATCACGTGCAGTCTGTACGTCAAAACTCAAAAAGTGTTTTGGAGCAAAATATTAAAAGATCAGTTAAACATATAGTCAAATTGACACTTCCAAGATAGATACTCAGCTATAATAATCCAGATAGAGCAAACATAAAAATGGCTGTTGACAGTATATTGATTATTAACAAATCTGGTGGGTTAATATACCAGCGCAACTTCGAGGACTCGAGAACACCGGCCGATGCGCAGACCAACGTGATGAACAGTAACGATTATCTGATCTTAGCCAGTACGTTGCATGGAGTATTTGCCATTGCAAGTCAACTAACGCCAACGGCAATTCAATTAAAGGCAAACAATGATGGTAACAGCCAGACTAGTAACAATGTGAAGGATTCTGACAGCCTGAAGGGAGATGACTACGGCGCGAGCCGAATGGCAAGCAATAGTATATCTACGGTCGGTACTTCCAGCACTTCGTTGGCAACAAATACCAACGTGACGACAGGGAAATCCAGTACTGCCTCAAGTGCACTGGGTCCCAACGTAGGTGCCAGCAACATACTCCACCAACATCATAGACATCTAGGAGTTGTGCCAAATATAAAACGAGATGGCTCAAGTGTCAGCAGCTACCACTTGAACCAGATGACCCCGTATATACCATACGTCGGCATGCCTCATAACAATATCGCAAGTGGTGCCAACCACAGTAACGTCGGTTCGCCAGTAGATATGGGGAGTTTCAAAGGTGATGATTACTTTAAGGAGCCCTTTGTCAGCTGGAACACGAGCGGTTTGAGGCACATGAGCACGGACCAATTCAGCATGTTCCTCTACCAAACCATGACGGGCCTTAAATTCGTTGCGATAAAGAACAACCAGGTGGTAGGAAGTCCCAGCGCGAACACTACCGATGTTGTAGGAAGTATACATCTAGCAGACAACCTCCTGCGTAAGGTGTACTGTATATATAGCGACTGCGTGATGAAGGACCCCTTCTATTCCTTGGAAATGCCTATAAAATCGACAGTATTTGACTCTAAGGTCCAGTCGCTGATAAAAAACATGAACTGGTGAAACGAGTATGAAAACAACAGCAGTAGCACTATATAGCACCTTCTGTTACCAGCTACTTCAGAATCAGAGGATGTATATGCTAGGTTATATATCATTGTATACGTTTGTAATACCTACTGGTAGCGATGTTACCTCATTTCCGTTTATTATAACCCAGTATATGACCGGTATCTTGTGATTATATCTTTCAGAGAAACACAATTAGTGTTTTTGGTGGGAAACATCAGCTATATAGACGACCTTTTCTATCGTTATAACGTGGTCACGTGACTATAGCTATCCCCCCCTCGTCCTCAAATTATTTGTTTGCCTCAAGCGATATATGAGATGGGGGGAGTCATACTAAAAATATATTACTTAATAAAGTTAGTAGAGAAGTGTGTGTGATGAAAGCACGATATTAGTATAATAAAGAAGATCTTACGAATAGGAAGAGTTGTACGGCTGCTTTACGAATAGAGGTAGAAGAAGAAAGTTGTGTGATACCTGTTTTCGAAGGGTAGAAATTGGAAACAAGGGAGAAGTGGTACCTATATAAATACTGAAAGGTCCACTATAGTTACATTCAGAACGGAGATATGATTACGGAATGCACGATTAATAACTTCCTTATTACTGAGGAGATTGGGTCTGGTGCTTATGGGTTAGTGTATAAAGCTGTGGATTCTCGAGACGGGAAGGACGGCGTGAGTCCCAAAGTGATACCGAATGTTAAAGAATATGCTATCAAGGCCACAATGAAAAAGTTGAGTAAGGCGGAGCGGTTAAATCTCGGGATAATGTATGGGAGGTCACCTAGTTTCCAGGCTATGATTCTAGAGTACTTCAGACAAAATAATCATATGCTTGCGTTGCCTGAGGTTGACCTGGATTCTATCAGAAGATTAACTGAGGAAGAGTTGGCGAAGATACCTCATTATAAGGAGATAGCGTTGCATTTAAAGGTACATGATCATAAAAATATAGTGACCATTTACAAAGTCTTGGAATCCCCTATAGCTACGTTTATCGTTATGGATTATTACAAACTAGATCTGTTTACATCTATTGTAGATTTAAGACATTTTGAGAATAATGGGCTCTTAATCAAGAAAGTATTCCTTCAAATTTGTTCTGCGATAGACTACTGTCATAAGAAAAAGGTCTTTCACTGCGATATCAAACCTGAAAATATGCTGCTAGATAGCAATGATAACGTACACCTTTGTGATTTTGGCCTGGCTACCACGGCACCTTTTCTGACACCTAATGTTTGTGTCGGTAGCTCATATTACATGGCCCCAGAAAGGATATCATACTCCGAAGATTCCAATGTCACCGCTGATATTGATAATTCTGAAGACCAAGACACAGTAACTGCGGAGCGTATAGAACATATATCCTCTGATATGAATTATGAACAGAAGAAAATGGAAGAGCGAATGTCCACTGGTAATGTAAGAAGAGAGTTTAGTCATCCAAGAAGATCATCATCTACTGCATCTTCTACTTCAGATTTAAATACGAAGGAGTCTCACGATTTCGTATCGTTCTCCACAGCAAATGCAGATATATGGTCATTGGGAATTATATTAATCAACCTTTCCTGTGTGCGAAACCCATGGCTGAAGGCTCATCAAACAGAGGATACAACTTTCTACTACTATGTGCGGGACCACAATGTACTATTAAAGATTTTACCTATTTCAGATGAATTTTTTGTTCTCCTGAAACGTATCTTGAAAGTAGATCCAATGAAAAGAATTCATTTGCCTCTTCTTATGCAGGAGATTAAAAACATTAGGTCTTTTACAAAGACCGGAACGCTAAGTGAAGTTCCCATACTAACAGATGAAATGTATGATGAGTATACGAGGTTTTTTGATGATCAGCATGCATCAAATTTGGGACTGAAAGTATTGGACAAGCCAAAATTACACAATCGGGCATCATCAAGTTACCTCGATGGTGCGAATGAATCCACAACGAAAAAAATTCTTCTCGGTCCACTAGATACAAACAATACCGCGTTAGGTTCTACAGTAAAGCCTCTAACTAATGATAATAATGATAATAATAGTAACGAAAACAATAATACCAGTAATAATATTAATAATAGCCCTAAAAACAATAATAGTAATGATGATGATAACGATGAATCAATGACAGCTGAAAGATCACCATTCGATGAAACCAATTTACATAATGGTAATAAGAACCTCTATGAGTTCCAAGAGAGGCTTAAGTATTTGAAAATGGATCTTTCCTCTTTGCATTAAGATGAATACCTCTCTAATTTGATACATGCCCGCTTCCAATGAATAGAAAATTTTTTTTTTTATTTTTGATGGATTGTGGTTGCTTAGAGAACACTTTCTCTTAATATTTTTATTTATAAACTACTAATAAATAATCTAATAGTCTTGTTATGTTTATACAAGGTCATCATATATCAATCTCCTGCTAGCTTCCATAATCGAAGATCACAACATATTTAATTTCATAAGAACAACAAATTTACAGTAAAACAAAAAAATATAATGAAAAAAAAAAAAATGTTCGTTTCACTATAAACACTACCTTTCATCTACAGGAACTTATCAGTATAGGCGGTGACATCATCCTCGATATCCTTGAAGGATCTCTTGCCTAGATTGACGATTACGCAGTCCTTCTCGCTGGCCTCTGGCAGTTCTAAGTCTCTGAATTGGGAATCCATCATGTTTGATTTCATGAAATGGCCTTGTCTGCTGGTCAGTCTTAGGTTAATCTCATCTTTACTACCATAAAGGAAAATGAAGTGGTACTCGACATCTGGACAAGTAGAACGGATCAGGTCTCTATATTTCTTCTTCAAACTAGAACACGACACGATGGAAACACGAGAATCAATGCTTTTGGCCGTCTGAGCCGATTTCGTGGCGACTTCTTTCAGCCAATCCCACCTATCATCGTCCCCTAGCGGGATACCTTGTGACATCTTGTCGACATTGGCTTTGGGATGTAATTCGTCACCTTCAACAAATGTAATGCCTGGATATTTCGCACCGTAATGCTCCAAGAGCTGTGCAGCAACAGTAGATTTACCAGTACCGGCAGTACCGGCCAGAACGAGCACTCTAGTTTTTTGAGTTGTCATATTTAATAATGATCTTATTTTTATTTAAGGAACAAACCAATTATATAGTCTTTGTTTCCAAATTGCGATTCAAGATGTTTTTTTATAATTTTATTTTATCTGCAAAAAGGGTTTATTTCATAAAGATTTACATTTCAAGAGCACCCGACCCCGCATCAGCAGTTGGTACCTGCCACAATCAATTTCGAGTGTCCTCATACGAATAGGATAGGAGGTCTTTATAAGATAGGAGGTGTCACTTCCTCTGTCTCTCTCCAGCTCTAGTCAGCCGTAAGGCTGACTAAAGATAGGAGAAACTCCAACTACACTAAACATCATGACCCCAATGATAAGTCACATGAAAGTCTGTAAACAGTGAGGAGAATAAATGATAACGGTAATGTATATGCAAAAGAGTTATGTAAAGTAGCTTAGGTCTGGTTGGCCGCCTAGTTTGATTATCAATGCCGTCAGTTCTCTGTTGTCCATGGCTTTGAGGTGCGCCCACAACTCAGGCTCGCTGAGCAGGTCACTATCGTAGAATGCTGTTATAAACGTTTCTATGTAATCCAGGTGATAACTATTACCGCAGGCGCAATCGGATATGAGGTAAGTTAGGGGTAATATGGAGTTCATTTTGATGTCGTGATCTGGCACAGTGATATTATTGTTTGATAGATGCAACACTCGTTGCAGCACCGCTATCAGCTGGTGGATGTCGATCGTGTCCTGCTGCAGAAAAGCCCAGGGAATTAGTGTTGTCATGATATCGTAGGGTCTCTTCAGGTAGAAGTGCTTTCGGAGATTGGTCCATGTCCTCTTGGGCAGTTGAAACCACAGGTCCATTGTGGTGTAGAAGATGGACGGGAAATCTGTTCTGTACTGGCTTTCCGCTTCTGTCTCTGCGTTATAAGGTGCCTCTATAATTTGGCTGGGATCGTCAATAAACCTCTTGCGCAGCGCAAACCTCACATTCATCTCCCGCACCTTGGAGGGGTCCAAAAGCCCATTGGATTCCAGAGACTCCACATCCTTCTCATCATTAACAAAATATGCTATAGACAACTCCAGCTCGTTGTCATAGCGCTCCAACAGGTACTTACCCATCATAAGGTTGCTGAACACTTTTCTGTTGACTAAGACTAGCGAGTTTCCCCATGTGTAGCCGTCTACCTCCAAGAAACCGATATCTATGGGGTCGATATCGCTCCACGTATAGCGTTCCCAAAATATCTGGTTCAGCATAGTGCTACCAGGTCTTAGAACTTCATAGAAGTGCTTATTAAGCAGCACCATTGCCATGTACCCTCCAGTATACGCAAAGATACGTCTCAGCACCTCCACTGGTAAGTGTTCGAGGCTATTTGCTACAGTTTTTGAAGAACAAACCCTCTTGTGTTTGCGTTTTGTATGTGAGGCATGCATCACATGTTTCACATGCTGTACATCGAAGTACACTGGCTGACCCAGCTTGTAACTTCGTTTGAGTGTCGACATATGGTTAGGCCTGCTCGGCACGCCGGGTGTAACAAAACCCATGCTCCATGTGGTTTGTTTTGTTTTTTACCACTATATTGTTACTGCTGTGCCTTTTAATGAAGGTATATGAACGTAGTGTTGATCATGGTCTTCATAATAATTTGCAAGCTCATCGCAAAAACTGAAATTTTTCAATTTTGTTAAAGTTTAACAAAAAAAATAAAATTAAATACATTTAAGGGTGGAAGTCAATAATTCAAAGGACACTGGAAGTTATAGAGAATACAGTTGCAGAACAGTATGTGGCCGTTCAGTAATAAGGAGGAGAAGAAGGAGGAGAAGAAGGCGGAGCCTGTGCCCACGAATTATACACCAGGACAGAGGATATTATTGGAGGACACCAGGCCCAAATTCCCAACGGATGTGTCCAAGGCTAGTCAGGGGGTGTCTTTGAAAGAGGCATTCAACAGTATTTCATGGGATGACTTCTCCCTAGAGAAGTTAACCTCGATCCCATGTTTCCGGGATGCTGGTATGGTTGGCTTCAGCAGTATGTTCGTGACGGGATCGGTAATACTGCTGACTCACAAGAATGTTGCCAAAGCACTGAATTGGGCTATGGGAGGACTGATGTTGGGGTCCATTGTCGGGTGGGAACAGTGCAGAATGAAGAGAAAGAGAAGTTTTCAAGTGGCACAGATGGCTATGGAAACAGTTGCCAAGAAGGAAAAACCAATGAAACATAAAGTGGAACATGACCCTAAACTTCTTGATCAGTGGGAAGGTAGGTCCGGTAATAAGCCATCGGATAACAACAACAACCCGTGGTACAAGTTCTGGTAAGGGAAGAAAGGGAATGATTTTAGATTCAAGGATTTATACATGTAAATATAGTCAAAAAAAAAATATATATATATATATATGCAAACTATTTATGATATATACCACTAATCCTGCTCATCTACCTTGAAATTCTCGAGCCCAGCGAGAACCTCTTCAGTACTTCCATCATCGGGACCCTCCTTGCGAGTAGGCGGTAAAGAGAATGAATTCTCTGGTTCATCGCTAGCCTCGTCAGATCCGTTCTCCTTCAAAGGATTCTGTCCTACGACATCACCTTCATATTGTGATTGACTCGGTATCGTTGCATCCTCATCGTTGTTATTACTATTCCTATGGGTGCTTCGTGTAGTATTACCATTTAAGGTAGATTGTGAAGTTTGTCTCAAACCATCTTCGTCATGTGCAATCTCGCTGTGCTCTTCTGTATTTTTACTAAACGGATCATCACCAACTACCAACAGGTCTTCTAATCCACCGCCTGCCCAGCCCTTCCTGGCGATATTTTCTGAAATCTCGAGTTGGACCCGTGATAACGACGCCACTTTATTGAGGACTTTACCACATGTATCGGCAACCAAGTCGTAGGAGTCCTCGTAGTAGTCACACTTTAAGGTTTCTAGTTCATCCAAAGTGTGTTGCAAGCCCATAAGGCTCTCACGGTAAGATAGCAAATTCCGTATTTTTCTCTTGGCCAGTTGTCTGTTGTTCTTCTCTTGGAGTTTCAACTTCATCGAGCCCACTTTGCTGCGAGACCTAAACTCGTTTTCCAACGTCTTACTCTTCAGGTTGAATTCATCTATATCTCGCAGCATGTCCTCACCAAGGCAGCTCTCGAGGTAACTGGCCATTATCATCTGGTGGTTCGCTACTAGATAGAAAAGTCCGCCTGCACTCAACAGATTCTGTGCAACATCGTCTTCACAGCCTTTCAGTCTCGCTATTTTCTCCAGAGACTGTGCCATGCCATTCGCCTCCGCTGCCATATTGCCCATAGCTTTGCTAAATTTATGTGAACTCTCATGCAAGTCCTTCATAGCCTCCGTAGCCAGCTTGACATCCCGTTTGGTAACCAGTTGAGAATCATTCATAGACGTCAGTGACGTGACACTGGAGGCCCGCCTCGAATGCACGCCAGATGCATTTCTATTACTGGTTGCATTGCTCGCGGTGCTAGTGTTGCTACCATCTACCAGTGGATAAAACTCTGAGAGGTGCGCTGCATACCTACCTGAAGTAAACGATTGGTCCATTTTGGAATACCTTGCCGTTCTCTTGTAAAGTTCTATTAGTTTATATAATTCCATAAGCTTAGAAATAGGGAAAGTGGATGAATATAAAAAGCATTGCAAAAAAAAAAATTTAAAGTAAAAGATTTTGGCTGAATTTTATTCATCGACACCAAGTATTAAGAGAACTAAGAATATATTCTGAGGCGTCAGAATATTATGGATGCTGAGACTGAAAATGTGGTGAAGGAATTTGAGGCGGTGTTGGAGGAGCTGACGTTCAATTCCAGGCCTCTTATCACTACTTTGACGAGAATGGCGGAGGAGAACATCTCTTTAGCGCAGTACTTCGTGGACTCTGTGGAGGCTCGTATCGAGAAATGCAAGCCCAGTCAGAAGCTTTATGCGTTCTATGCGATGGACTCGATCTGTAAGAATGCTGGGAGTCCATACACGATATATTTCAGTAGGAATCTGCCGAACTTATATAGGAAAGCATATCTGTTGGTGGATAACCAAACCAGGACGAAACTTATACGGATGTTCAAGACATGGATTGAGCCTAACCAGTCTACTGGTGGAGCTACCTTCTTATTTGAAAAGACAGCCTTGGACAAGATAGAGCAGTTTCTAATCAAAGCCAGTGCTTTGCATCAGAAGAACCTGGAGTCACAGCTCCCAAAACCAACCGTGCCTTTATTGTTGAAAGAGATAGATAAATTAACGTATATTACCAATGAACGGTTGAAGGACCAACCTGGCGATGATAAGTTACAAAAGAAACAGTTGGTTTTGCAACAATTAAAGAAAGAACTACAAAGAGAGAAACTTGCTACAAACGCATTGAAACAGGTACAGATGCAACTCCGAAATATATTTGCCCAGGATTACCAAAGATTACAGGACGAATTAAGAGTACAGCAACAAAAACAGCAACAGGAACAGTTTTACCAGCAGCAGCAGCAGCAGCAGCAGCCACAACATCAAATACAGCAACAACAACAAAATAGTGTGGAAGATGCAAACGATCAGGGTTCCCAAGAAAGGAACTCGATTCCTCTTTTTGGAGATAACGTAGGTTCGTCTTTATTTGGTGATTCGAGTCCATTATTCTCAAAACCAGATGTTATAGAAAATGATTCACAATCAACGAAGTCTACAAAGCTGATGGGACTCTTTAAGGAATTGGATCATTACGGATTACTTCACAAACCTCCAAAAGAATCCATCGTGACATTGTATAGCAAATTATCGGGAGATGCTGGTGACTCAGATGCGGACTTAAAGGCTAAAGAACTGGAACAACTGAAAAAGGTCCCTGCACCTTCCATACTACAAGGTATAATTCTTGATTGCAAGGCCTATTTCGCAACGTCAGCGGTAAATATACTAAACACGCCAAGTTTGCAACTCACACAAGGAAACCTCCTGAACGATAATGCGATTGTTGATAATAGACTAGTCCATTTGTTGTATCGTTCAAGGCCTAACAAATGTTTGACTTGTGGTCGAAGATTCGGAAATTCAATGGAGGACAAAAGATTGGAGGCTGAACATTTAGATTGGCATTTCAGAATAAACAGCAGAATGAAAGGTACTCGTGCCAGCAATAACAGTTTCTCAGCAAATGGTGGCTCTACTACGCAAAAAAATATTCAGTCTAGGAATTGGTTCTTGGATGATGATGCATGGTCCAAATTTAATGATGATGAAATTGTGTCTCCTACGGGTGAACCGGAACCAACGAAGTTCGCAAAGGATAACCATTCCAGTCACTCCAAGGGAGTTCAGAACTCCCAGATACAAACGAAGGAGTCTAACAATATCGATAATATAGATGTAAATAGGCTGAGGAATAAGCTCGTTGTTGTGCCTGAACACTCGGAAGATATGTCATTTCAATGTCCAGTGTGTAAAGAAACAGTCGGTAGTGTATTTGATGAAGATAGTGGCGAGTGGGTATGGAAAAATACTATACAAGTAGATAACAAGTACCTGCATGCCACCTGTTACTATGAGGCTGCAAAATCAAGAGATGACCGCGCTGGTATTTCGGCAGACTTGAACAACCTCAAACAACTATTGAAGTAGAAACATGATATAAAAATAGATTAGCATTAAATATAAAGCAGCCAAGAGTAAGAAAAATAAATAAATAAATAGAAAAAAAAAAACATTTACATATTTTGTACTGAAATGTTTATTATCCTTTTTTTTTGTATCGTCGAAGATTTATTTGCAAGCTTATAAAAACAAGTTTCTTTACCTTTAGACCTAGTTCTTTTTCTTTTTTTTTCATTATGACATAGTCACATTTAGAACTTACCTAGACACTTTAGGATAGCGGACCAGACAGCTGGTGGGGCCTGAGAAGCGTCGACGCCGCACCAGATACCGGACTTCTTGTAGAAGTCGACAATTGGTTCAGTTTGCTCGTGGTAAGCACCTAGTCTCTTCTTCAAAGCGTCTGCATTGTCGTCGGATCTTTGAACCAGCGGTTCACCGGTGACGTCGTCTTTCATCTCCTGTTTTGGTGGGTTGAACAGCTTGTGGTAGGATCTGCCGGAGGCTGGGTGGATCAATCTGCCGGTGATTCTGGCGACCAAAAGCTCATCATCGATCTTCAGCTCGATGGCCTTTTCCAGTGGGGTGCCTCTGTCGGACAGCATCTTGTCCAGCTTCTCCGCCTGTGGGATGGTTCTTGGGAACCCGTCCAAGATAAAACCGTTCCTGCAGGCTGGGTTGTTGGTCAGTTCGTCCTTGATCATGTTGACCATGATATCGTCGGAAACCAGACCACCCTGGTCCATGATAGTCTTGGCCTGCTTACCGAGCTCAGTGCCCTTGGAGATCTGAGACCTCAACATGTCACCAGTGGCCAGATGCGCAGCATTGAACCTTTTAACCAGGTTTGGAGCCTGGGTACCCTTACCAGCACCTGGTGGGCCAATTAGGACCATTCTAATAGAATCAGAGGACATTGTTTTTTCTTCTTGTTTAACTATTTTTCTCTGTATATATTCGAAAAGACTTTCAAATTAAATATAATATAATATAATATAATATAATATAATATAATATAATATACAATACATTATATTTATATAATATGAGCTGCGAGCTAATTGGCTCTGACTGAAAAAAAAAATTGAAAAAAAATAAAAAAATATTTCTCGAGTAAATCACGTGATCCCCACAGAAACAGCCGCAGAAAAGTTTAATTCTCGGGGTCGTCTGCGGCTGTTTCTAACAGCCCAAAACTGCCTTTCGTCCATAATTACCAGCGACAAATTCACTCATTTTCATTTTAAGTTTGATATTGTGAGCTTAATACATGAATAAGATCATTATACACATGTTATATATGTGTATATCCACTTGTATGTATATATATACTCAATATTTTATATTTTTTGGTGGGTGAAATATCACGTGACGTCATGTGATCTGTACGTATATAATTTGTCGGTAGAGTCATCGTACACCACGATATGGCCAGTTTATGTGGTTGGAATTGCGCAAACTGAGTGATTATAATGGCAAGGAGATATGCTATCTATATTTGTTTTGTCTGTCGTGATTTAAAGAACTCCGCTGCTATAAATTGATGTAGTATCATTTTCATCTTGTTATCAGAATAAGGTACTATAAACTGACGTCACAGTTGTATATATATTTTCTGATTCTGTCTACCAAGTTTTAAGTCACGGGAAACACGGTTTTTACCTGCTGGTTTTTGGAACCAGTTTTTCAACGCAGTTTTGTAGTGTCGTACTATATTGCATTATACTGTACTACATTACAATGCATTGTCCGATTTTATTTTGCACACACTAAAGCCTGTAAATATAGAATAACCTGATCGACAGAATATTTTATATATATAAATGTATCATTGCCAGGTTATTACATAGTGTGGATGTTATTACAGTGGCAGTTATCGTGCAGCACGATATGGCCAGTTTGCGATGAAAAGAAATCTAAAAAACGAAAAATCATTGGATTTCCCCCTAGACAAGTGTGTAGGAAAACACCCCATTTTCAACAAAACCAAGGGGACCCCCTTGGTTTAGCAACCGGATTCTGTCAATTCCTCGTTGAATTATTGTAGTATTGTATTACTGTAGTATTGTATTAGATTATGATCTATTATTATATATTATTTTGTTCTATTTTTATTAGACTAGACGATAGTGTATTATATTATGTCGTATGGTATCACATTACATTATGTTGTATCATATCATATAATAACGTTGTAATGTTGCAATGTTGTGACATTGTTCTCTATTTTGTGATCAAGTCAACCGTTCAGCTGCTGGATAATGGTGGCTGCGGTACCTGCAGCCGGTCCTTCAGCGCCGTGACCTCTGTCTGGCGCAATTCTTGTCGTAGCAGCTCTGCATGTCACCTCTTGTGGCGTCGTTGGTTGTGGTGACTGAAGTCAGCAGCGGGTGTAGCTCATGGTGGCGCGTGTCCAATTTACAAATAAGTACAATGTACATGTATGATTATATGTGCAAGTACTTGCACTTGTGCTTGGTGCTGTAATATATTGAGATAAAAAAAATTCACTTAGTACATTAAAAAGTATGAAATATATAAACGTTATAGTACACAATTTGGGCTATTCGAAAGCAACCCGTTAATCCTCCCATTGGTGTTCTCCTTTCTCTTCAAGAGAAGGAGATATGTTAGAAAATATAAAAGAAATAAAAAGTTTTTATAACTCTTGAGAAGCTGATGGCTTGGCAGACTTCTTTGGCAGCAAGTTTTGGTGGATGTTTGGCAAGACACCACCTTGTGCGATAGTAACGTTACCCAGCAACTTGTTCAACTCGTCATCGTTTCTGATAGCCAATTGCAAGTGTCTTGGGATGATTCTGCTCTTCTTGTTGTCTCTAGCGGCGTTACCGGCCAATTCCAGGATTTCGGCAGCCAGATACTCTAGAACAGCAGTCAAGTAGACTGGCGCACCAGAACCAATTCTCTGAGCGTAGTTACCACGTCTCAAAAGTCTGTGAACTCTACCGACTGGGAACGTTAGACCAGCCTTGGCAGATCTAGTTTGAGAAGCCTTAGCAGCTGAACCAGCTTTACCACCTTTACCACCTGACATTATGATATATTATTATTATAGTTATTTGTAGAAGAAACTTTGTTTGTTTGTTTTTTCAATATCTCTCTTTTGTATTCTTCTTACAAAGGAATATGAACATAAACTTATTGATTTTGTATAGTATTTATATACAATTTTTTTTTATCAAAGCATTACAAAATGTCTTAATACATAACGAAATAAGTTGCACTGTAGTAATCTATTTTAATCGCCTTTGCCTCCCTCCCCCCCCCCACCAGACCCCCAGTCCTCCATACTCAGTTTTTCACCCCGTCTGCCCATAATAGCATGCGAAAAAACTGGTCCACCTTCTAACGTCGCGAAATCAATGAGAAGAAGAACATCCCGAAACGCGTCGCCACAAAAAAAAATAATATAGAATTTCGTTGTTTAACGCGCGAGATCTGCGAAAATTAAAAAAAAAAAATACGTAGCTGTGTACGGTTCTACGGTTGTTTCTGTGGAAAAAAACTTGTTTTTCTTGTTCCTGGACCCATTTTTTCGCACTGGCCGGCGGGTCGAATATCCATAATGAAGTGCGAAATTCTCGGAACGGATGTGTATGTGATTCTTTTGACCATTTCAAGCATGGTTAGAACTATATGATATTTTCTTTATCATTATGGGGGAGGGGGGTCGGGAGGAAGAAATGGAGTAATGTTGGGAACGGGGGGAGGGGGGAAGAAGGCGGTGGCAAAACTTGACTAGTAAATCTGGGTTTTCTCTTTCGTTATGTTGATTATAGAAAAACAAGATATATAATTATTTTTTTTAAAAAGATATATAAAGGCAATACTTGTGTCTTTTGTTCTGTCTTCATCTGTCTTCTTTGACAAGGAAAGAAAAGTAATACAACAACAAATTACCAATATATATTAAATAATGTCTGCTAAAGCTGAAAAGAAACCTGCCTCCAAAGCCCCAGCTGAGAAGAAGCCTGCTGCCAAGAAGACTGCTCCATCTACCGATGGTAAGAAGAGAACCAAGGCTAGAAAGGAGACATACTCCTCGTACATCTACAAGGTTTTGAAGCAAACTCACCCAGACACCGGTATTTCCCAGAAGTCTATGTCTATCTTGAACTCTTTTGTCAACGATATCTTTGAGAGAATTGCTTCCGAGGCCTCCAAGTTGGCCGCTTACAACAAGAAGTCTACCATCTCCGCCAGAGAAATCCAGACTGCTGTCAGATTGATCTTGCCAGGTGAATTGGCTAAGCACGCGGTCTCTGAAGGTACCAGAGCTGTTACCAAGTACTCTTCCTCCACTCAAGCTTAAAGAAAAAAAAGAGGCCTTTTTCCTTAAAATAAATTTTGAATAAAAAGGAACAAGTTTTAACTTCACGTTATTAAATCGGTTTGCTTTTAAAAACCTCATTTAAGTTTGTGCTATATATCTCTTTTTGTGGAGTTTCTCTTTTTATTCAATGGGCTTAATTCCTTCTTAAACATTCAATTCTAATTAATGTGGTTTTCATGACAACAACAACAAAATATTTTTTACAATGAAATAAAATCATTCTGGGTTACTTTTCTAGAATTATAATTTTATAATTCCATTTGGGTTTTGAGTATATCTCGTTATACCACTTCTTTATCTTTTTATAGTCTTAAGAAATGTAGCTCGTAAGAGCTACATTTCTTAACCATGTATAGTAGTAAAACAATAAATTAATTATTTTTTTTTTTTCACCAAGAAACAACACTATTGTGACATGTAGTGCTATTGAAATAACGTTAATATTAATACGTTTATTTAATATTTATCATTGATATGAATCATCTTGTAATGAACTCTTTGAACCAAAACATAAAAAATTGTGAAATTATAAATAAATCAACCGTAAAATGGAAGATAACCTGCTATTTGTAAACAATATATTACTTTGTTGGCAATATTTCTTCAAAGATATAAATATATATATATACATTTATTATTTCTTGTGTTGTTCTCAATAGCTGTAAAAACTATGACTCCCAACATATGTGTTCAGATTATCTGTTATCACTAACGATATGTACATGTGATATCCCTGAGAGAGTTGATCTGCGCACCTCATATCATAATGAATGGAGTTGTAGAAGAGGAAAGAGCATACACTTCAAGGTTTTTTTACAGACCAAAAACCATTTAGTTTAGGGTATTCCAATGCTTTTTGAGAAGCTGCCCTCTGAGTTGGTAGAAAAGATTCTAGGCCGCCTGTCACAAGAGGATAAAATCTCGTTAACATATGTTTCCAAGTGCCACTACAACCATGCTATCAAGTCCCTTTATCGCAACATATATCTGAATAACACAGTATATGTTCCGAGTGATCTGGACCGGACGTTAGGCACCAATTACTGGTCAGTATTATACTGCCTGTACAGTGACGAAATCAGCCGTTTTGACAATAACGATGCCGCAGGTGGATTTCGAGGACGAGGGTTAGCTACAGATAAGTTCCGTTGTTTGGTAAGGTCGGTAGGTGAAAGGCCAGGGAAGCTGGGGCCTTTAATCGTGAATGTCCGTTGCACCTGGCATCTAGACCGAGACCTTTTGAAAGAGTTTATATATTTACTATCAAGACATGCAAAACAGTTGAAGACTTTTGAGAATTTTATCAGGAAGGAGTTCAATGAGGATCTAAAAGCTTTATCAGCCCAATTACAATCACTTACCATCACAGCACCAACACGTACGCCATCAGGTGAACCCTCGATTGAATATGTTGAAAGTATCGATGATTTCTGTAAAAGTTATAACCTGGAAAATATTAGGAGCTTGAGCGCGCATATGGACATCAGAAACTATTTCCACTATTTAAAAAGACCACTTAGAATTCGTTCGTTTCAACTTAATATGCGAAAGGATACACTTCTGGATCCTAAATATAATCGAAGCCGCATACCTTATGAAAAAATACTGGATGTGAATGAATTAAAAGAACTTGAAGTATTGTCATGGATGGATGCCAAGACTAGACAGGTTACTATGTACGACCTGTGGGATCTGAGAGGATTCTTCCAATTCAAAAACATCGAATCGCTGTCCTTCTTATCACTGTTCAGATCTGCCAATTTCTTATTTGAATGTGTGAATGCTCTACCAAGATTGAAAAGATTGAAAATAGATTACCTGTTTGAAGTACCTGTGGATAAAGACTTTTTTGGCATATTATCTCGAGCTCCTTGCTCAAAAACCCTAGAATACATTGACGTTAGAATTGAACAATTTGATGCCCCATTATTAAATAGCCGTACAGACTATGGGCGTACATTTCAGACACACATGGCTTGTAAATGCGAATCATGTAAAATTGTCTATGAGGAAATCATAGTCAGAAAATACTTCCCAACCCCTTCATCACTGTTGAATCAAACACAGGACCAGCTCATTGAAAAGGATTTTTTTTACCAAATGTTTAGAGTATATCCTATCATCCCACATTCCCAATTCGTTGATAAATTTCCCGGGCTGGGATTTAGATACTATTCTATGGAAGAACATGTGAATATAATGAACGAGGTAAGGCTAAAAGATGACTCCACGAAGGACTTACCTCGACTAACAACAGATGATATCAAACAATTATACCATGCGTATCTGCACTCAATGAAGAAAACCTACGACAGTTTCCTCCAAAAGTTTAAGAATCTACGATATTTAACACTAAATGACGTACCGACCGCGGTAACACAGGTAGACGAACATCAGAGATGCAACATGCCCGTATTCCATTGTCAGGGCTACCGCAGCAACCAAGTGTACGAGCTGGCGAACGCAGAATCATTATTTAGTTGACAATTGCCTTCCAGCCCCCCTCAAAACACAAAAAAACCTGGGCTTGGCTTGCATTATATAGCGAAGCTAAATATCCATAAAAAATGGCATGATAATAACTATGTTAGTGCCTGCTAAATAGTATTATATACAATATTTATTTATAATAATACACTATAACCACTATTATTGATATCACAAACTACGTAATTCATTTTTTTTCCCGCTCTTCTCTGTTAAGGGAAGGGCCAATAAGACATCGGTAAAGTATAAGACCCTTGCTCATCCATAAGCATAGAGCTATAACTAAAGGGCACAGAGAAACCTTTTTTCGAGTGCGAAGAAATTTGAATAATCAACGGGGACCAATAAAAAAATAAGATGAGTAGATCACCGGAGTTTCAGAGGTTTGCCAGGGCTCTAAAGCAGCAGATGGCCAAGGTTCAACAAGGCGGGAGGCCAGGCGGTTCTCCACGCGGTGGTCCCAGTGCTGGGAGTGCGTTTGCAGGTCTTGGAGGGCTGCTACTGCTAGGTGGTGGTGCTCTTTTTTTTAATAACGCTCTATTTAATGTTGATGGTGGTCATAGAGCTATCGTTTACTCCCGTATTGGAGGTATTTCACAAAAGATTTTCAGCGAGGGTACTCACTTCGTTATTCCATGGATCGAGGCGCCTATTGTGTACGATGTGAGGGCCAAGCCGCGTAATGTTGCGTCGTTAACCGGTACCAAGGATCTACAGATGGTCAACATCACATGCAGAGTGCTTTCGAGACCTGATGTTTCCCAGCTTCCTACCATATACCGTACACTAGGTCAGGACTACGATGAAAGGGTGCTGCCATCGATTGTCAACGAGGTCTTGAAAGCTGTTGTGGCGCAATTCAATGCCTCGCAGCTTATCACACAGAGAGAGAAGGTTTCCAGGCTGATTCGTGAGAACCTGGTCCGTCGTGCCAGCGGGTTCAACATTTTACTGGACGACGTTTCCATCACCTACATGACGTTCTCCCCTGAGTTCACACAAGCTGTTGAGGCCAAGCAAATCGCCCAGCAGGATGCGCAAAGGGCTGCGTTCGTCGTCGACAAGGCCAGACAGGAGAAACAAGGTATGGTTGTCAAGGCGCAAGGTGAAGCCAAATCCGCGGAACTTATCGGTGACGCAATCAAGAAGTCTAAGGATTATGTTGAGTTGAAGAGACTGGACACTGCTAAGGATATCGCTAAGATCCTGGCCTCGTCTTCTAACAGAGTGGTTCTAGATAACGAAAGTTTATTGCTGAACACGCTGGTAGATGCTAGAACGGTAACCGGAAAGAAGTGAAGTAATTAATTTTATTGGAACTTATAAAAATTCTAGATATTCGTGCAATAGATAATTAAATATTATAACAAAAAAAAACAAGCAGTAATTTCTCTCTTTTACAATTCTTGCTTTTCGTTTAATGAGAACCGCAGTTTATGTGGAGTGGACTTCGCTGTTGCTATATGCGACTTGAGCAGGAACAGTCTGCGAGAGCAAGGGGACATCATTGCGTCAGTGGGCGACGAGAACTTTTGTTTCAGTTTACACAGTTCCAACTTCCTCCTCAATTCCACCCTCCTCTTCTCATCGTATACTTTCTTATCCTTCATCATATTGTAATTAGTGCGTTTCCATAGATGAGGAAATGTTTAGATTATAAATGATAATATACATTTAAGAATAAAAATAATTTTTATATAAAAAAAGGATCTACTCGATCCAAAGAGCAAGGGGGAAGGGTGAAGATGGGGACTGGGGCAGATGGTTGTCTAGTGGGGACGGGAGGGCATTCCTTTGTGCCAAAAATCGATATTTCACACAAGATAGCTATACTGACACAAAAGAACAACTTAAATTAAAAAACGAAAGAAAACCTTAAGAAACCAGCGGATGGAGGGGCAGACGGAAGGGGTAAGGGAAAGGCTCGATGAGATGCCGTCCCCAGATTAATTAAGTATTCGTAGAGATCAATCTCATTGTCAATGTTGATAGTAATAATAATAACAATAATAATAATAACAATGTGATTTGAGGGGTCCAGGGGAAGTTATGGCAATTTTTTTGTTGACAAATTGTCCCAATTAGGAAACTCAGCCGTTGAAAAAGAAGAAAGAAAAAGAAATTGTAAAAATCACGTGATGACGATCACGTGATTTAATAATTATATACGTAAACCAGGTGACCATATAACCATAAACGTAGATCATGTGAATATAACTATAAACGTAAACCATGTGACTGACGCGTAATGAAATTACGCGTCAGTCACATATTACGAAGATTGAAATTCAGGTCGTAAAATATGACAAAGATTCGTCAATTGAGACAAAAATCAGAATTCTTTTTTTTGTGTCCCGATTAGGAAATTGAGACGAGTTTCAGTGCCCCTCCTAGGGGAGTTTCAGTGTCTGGTCATAGTAAAAAAATCCACGCAGAAAAAAGTTTTTTTGTGATTTTCGATGATTTTTTTTCTTTCCTGAAAAGAGACAAATGGGAGTGAGAAAATATGGTTTTCGCCATTTGAAGCCTTGTGTGTGTGTGGAAATTATAAGATTTCAAGAACACAAGAATACTTACATATATATATATATATATATACATATATACATATATGTGTTATTAGCAAGGGAAAGATACTAAAAAGGGGGGAAGTCGAGACAACACAAATAAATGAACCTGTTTAAGAAGAAGATCAAGGAATGGGTATACTCTTTCAATACGGAAGACCACTATGCAGAGTATACCCCGGACGAGTTCAACATGGGCGTGAGGACCAGCCAGCAGACTTCTGCACAACAACAACAACAACACCAGCACCAGCACCAGCACCACGATATCGAGGCAGGTCACGTGAACGATAATAAGCCGATACTATCTCTTGATGACGAGATAGACCTGGATAACCTGGACGGCACGGCCAATGAGGGAGTTTCCGAGGTGCTTTTGGCGTGGAGGCATATCGACAACTGGACCAGTGAGTACAACCCTGATTTGAACGCCACGCTGGGCGACCCGTGCACAGCGAACGACATTACCCACGCGGAGGAGGATCTGGAACTTGTATTCCCAAAGGCTTTGAAGGCGTCGCTGAGGATCCACGACGGTCAGGAGGACCTGGACTCCATGACAGGTACGTCCGGTCTTATCTTTGGCCTGCAATTGATGGCCTTGGATGAAATCGTCGCCATGACACAGAGATGGAGGAGTGTGGCACAAAAGATGAACAGACAAGTCGCCAGTGGTACTTCTGGTCCCACCGGGGTTTCTGACGCATCGTCCACGGGATCCTCCAGCCAACAACAAAAACCAAGAAATAAGTTCAAGCTACCATTTATCCCGGAACAGAAATCTATCCCAGCTGACGCCGTCTTACCATTATATGCCCACGGTTCCTGGATCCCAGTCCTCACAGACAACGCAGGCAACCATGTAGGTATCGACCTGGCCCCTGCGCCAAGGGGTCAACTTGGCCAAGTTATATTGTTCGGTAGAGATTTTGATACTAAATATGTGGTCGCTGAGAACTGGGGTGATTTCTTGCTATCATTTGCGAACGACCTGGAGGCGGGCAATTGGCTGCTAGTCGACGACAGTGATGATTACCTGGCCGGCGAAGGTGAACTTGTCTACAGGAATAAAAAAAATAACGGTCCAATCCAGGATTACTTAGAAGTACTAAAGGCTAGGTCATGGAATAAATACCAAGCGGAACTACGAAACAAGGAGGACCAAATGGAAACAACAGAACCTCGTATGGATACGGCTCCAACACATAAAAAGACCTCTTCCTTTGAATTAGATGATGATTTTGACCCAAGAATAGTAAACCCTGCACAAAGAGAACCATCTCTCCTCCAGTCCACTGTTGAAGAAAGAAATAGCGATATACCGCAAATTGTCAAGAACGATGAGTTAATTGAAGGATCCACTGGCACCCTAACAAGCGAGAATTCTGCTATAGAAAATGAACAACCAGTAGTCGAGAAAACAGTTGAAGAGCCTACAATCCAGAAATCCGAAGCTGTAGAGCCAGCCGTCGAGGAACCAGCCGTCGAGGAACCAGCCGTCGAGACACCAGCCGTCGAGGCACCAGCCGTCGAGGAACCAGCCGTCGAGGAACCAGCCGTCGAGGAACCAGCCGTCGAGGAACCAGTGATTGAAAAGCCAATTCAAGAGGAGAACAATGAGGGGAAAGAGGAAGAAGGTCCAGAATCGACAACCACTACCGGATTAGACACTAAGAAAAACGAAGAAGAAAGCAAAAACTCCAAAGAAGAGCAAGTGGAGACCACCGAGGATATCTCTGAGACTCCCTCCAAATCTAAGAAGAAGAAAAATAAGAAAAAGAATAAGAAGAAGAACAAGCAATCAGAAGAGGACGAACCAGTTCAGGAACTATCCAACGAATTTGAAAGTGTTCAATTGTAACACGCATAGCATTTATTGCATACAGGTAAAATATCTATCAAATAAATCCTACCATTTAATGTCTAAGACTTTAACCAGAATATACTTCAACTTTTTATTCATCATCATTGTATTATCATCTCGACCCATTCATTTTATTATATTTAGGTTCAAACGGCCTCAATTCCCGTTATTAACGACTATATAAGTTTTCTTTTTGATCCATATCAAAAATATAAAATAAAAAAAATAATAACCATGTAAATTATATTATCTATAACGAGTTTTCTAACCTAATGCAATGCTTTTAAAGTGACCCCTTCTTTACGTCACCTCAGGGATTACCATATGATCCGTTGTAAAAACTGCTCTGTTTGCCATGGGAATGAATACTTGATGAAAACAATAAGTACAAAAATATCAATTGCCAAAAACCATATGAATTCAAAAAGTAGTCTCTTGGTAGAACTAATTGTCACTGGTTTCTCATTTGGCAGTGCAGGCACCACCTCACCCCAAATAGGCTCAGCTGAACAAGTAATAAAGAGCCTCCAGAAAAAGTAGGGTAAAATGTAATAACGAGGTTCAAATAAAGGAGAGGGTACAACCGTAACAATTGTACATAATATTAATGCTGTCCATGATATGTGTGTCAATTGTACAGGCAACTGGATAGGGTCTTTTATAGGTAGAGGTTCAATTGGGTTAAATACCATTTCACTAGGTCTCAATATCTCTAGGTAAACAAATGTGCAGAAATGATATATCGGAGCCATTAAACCATATTTGATCAATCGCCTGTTATGATTTATCAGCCTCTTGAACAAGTAAAATGTATAATGTCTATTATCCGCTAGTAGAAATGGATGGATTTTGGTAAAATATCTAATAATAAGCATTATTGCCAAAATTTCTATTATCATCTGGATCTGCTTCTGGTAGAATCTGTCTCTATACATTCGTAAGAAGTTTTTTGAGAACCATAAAGGTACCGAGAATACTGCGAGGAACGCAAAACAATAAAATAACTGCATGAGATGTATCCCAGCAGAATGGTTAGACTTATCACCTAAAGTGAGTGACCTATTCCAAACCAGATAGAGGAAAAACCCTACGAAATTCATAAAGTAGGGTAAAACCACTGTATGGAATTCATCAACAGAATGTATGAACAACTTTAAATAATTATTCATTGAATGTGTGTTGAATTGCTTGTGAATGATAGCTTGTCTTTCGACGGTAATGAGCATAATGAACCCGCACCACACAATATTCGTTTGTCTGAAGAAACAACTGACTCCTGCCAACACTGCGCTTAACCAAATACTATATTTCATCCCAATTGGCATTATCAACGCAACTGCCAAGGATTGAATAATGAAGATGGTTGACCACACGTCAGTATAGAACAGATAATAATAGGTAGCCATCAATGGGAAACAAGTCAGTGCTATTGGCCAGAAGCTTATAGCATTGAACAAAAACAATGGCCTCAATACCATAACGGGGAAATATATCACACCACCAATTAGATTAACCAATCTCAATATAGTTAGGGTACTCCAGGACTTCATAATCGGTTTTATGAGCCTATAATTGAGATAACCTAGAACGTATAACCCTGGAGGAGTGGTAATCTTCGGGTCCCATTGCAGCCAGTGGCCCTTTAGATAGACAATAGTCTGATTAATATGGAACTTCTCATCGATAAACTCATACGGTACAACTTTTCTAGTTACATAGACAAATGTGCACACAAAATAGAGAACCACCAACGGGTATATGAATATATTGGCAATGAACCCTCTAACGACTTCTTCTTCTAGATTCCTTTGTAGACCAGGAACCAGCTCCTGAACTGCCAAAGCTTCTTGCTCCTCCTCTACCTTAGTTTCTGTTGTTGCTTCACTCATTAACCTTCAACTAAGGATTTTTTTTTTCTGACCCAATTTATTTGTCTTTCTCTTGCACTCAAGATTTCTTACAACAAGCAGCTACCAATAGTCCTTAAAACGGTTCAAATGGGATTCAGTTGAGCTCAATTATTTGTAATCAATGATGCTTATAACTATGTTGAATATGTGCCAAATAACAAAAATTGAAATAAATTAATGGAAAATGTGAAATGAACGTATGAAGTCATTACCCGAAAATACAGAAATCACATGATCAGTTAAAATATAAAAGATAATAATTATATTAATTAAATTAATTATATTAATTATATCATTTTATTATTTTTGTTATCTGTTATATCTGTTATATGTTATTTAGTACACAGTATTTATATATTATAATATCACTTCCTAGCAATTTATTACCAGCAATTATTTCTAACAACTATTTCTAACAATAATTTCATGCCTTTTTATTTTATTTTATTTTATTTTTATTTTTATTAATTCACCTGATCATATCCGCGCCTGTTGAACAAATGCCTTCAACAAAGTTAATAAGTTTTGAGTTATAGAGTTCACACTCATGAGCTTCGTTAATTGGACTTTCGTCTTCTTTCCAGATATCATAGAACCTGATGGTTTCGTCATTAGTGGCCACACAGATAGCGTTAAGTCTTGGAGATGGAACCGCACTTAATACCCTCAATGGCGTTGGGGACCTTACGTGCAACTTCTCTTGAAGTTCCGGGTAGTTATACACAGTGAGTAGCACAGGATTTTCAATATCTCCAAAACCGAATGTGGCAATCAACTGTTTATACCTAACTGACCAAATGAGCGATGTTACTTGGCCGGTTGTTTGAATTTCCTTTATCAAAGTTCCAGTGGCAGTGTGCCAGAATTTAATTTTTCTGTCTTTACTACCTCCTCCAGTAGCCAACAGAGATTTTGACCACGGACAAAATGTAACTGCTTTAACAGCCGCTTTATGTGGAAGCAAATGTAACAATTGTGGTGATAATATATCTTTAACAGTCCATAACGTACAAGAGTTATCATTTCCGCCGACGGCTAACATCTTAGTCTTTTCATTAAGGGATAAACCTGTAGACAATGTAATATAATCACCACAAATATAATGTAATGTTAAATAATACAAATTTCTGTTAGTATAATTGTTCGATCTCAAGTCATCAATTGTTTTTATTTTTTTGTACATACCACACACTTGTTGCGATTGTGCTTGGAACTTATTAACACAATATAATTGCAACTCCTCCACATTTTTGTTAACAACCCACGATTCCATGTCCCTAGATAGAGGTTTAATCTCAATAAATGCCACCTCACCAGATTCTTCCCCAACATAGAAGGACGCCAAACTATTACGATATTTTATTTCTGATGAGCCTTCACTACACCATTCGACGCAGCAGATACCCCTTGTGCTTGAAGTTTCGTACTCAGTAATTGGTAATAATGTTGAGTTATTCTCCACCGACTTGTAGTTCTCCAGACACTTATTTTGATCAAATAACATGATTCTACCTTGTTTAGTACCGACTAAAAACAACTCGTTGTATGGACAAAAGGAAAGACAAGTAATGAGATCACGTTTCCCACTCAAATAACTATGTCCCAAAACAGGGATTGCCCCATCAAATTCCGACCATATGTACACTGAGTAACCTAGTCCGACAATTACGTTTCCTGTAGTCTTGGACCATGAGATTAAATTTGAATAGAAATCGTTCCTAAGACAAGGCGCATCAAGAACCCTGTAAGGAACATGCGTTCTTGCAACCCTCGAGTTCTTTGAGCTATTCTGACTAGTCTCGAACGAGATATCAGAATCCAAGGGAACTTTAGAGGCGATATAAAACCGGGCTTCTATTGGCGGTAAGAAATTAATCAATGTATCAACTTTCACGTAAGTGTCACTGTTCGATACGCCGATCCTATGAGGTACCAAATCTTGGAACGCTTTCTCACTATTTCCCCCCGTTTTACCACCCTTTCCCTCGAATGAAAACACCCTGTCCGGTTCTTTAAACCCCAGGTAACCGGCCATGAATTTCCTGTGTCTCCTCAGGTCTTTGCTCAGAATACTCACAGTTTGCTTGGCGGCTTTCTTTTTCTTCTTCTTCTTCCTCTTATAAATTTGTCTCCCAACCCTCTGCCTCGTGTTAGCACCACCAATTATGTGTGCATTAGTACCAGCATTATCGGTGTCAACATCGTTAGAACTAATACGGTTGTGATCCCTCCGCGACAACGTAGAAGATAACGACGACCTATCGCTCCTCGCTGACTCAGAGCCGGACGCCAAGTCCAGCTGGTGCTCTAACGAGCCGATAAAATCGTAGTTTCCTGTAGTTCTCATGTCATTGAAGAAGGCCGGCGACGATAATCTACCTTCAGAAGAAGAACTCTCCACCATTTCATAGTCGTCGATGGTGAAACTTCTCAAATAGTTCGTAGCTTCGTATGCTCTTTTCGAGGCATGTATAGGAATAAATCTGTCCATGAAGATAATGTGAGCTCTCAACGAATGTAGGTTTTTTTAATGAATGAGTAAAATAAAAATAAAAATAAAAAAGAATTGAGCAAGAGATTAGTAATAGTTTTTGTTTTTGTTTTGTTTTGTTTAATAGCAATTATAATGTTCTATACTTCTGCCCTTTGTAATAGAACCCAAAAAACGGTCTGTCACAATATTCTCTCACAATTAGGAAATACTCATTTCTTAAAACCATTTGATTTGATATGTATTTATATATTAATTATATAAGCGGTTATTGTGACCCCCCCCCCCCCCCAGCGGATCTCAAATCACGAATTACGAAAATCACGCTGTTTCGTGAAGTGAGATATTTCGAGAATTTAAGGGGAAGTCTGATGATTATGATGATGATGATGATGATGATGATGATGATGATGATGACAGCCATATAATAGTACAATATAGACAACTTCTCCATACCATCTATCCAGTTAAACTTAACTAGTGGCTGTTTGGACTGCATAAGAAGACGAGGTAAGACTTAAACAAAAGAAAATAAAAAGATGGAATATCCTCTACATAATGCGTGTATGAATAATGACCCTAAGAAAGCACAGGAGATTCTAGAGATGAATGATCCCTATGTGGCAGTGACGCAGCTGGATGGCGATGGCAGGACGGCGCTGCATTGGGCAGTGTCGGTGCAAAGTGAAGCAGCGGTACATATTCTGCTCCCTTACATGTGTAAAATCGACCTGAATTCTCTAAAAGACGAAGCTGGCTGGACGCCGTTTCACATTGCCTGTGCTGTTGGCAACATGGACATTGTCGACTCGTTGTACCACAATAATAAAGTGACGAAACCTGATATTGACCTGCAAACTACACAGGGAGTTACTGCGCTACATTTGGCTGTTTCAAAGAAACATCTCGAGATTAGCAAGTATTTGGTGAAATTAGGGGCCTCAGTAAGAATAAAGGATAACAAATCACAGATTCCTTTGCATAGGGCAGCTTCCATAGGGGCAATTGGTATTGTAGAGTTTCTATGTAGTACAGGGAAAAGTCCCGTCAATTGGAAAGACGTCAGCGGATGGACACCGTTGTTCCATGCCCTAGCGGAAGGCCATGCTGACATCGCCGTTCTGCTAGTAAACAAGTATGATGCTGAGTATGACTTTGAAGATAACAACGGTAAGAAACCTATCGAATGCGTTCCTTCCGATAGTGTGAAAGACTACTTCCTGAAGAATATTTAGCTGGGGTATAAATATATATATGTAATATAAAATATAATGATAATCTTAACAATTTATAACTGCCGTACAATTTTCCTTTCTTTAAATAAAAATTGGTGAATGCATATTTTCATACCGTTACAAATGTTTTAAAATATAGAGTCCACATATTAATATATGGACCAAACAAAAAAATGAATATGTAGATAGATACTGATGCCAAATATAAAAATTCTAGATTCTTAACACCGGTTATAATAATTCATTAGTATTTCTGAATACTAATTCATGATTATCACAGAAACCATTGACATCTAATCCTGATTCAATGTCTTTAATTTTGTCATTAGATTTACTAACAACAAGCAAACCCTTCTTCTTCACGGACTCTATTACCTTGTCGGATATCGAAATTAAATCGCCAGGCAAAATGAGACCGAGTAAATGGTTTTTTATCGCAAATTTAACCATTCCGCCTATGTTAATTCCCTTCTTCAAGCTTTTCCAGCCTTCTTCATTTAGTGCAAATTCAAGTAGGTGATGCGCTGTATCATACTCAAACCTTTTATCACCATGTGCGTTATAAATCAGATTATCAAACTTTAGAAATACCGGAAATATAGGCTGTTTCCAATTGATGGCTGCACATACTTCCCAACTACACGAGCTGAATAATAGGGATCTACGGAATCCATGAGTAGTTTTGATTTGTCTCTCATTCTCAAATATGATTGACAACAACTGATCTACCAAGTTATTGATATTGATCAAAGGTGACTTCTTGACAGGAATACACATCATTTCGTCACCTGTTGGGAAAGCTACTTGAATGTCTAGTTGTAGATCACATGGTATATGGTTCAAAAACGAAGTTAAGTCATAAATACCGTTAAACATATGACTATCCATGTCGTTCAACCCAAGGTCATTGTCCAAGAATAAACTAGAGTTAGTTAGCATTTCAACTTGTTTTGTCGTTAAATCGAACAAGAACAACTTAGCACCGTTGATATTAATGAACATATCAGGTGACACAACTAACCTACCGTCGTTTAAGAAATGTACTTTCAAAACCTTATAGCTGCCATTTAGAGATGATTCGGTAATTATGCCAGTATCAATATTCACAGATTCTGAACCCTTCGGATCAATTTCACCGTTTGTTGATTTCCAATAAGGCTCAAACTCAGTAAATTTTAACGAATCACCGGGAAATGGTGAAATCACTTCGAAATCAAAGCTGAGTGAACCAATTGTCGTTAGTCTTGAATCGAATAAAGGGAGCCGTAGACTTCCCTTACTATTGAGTAAATCTGTCTTCAGAAATGTCGCAGGCGTGGACGTCTTTGCAATTAGTGTGGTCCCTGAAATAGGATATATTTCAAATTCAATTAAAAAATTTTCCAAAGAATCAACTTGGAAAATAACCTCTCCTCTTTCATCTAAATCATCATCAAACGATGCATCATCAGATGACTTATTGATGGGGAACGCTACGTTTCTCGGAATAATATCAGATACATTAGATGTCAACATTATCCTTCCAGGAGCATTTAATAAAGAATCATTGTCATTCTCAATAATTAGGGATTCTGAACCAATTTTGAAAGCAACTTTGACATAGATTCTATTTTCCAGATAATTATGACCATACTTCCTTAGAGGGATAATAGGAGGTGGAAGCGTAAAAGCTGGTATATTTTCAAAGGAATCCGTTAAGTCATTAATAGAGACCAAATCAACTTCGGAGAAAAACTTAGGGCTTAACGCCCTCGGAACTAAGCCGTGAGTCTTCTTTACATGTTTTATATCTTCTGAAACACTACTGAACATTGCATTAAGAACACTATTATCACTTTCCCACAGACAATAGTAAAGTGGCGAGTTCCCCTCATCATCAATCACATGGACAGAAGCTTTATTTTTCAAAAGTTCACTCACTACGACATCATGGCAATGGATAACAGCATAAAATAAAGGTGTTCTGTTCAAAAATTGATCTCTATAATTAACGTCAGCTCCAAAAGAAATAAGTAGATCAACAAGATCCTTCGAATTTGTTGATTTAGCCACGGTATGCAAATACTCCATTTTATTGAGGTAATCACTTCTAATATTCTTACCAAATTTATGTAAAATCAAATTTACTGAATGATGGTTCCCATTTTCACACGCGATACTCAGAGGGTTTGGTAAGTTATCTGATACCTTTGGGAAGGCATTAGCGCCCGCCTTGAGGATAAGTTCGATGGCTTTGATATTATTACTCAAGAGGGCTAGTATCAGCGGTGATTTTCTATCATGATCAGGTATATCAATGTCGTCTATCAGTTTGTAGTCAAGCATTAATGCAACAAATTCTGTCTTTGCCTTTTCAGCTGCATAATGCAAGGGCAATCTTCCATGTATATCCTGAGTATTCAGTAGATTTTTGAGTGTTTCCAGATCCATCGCTTCCAATTTAAGTGCCTCCCTCAATAAGAATGCCCTAGATTCCATTGAACAACCACATGCAATATGGAACAGGTTCATTTTTGAGAACAGTTCATCATCTTCATCAGAATAGGTGAAATCAATAAATTTTGCAGATGTTTCGTAGAAGGTAGCTAGACAGGTATCATCAATTGGGGTATCAATAAGTGCAGAGAATAACTTCGTCAACGATTCATTCACTGTCACATTTCTATTGGTGTCTGTCTGTGATAGTTCTTCAAGCCTTGGCATGATCTTGCAAGGAACGAAGTTTGTTAAAGTGGCGGTTCTCCTTGATTCGTCTTTTAAGGTTGATATATTGAGGATATCCCGTATCCAATATTCAATTTCGAGGTCTAAGTCAATGGACGTAAGCCCAACCACTGTGAAAAACCCTTTATCTATTGCTCCAGCTGAAGACGACCTACGAGCCCGTACCACAGTGCTACTGTCGCTTCCAGGATAAGAGCCCACTATCGATGATGTGGATATAAAAGAACTTCCGTTTACAAGCGTCGAACTGCCTATCGTTGAGTAGTCAGTGTTATCATTAACCTCCATCATCAAATTCAAGGTTTCATCGGATATTTTGCTAACCTCGTTTCTGGTGAATATGGGTTGCACAGAGACCACCGTTGCGAGGTAAAACTCCTTTTCGTTCGAATGTGATCTCTTGTCCCACTTCTTGAGCACTTTAGAGAACCCAGTTCTATTCAGCTCCACGTACTGCTCGAGGTTTCTCAAATCTTTCAAGAACTTCCTTATTACCGCTGTAATTGTCTTGTACGCCACGGATTGCTTGGATGTGAGCCTGCCACTGATCCTGTAGTCGTTGATTTTCGAGACGATCAAGTTGAACTTCAGCTGCAACTCCGACTCCTTGTCCACATAGTACAGGTTCACTTTCTCGAGCTCCCTTTCCAATTTAAAAAAAAACGATGCCTTGTTGTCCTGCAGCCTTCGATACACCGACATCTCATTGTAATCTATATATTGGGCCGCGTCTTCTTCTACCTCTGCGCCATCCATTCGCGGCACCGTCGCCAGCTGCTTCATCAGCTTCTTCAATGCCTTGTAATCAATAAAATGCGTGTTATATTCCGCCAGTTCCACCTGCCGAGACTCCAGATACTTGCCAAACTTCATTTTTTTTTTTTTTATTTTTTAAATTCTAATTTATCAATTTTTAAATTCTTAAATCTATTAATACCGTGGCAGTTCTCGAAAACTTGACTCGACTTCAAGGCCTCTTAAATGTATTTGGACCGATGACGAGTAGTCTTATTATTATTTTTTTAAATACGGGGTCCGTTCTTCTTTTCTTCTCCGTTACGGGCGTTGGGTCTTGGGGGGCTTCCTTAACTGCACCTTCCGAGATTTTAATTCTTCTTCGAAGTCATTTATTCATTTTATTTTTTTTTTTATTTTTTTCAATTTTTATTCCCCCCGTGCGGCTGGTTAGTGATCTGAACAAATATAAAAAGATAAAAGAATACAAGAAGAATCAGAAACGAATTTGAAGAAACATCTTTAGTAATCGAAGAAATAAGCAGAAGTCATCATTTATAATCTCTATTGAGTGTTTACTTTTTCTCTTTTATTCTTGCTTTTTCTTTTCTTTTTTTTTGTCCTCTTCTAATCTGGAGTAATGATCTTCAGTGGACTGAGGATACTGGTAGTTGACCCCGGGGATATCCGTGCGATCCGGGACCATGGCGACGAGAGCACTGTGATCTACACGCTCCCCCTGCCGCAACCTTCACCGCACCCGGGAACCGAGCTCTACGACCCTGGGCTGGACGGCGCGGCCAGCGACGTGTTGTTCTGCAACAGTGTGGACGTAGTGGTGGCGAACACCACCGACTTCGAGCTCTACGGCAGGCTGGCGTTCGAATACTTGTACCCTGTGGTGACCTCGCAGTGGGTCCGCGACAGCATAAGTAGACAGAAGCCATTAACGTACGCGCGGTACAGCCCCGACCCGCGCCACGTCCTCAAAGACAGCGTGCTGTACTTGTCGCCGCTGATAGAGGACCAGCAGCTGCTGGACCTCTTGCGGGACGTCGTCGCGACGCTCGGCGGCACGGTGCGCGGGTTCATCAGCGACAAGACCACACACATCGTCGTGGGCTCGCAGGCGGACCCGATCTGCCACGAGCTCGCGACGTTCCAGCACGTCGTGCCCTTGGCCAAGGCGGTGACGTACCGCGAGCTGGTGCTCGACACCTTTTTAAACGGACGCGGCACCAACGTGTTCACGGGGATGAAGTTCAATCTCGCGCAGCTCACGGGACCCGCCCACACCTTCGTGTCCGAGTTCATTACCCGCGAGGGGGGTGTATGTGATGACAATGGTATTTGTATAGATAGTGCTGCCTGGCTCCTGCACATGTGGTCCATGGGCGGCTATTGTGACAGAGGAACACAGAACAAGCTACTGGCGGCTAGCGCAAGCGCAATTGCGAATAGCCGCGGGCCTGTGGTCCGCCTCGCGGCGTCCGGGAACGAGCGCAGACGGTGGTACGCCACGCGCGTGGCCGAACGCGCCGGGTTTAACGTCAGCGAGACTACCGCCACCACGACGTCCCCGGACGTCGTGGTAGTCTCGCTTGGTGGTCGCCGAAACAACGATGAGTACAGCCCTGCGCTGCTTGTAGACGCGCTGTTGAACGAGACTGCGAGTGACTACGAGCAGTACCGCCAGGACCATGACCAGGACCATGACCAGGGGCCTGGTCATGGGCCAGGGCGGTTGAAGCATCGCCGCCGCCGGCGGCTGAAGCAGCACACCGCGCCGTTGCGCGCGGTGTGCACTAACTGTCTCAAGGATCTGACTGCCCGCGACAGGCAGCTGCTGCAGGAGACCTGCGGCATCGAGGTCGTGGACGCGGTCACCCCGCAGGTGAACTGCGTCGTGGCGCCGCGGCCGCTGAAGACGGCGAAGTTCCTCAAGGCGCTGGGGAACCCGCTGGCGTGCGCGGTGACGCCCGAGTACATCCGTTTGCTGCTGTCATCGCGGGACAGCACTGCGCCGGCTGGCGGCGCAGTGCTGCCACCACCCCCACAATACAAACTGGATATCCCCGTTGACGTGGACAGACGGCGGCTGTTCCAGCGTGGGGGCGTCCACGCCGTCAACCTCGTGGACGACCTCCCCGTGGGCGCCGCGCAGGTCGAGGAGATCCTCCAGTACCACGGGCTGGCCACCCGCGTCCTGCCCACGCGGTTCACCCTCGACGACATGTTGAGAAACGCTGACACCAACGGTGGCAGCTCCACCACCAACGAGGTCCAGTACATCCTCGTGGCCCACCGCCGCTCGCAGGCCCGCCGGCTCGCCAAGCTCACCGCCGGCACCAGCGGCACCAGCGGCACCAGCGGCAGTGCTACCGCCCGCGTGGTACAATGGGACTGGTTCGTCCACAGCCTCTTCTCCGGCACGGCCTCGCTCCCCGCCCGATAAGCCCGGGCCCAGAGTTTCTGACACCGACCGGAAAAATCTCAGAAATCTCAGAAATTTATTTTTAAATCCGGGGGGGGGGGGGCCAGTCTCCCTAAACGAGACTCCCTCCTAAACGAGACAGAGACAGGAGAGACACGAAGAAAAAAGAAAGAAAGTATTTCCTCTCACGTCAGCACAGGAATTCCCCGATCCGGAAATTCCTGTTCTTACTAAGCGGGGTGGGTGTGGGAGACACATGGGAGGTGGACAGTACGGTGGAGTTATCGGGGGCGACCCACAACGAAAGAAAAAGGAAAACAATGGCCACAATAAGTCGCAGTATCGCAGTACCGCGGTACCGCGGTATCGCAACAGGCTTAGTAAGCCCTTTCGCCCCCCTAGGGACTATCAAAAACTGGCTCTCGGAAATACAGGATTTACCAACTGTGATACAATAGCTACATAGCTGTAATACAATAAAACAAAGCTGTAAGACACTAAGACACTAAGACAATAATGCAAGAAGACAAAAAAATTTGTATATAAGCAGCTCATTTATTTTATAGATTACTATCTGCCAGTAAGAGGTTTTTTTCTTTCTTTCTCGAGAAGTGTATACAAACACATACATACAAACACAACAAACACAATAATGCTCTCTGAACAAACCCGTACTATTATCAAGGCCACCGTTCCAGTTTTGGAAAAGCAAGGTACGCAGATCACCAAGTGCTTCTACGGGCACATGCTGTCCGAGCACGAGGAGCTGCTGAACATCTTCAACAGGACCAACCAGAAGATCGGCGCGCAGCCAACGGCGCTCGCCACCACCGTCCTGGCCGCCGCCAAGCACATCGACAACCTCGCCGCGCTGCTGCCACACGTCCAGCAGATCGGCCACAAGCACAGGGCCCTGCAGATCATGCCAGAACACTACCCTATCGTCGGCAAGTACCTGCTGCTCGCCATCAAAGAGGTCTTGGGCGACGCCGCCACCCCAGACATCATCAACGCCTGGGGCGAGGCCTACCAGGAGATCGCCGACGTCTTCATCTCCGTAGAGGCTGAGATGTACAAGGAGGCCGCCTGGGCCGCCTGGAAGCCGTTCACCGTCGTCGACAAACAGCTCGTCGGCTCCGACATCTACGAGTTCACCGTCAAGCCTACCGCCGAGGCTGGCCTCGACCTGGCCACCGTCAACATCGTCCCAGGCCAGTACATCACCGTCAACACCCACCCTATCAGACAGGAGAACAAGTACGATGCCTTGCGTCACTACTCCATCTGCTCCGCAAACACCGCCAACGGCCTGAAGTTCGCCGTCAAGCTCGAGACCTCCACCAACAATCCAAACGGTCTGGTCTCCGAGTTCTTGCACAAGGACGTCAAGGTCGGTGATGTCCTGAAGTTGTCCGCCCCAGCCGGTGACTTCGCCCTAGACCAAAAACTGGTCAAGCAGAACGACGTCCCATTGGTCCTGTTGTCCTCCGGTGTCGGTGTCACCCCAGTCATCTCCATGTTGGAAGAGCAAATCAAACAAAACCCAGCAAGACCAATCATCTGGATCCAATCCGCAAAGGACGAGTCCACCTTGGCCTTCAAGAAGCACGTCCCAGAGCTATTGAAGAACGCCAAGGACGGCAAGTCTATCATCGTCTTCACCAAGGACCAGCCACGTATCGACGACAAGTTCTTGAAGCAGAACGTCCCACACCACGCCGATGTCTACATCTGTGGCTCTCTACCTTTCATGCAAGCCATGATCGGCCACTTCGCCGTCTTGGAACACAACAATGACTTGATCCACTACGAGCCATTCGGTCCAAAGATGTCCACTGTCAAGGTTTAAAAAAAAAGGAAATATGGATCGATCTGTGATTTTTTTCTTTTGAAGGGTGGATGCTTTAAATTTATTCTTATTCTGTGTCATAGTTTTTTTTTGTTTTTGCTTTTTTGTTTATTAGTTTGATCAGGTAGTACCTAATGAACATATGCAGCCCCCCGCTTCCTCTCACCACATTTTCCTCCGTCTCCTCAATGTTTCGATGCTTTTCATTGATAGAGCTTTTAAATATCGAAATAATTAACCCTTTGATGTGACAAACGAAAAGAGGATTCCTTTTGGTTTTATATTTATAAAAGAAAATTATATTTATAGTGCTGAAAATTTATTATTTCTGATTTGGTTTTATGATGTTTATGAAAGTAGATGTGTAAATACTTTTTTATATTTTTTTATATTTATTATTATATGGATAAAAGAGATGAAAGGTAAGTAATGTTTATTTTTTTTATTTTAATATAACGTGTTTATTATTTTAGCTGATTTCGAATATTTTTGCTTTCAATTTTAACGTAGACGTCTTTCTTTTCAACTATTGAAAAATAGAAATGAATATATATGTGTATGTATTATTGCCCTTAACTTCTTTACTTACAGTTGGATACTTAGTTCTTTTTATTTTAAACATTTAGACCTGTCCATTCTTGAACCACAGTTTGCGCCTTGTCGATACTTTTGTTAACTGTATTATAGCTTCTCGTGCAGAAAGCAACAGTGCGGCAAACTCCCGAGTGTACACGACGGACGATCCTGTCTTGCTCAGCAGTAAACTTGGGGAAATTCCTCTCCTCTATATCGTGCGATAGCCTCTTAACATTACTAAAAGTCCCCGGTAACACGACGGCCAAACATGTGATCCCTAACGCCAGAGGAGCAGTTAGCCTGTAAAGGAAATTCTTATTTCTTGTTAAAACCGAACCACTCATGAAAGCCACCGCGGTGTATGTCAAACCGGGGATAAACTCTTCTTTCCTCTCAGCACGCAGTGACGCAATGGTACTCGTGACTCTATACTCGCTGTCATAATATTTTTTGGAGGCCCTTTCAAACTTCGAAGTGGCACCGTCTATCGTATCAGCGAGTTTTGTTCTATTCCGCTCAAAAAATTTAACCATATATGGCGGGTTCCGAACAGATATCCCGTCCACCAACTCGTTATCGCCAAGTAGTTTCACGAACTTCCTTGATATCCTGCCGGTAACACCTTGGGCCTCTTTAACCGGCTCACCTACAGCCTCCTTCGCAGTAGACGACGCTACCACTTCGCCTTCCGGAGGCACCACTTGCTCTTTTACCAGATCAACTTCACGATAAAAATCAACCATCACCGTCTTATGTCCTTTGTTTGTGATTGCATAGGCTTGTTTAAAACACCATTCTGTTTACAGACAACAGGAATCTTTAAAAAGGGTTCCTTCGCTTCAACCCTTGCGCCCGTGTTCGTACAAAGACTAACGCATGTGACCAATGAAAACTCACCATTTATTATATATATGTATACTACACAATAACATGAATATATATAGGTAGAAACAATTGGAATAACGACTAATTAGCCAGCAAAAACATATGGGAAAAAAGAATATTTAAAGATATAAATGCAACCAAAGAATAATAATAAAAAAAAGAGGGCAACGACGACACTGGGTTTTTCACATTATTGAGGAATATACCTGGTAGGTGAACTCGGGGTCTTGTTCATACTTCTTTGCATTCTCCCACATAACCTTGAAACTTGGAGGCCGTCTATCTGGTTTCTCGTCCTTTACAGGTTCACCGGTAATACTTTCCTCCACCTGGTCAAGCACGGACTTATCATAGTGAGGAAGTGTCACTCCTCTTCTGTATACCGTTGGAACCATGGCAGCACATATCATCGCCGCCATCAAATACCTAAATCGAGGCTGTTTAGCAGCCCTGTGTGCTTCGGAATAAACTCTGTGATTGATCTGCATTTTTGCGCAAGTGTGACAATATTATATATTGTACTACTGAAGTGTTCCTAAAGGATAAAAAAACTGGGAAAACAATAGGGAGATACACCTATATATATATATATATATATATATGTATATGTTGAATACATTTGCGGCTGTGTGCATTATGACGTTATTGTATATTTTAAAGGGTACAAGACCATTGTGCCCTGCAGCTTCACAGAAACGCTCGCACAGCATTGTAGAAGATCCCTTAAGTTCCGGGTAACAAAGGTCTGTGTCTGTGTTTGTGTCTTATGTGCAATAGCTGTGCTAGTTTATTAGTCAACCTTATAAGCAACTTCAAAAGAATTTTTTTAGAGTATATTTATAGTGGAATAATATGTTATATTTTATATAATTGTCATGCAACTTTTTCACCAGAATACTTTCTTGAACATCGACCCGATCGACTTCTTGTCCGAGCTACTCTTTTTATCCGAGGCCGATTTCGTTTTCTTTTCTGCAGACTTCTTCCTCCTGATGGACCTAGAGCTCTTGCTGCTGCTTGAGACCGGTGTGCTTATATCGTAACTCTTGGCCTTCCGTAATGTATCTTCTTTATCTTTGCTCTTGCTTGAACGCCCGTTTTGAGCACCCAAGGGGTGAGGTGGGGTGTGGAAAACTGGTCCTCCCGAGGACTTGATTTTCCTTATCCCTGAACTGTTTATTTTGTTCATCTTTACCCTTTCCGTATTTACGCTGTCTGTATCGGAAGATTGCACTGAATCTACCATTGATTTAATCCTGTAAACACCGCCTTCCCCGGCATATAGCCGTGAACCACGCCTTGATGCGCGCGAACTCCCGCTTGGTGTTAACCTCTTACCATAAACATCATATACCAGATCTGTCCTTTCAGATAATAGTTGTCTTGTCGGTGTTGGCATCACGTAGCCCATCTGTTCAAAATCGTCGAACTTCTTTTTATCGTTTCCGGAGTTCAAATCGCCGCCAAAGGATACAAGCGATTCTGCCTCGCTGTCAGATGCTTGAATGGAGTCCCTCGGTGAAAGGTGGGCGACACGCTCAAATGGGTTACGTACCGTTCTACTAACCACTCCAGATAACCATTTCAACCTATTATTGACATCAATCTTTTCGTTATCAATCAGTTGTAGTTGGCTCTTAGTTTCTACTTCCAAATACTCTTTATCTAGCAATGCTGGATCAATAAACTCAAATGGAACAATAAACGCAGGCATACTATAATGTTTCATGACAAAGAAAGGGAGTTTGACATTTCCGTTTCTGAATTTAATCTGCAAGTTAGTACTCACTGTACTGACGATTTGAAAGTTTGGCGCATACACAGCTGCAGCCCTTGTTATAGTGTCTTTAGTTGATTCAGATTTCACAATCTCTACCGTTATTTTAACTATTTTGCCCTTTAGCCTCGAAGAATAGTAGTCCAAGAGAGATCTACACGTTTGCTTTGCTTGATCCCTTATGGCTTCCTCTCTAAAACCCAATGTCTGAGGGGTAACAGTGTCTAAATCAACAGATGTGGAACTCGACAATGTATGACTTTCAGAGAAGAAGGAATCTGATCTATCAGAGTTCATTCTATTTAATTTGTTTTTCTTTTTATCCTCATTACACATTTGCTCTAATTTTTTTTCAAACTCAGGTATCCTTGTGACTACAACTAATTGGTCCCCATCCTTAGCCATGTTTTCAATATACCAATCTACACTGGACCAAGTGTAACGTCTACCCGATATATAACACATTACTGTTCTATAATCCAAGGTATGCTCTTTTTCCCTGTACGGGACATGCTTTCTCATGTTTTTCATAAAGTCAGTGTATTTAGGATGCTGAATATTCATCGAAATGGATTTGTAAGTAATAACAGGTCTTGTAGGATATATTGCTGCCAGTGATTCCAGCATTAAGTTCGCGTTGGTATTAGTTTTCTTTGAGTCTTCAAAATAGACTGGTAGTTGTGTGCCAAAGTCGAAATTATCCATTTGAGTCGAAACAGCAGTAGACCTGCTTTGGGAATTATAAAAATCTTCTAATTGAGCCAGCTCAGCATCTGACATACCAGCAAATGATTTCCTTCTTTTTTCCTCCGGTAGCGGCTTTGAATTAGTACCCAGCTTTTTCTTACCGCCTTCTATCCTATCCTCCAGCTCATTTAAATTTGAAAATGCGTTCTGGGTGTACCCGTTTATCGACCCTGAATTCGTCTGAGTATTCTGCTCAGTTATGTTCTTTATATGCCGCTCCAGCTGCACATCGTCTTCGCTAATATCAATGTCCTCAATATCGACCGGCTCATCAACTGCGGCTTCTTTATGTTTCAGTATCTTTTGTTCCGGAGGAGGTGGCAGACGGGGCGCCGAATAATGCGACCGTGTTCTAACAAACGGAGAGGCGCTCCTGCTTCGATTACCACTCGACATTCCATTCCTGCCTCGGGGCGTAAGGTACATCGAATCAAGCTTGCCGCTCAGATAGCCAGTGTCAATATCCAGAGTCTGCGGCTGTATAGGCGTATTAGCGCCGCTCCCACCAGCGCTCCCAGCAGATATCTGCGGAGTAATCCCGGCTTGGCTCTGGTTCTTGTATATCGGGTTGTATTGCGGCGGAACCTTGATGAAGTGATTATAAAACCCAATGTGCTGGCTGGTGTCCCTGATAATCTTAGCCTGGTCATCTGTAATAGCGGGCGCCAGATCATCAAACGATATATGCTTGACGTAACTTGATTTCGTAGTCATTATTATCTCACTATATTTTTTTTCTAAACGAGAAATGCAGTGCGTTTGCTGAGAAACCGGTATAATAGTATACTTTGCACCTAGATGTGCGTTGGCATTATTTATCTTGTGAATCCCAATGAAAGTGCCAATAACGTAAACCTTATCAAGGTGGTTAGACAGGCCAAGTCGAACATAAACATGCTTATGTTAATAAGGGGATTCCCGGTGTGTGTGTGTGTGCCTTGCAGAACTGACGTTAACGAATGGGAAAAGCCCAATGAAAAAGAAACGACACATGGGGGCCCCTTCACCCGTTTAGAGATTTTTCTACGCTGATTTCTGTGTAAATTTCATCTAGCCGAGGGACTTTTGAGGAATCTCACGCTTTAAAAAAATAAAAAAATAAAACAACGCTCATCGTGGGATTCGAATGGATGTCAAATTGAATCACGTGATATGATTATAAGATATTTAAAAGGATATATATATATATATATATATATATATATA